>NQLW01000071.1:3631773-3661923 GCA_002312845.1 Kalanchoe fedtschenkoi
CATTTGCATTTGAAGCAATGGTCATCAGTTTGATGGTATATTCACTTTTTTAATTTGTTGGTAAGATTTCTAGCTCAAATTAGGTTTGCATCTGATCTGCTTATTTTAGATTCCTATCTCATCTATAGTATTTAATTTAATTAGCAAGGTGAACATACTGAAAATAAATGTAACTGCTATTTGGCTGATAACAATATAATAATGTAGGAGGGATAAATATATAATTTAAGTTGATATGATTTTGTATTACTGAAAAAGTGCTATAGGCTAAGAAGTTATTTACAACTTAATTATTATTTGATTGGAAAGAACGCAAATGCATCTACTGAACATTTAATTTTGAAGATGAAAGTGCTATGGGTATTTATTTAAATTTGTAGTTTTGGTTTAAGAAATGATTTTGTACACTTGAGCCAACCTAAAAACGCTATACACGTACATAAATTAATAGAGGTATGTACATTTGTGGTGTATTCACTTGATTAAACAGATTTTTCTTTAACTCTATGGATCTCTGGGCAGAATGTTGGATATCTTGACAAGGAGCAATGCATTCATCTATTCGAGGAGTTAAACAAGTACAGGTTAGATCTCCACTTTATCATATCAGACAATCCTAAGGTTCACTCTAATGAGAATCGAAATAGAAAATAACTCTATCTTTATTTCTACAAAAGTAATATTAGTTTCCTGAATGGAAAAATATATTTCCCGACTCAGCTCTGAATCTTTAATCTCTTTCAGATAAAAAATAAGTGAATAAATGTCTGTTTATATTATATAATAGTGGAGGACTACAACGAAAAAAATGTCATGTTATGTTTATATGGCAACATCAATTATTGTTATTTTGTTGATATACACATTATACCATCATAAACTAAATGTCAAAAGTATTTTTCTCAAAATATTTATTACCGTTTGTGAATATTCTTTATCTAATTCTTAATGAAACATTTGAAATGGTCAAACGATCAAGATGCATGAATGAATTTTGTTTGTGTAGTTCAAAAATCAATAATCACTTTAAGTGTCTATTATTTTTAAAAATATGGAAAAAAATTACGGCAATTTTAAGACTGAAAGAAGTTGATGTTGAACAAAATTTGAATTAGAGAAAATGAAACAATCAAATAATCTTTTTTAAGAAATTTGCTTCCTTAGGTTGTGTTTGGGTTATGGAAAATGATGAGGAAAGAAAACAAATAAGAAAAGGAAATGGAATATGTTGTTTGTCTAACGTGAAAAGTTAGAGGGAAAATAATATGGAAATTATGTAGGAAATCCGTTTTGATCTATATCAATTAATGTACTGTTTGGACCATAAATTGATGGTTGCAGAGCATCATGTGTGTGGTAGATCGCCAAGCTTGATCACTGAACGTGAGATCTTTACAAGACCATTTCCTTGGTATTGTTCTCAGAATCAAACAAGAGAAAAATTCAATGAATTTCAAGAGGAATTTTGTTTCCCTCTCATTTTCCTATCTCATCGTTTTTTTTAAATCAAAAGTCTAAGGCAATGATGATTTTTAAATCTCATTATACAAATTTTCTTAAATTTATTTATAATGTTAAATAGTCTAAGTCATCCCAAATTACTATAACTATACTATATAATTGATGATTCTGTTGAGCAATGGTTTATATCCAATTGGTTTTGAGTGTAGATCGAACTATGCTAACATATTCTTTGTAAGGTGATCCTTTGACTATATTTTTTGTTGACAAACAAAAATTCTTTTTATATCAGCAATTTCAATCGTGTGTCGCTAAATACAATTTTCATTTTTTTATAACTCAAAAATAGACATTCAACTTTAATTCTGTATATTATTGATGATTTTGGGGACCGCAGAATTCCCCTTAAACTACCATTATTCTGAATGAGGATTTGATTTTTTTCTTGGATCGATAATTATTAATTCCTGATGGTGCCACAAAAAGAAAAAAAAAGGTTAATAGTCTGCTAGATTTCAGAACATGAATCTATCCACTTCACAAGATGCCTTTTTGATTGGTAAATGTATATGAGGGTTTTTGCAATGTATAAGTATCACTAATATTTCAAGAAACGCTGACAAAATATACTAGGTATCATCTTCTTGGACACTTCTTTTGGTTAGTGTTGATCTTTTTATTTTCTGCAAATTGTGGAGTCCGGATCTTGTTTATTGAATGATTTTTTGGCGTGACAAATAAAATAAATAGTAAAAACTGAATCAGCAATTGAGAATGCACTTAAGCTACTGCAAAAATGCTTAACCAATTGATTAAATATAAAACCTATTGAAAGCTGCAAATGAAATTCTAACAGTGTAATTTACTTACAGGATTGGCAAACAAAAACAATTATCCAGTAATAGTGATTTTTGAACTCCTCTTAGATTGAAGACTATGAGAAACGGGGTTGACACGCTATGTTTGAGTACCTGCATATAAATATGCCAATAGTATATCTGCATGAAAATTTAACTACTAGGTCAGTGCTAATTTGTTTTGTTGTTAGGAGATGCAAACTAAGTCATCTGAGATCTTCAGTGCAAGTTTTTTAGGCCATTCCCATTTTGTTGTGTCATTATAATTGTTAATAGTTTACCCTCTAGTTTGTTATGTACTTGTACTTCTAAGATGTTTTCTGGAACTTCAAATCATTGCGTTTTTGTAGAACATTGCCAAAAACTTCAAGAGAGGAATTTGAGTTGATATTTGACGAATTGGATGATAGCCATGATTTTAAGGTAATTTGCATTTTGCCATTCTTGTTTGAAGTTTGGATTATTTCTGTTCTACCCTTCAAATGCTTTTGCACATCCTGTGTCAGATTTCTTTGTATATTATATGTAGACTATGCTCCTCTTATTTAATTTTGTATCTCGAGCTGGAGTAGTTTGAACTGCATTTTGTAATAGCAATCCACCATTCCTGCTTCATTAGTATTTGTTGGGTTCAACCACTATATGATACAGGGGGTAACGTTGTAAAAAAATAAAGATGAAATCACATCAATTTTGGAAAAGAAAGGGAAAATAACTTGCTAGAACAAAAGATTATAAAATGACAGAATATCAAATTTGGAAATTTGATTGTTGCATTCTAAACTGGTTTCATTTTGCTTTATGTGCATTAATCACTGTGTGCATGTTAATCACTGCTTACAGAAGCGAACTGGAGGGCTCATAACAATCCCACGTATCAGATGATAGTGCCCCACACATTGCATAGTCATATCTTCTCCTTTCGAAGTTTTTTTTTTTTTTACAACCAGGATGATTTTTGGTTGACTTGTGTCCTATTTCTGAGCAGATTAATTTGGATGAATTTACGGACCTGTGCAATGCCATTTCACTCAGATTCCAAAAAGAGGATACTGTAAGATTAACGATTTATTTTACAATCATTAAAGGTGATGAGTAATGTGTCATACTTCACAATTCTTCTTTGCAGCCCTCATGGTTTGAGAAGTATCCATATATTTACCATTCACCATTCTCACAGAAGCTGAAAGCTTTTGTCCGTGGGCCCACATTTGGCTACATTATAGCCTTCATCCTACTGCTCAACTTAGTCGCTGTCATAATTGAAACTACGGTACATCTCAAGTGCAAACTTCAAGTGACTTTGTTTTTTTATTCACAGAGCATATTGTCAGGCATTTATCTGGCGAATGCCATAAATGCTGAAAATAATCTTCCTAAACTATTTTGTAAAGAGGATATTGAAATTAATACTACTAACTATTATAAAGGATGATTGCTAATTTTGATTTTCCAATTTTCCAGTTAGATATAGAAAATAGTTCTGCTCAGAGTGTATGGCAAGGGGTAGAATTTATTTTTGGTAAGTTCTCGAACTAAACTCTGTACATATACTTTCCCTGACAGAATAGAGTGTCTATCTACCTAGTCATGTGATAAGAGTACAATACATACCATTGTTTTAGTGCTTCTTGAAAGGTTAATAATGCTGCGAGTAGTATATGATACCTGATCTTGGGGGTTATGGATTTTTTGTCTGATTTGCCTTTTCTCCAGTGTTGGATTTCCATTCAACCCTACTTTTGAGTTTAGTTTCCATTCTATACTTGTTAAAAACAGCAGTTTCAAACCATGATTTTCTTTGGTAAAATAGCAGTTTCAAACCGCAATTTGCTTTAGCAAAACCGCGGTTTGAAACTGTGATTTTCAACTAATAAGGTAGAATAGTAACTAAACTACAAAGTAGGGTTGAACGAAAAACAAACTACGAAATAAGGGTACATCGGAAAAAATAATTGGGTTATGCTTCTATCACTTTTTAGACTGTAGTATAAAGTAAATGTTAACTAGGCTGGTAGCCTAGTGGTTGGGTGATGACTTGTCATTCTCAAGGTACCGGAAAGGTATATGGTAATGAGTTTTATTATTTAGAATCAAACCCATCAAAGAAACATTTGTACACTTGATGCTATGGACATCGATATAGACCGTCTTTTATTTTATGGCGGCTCCTGAATTTAGGTCCGAGTCTTTCGATATTGCAACCACTTGGACAAGTTTATGTTGACAATGCGATGTGGCTTACTATTTAGCAGATACTAACTCCTAGAATCCTAGATAAGAGTTCAACTGCATGCATCCCTGACGCAACTGTGCTTTACTATATAATGAAATTTTTGTACAGGTTGGATCTATGTTATAGAAATGGCTTTGAAAGTCTATGCCCTGGGATTTGAGAACTATTGGAGGGATGGCCAGAACCGGTTTGATTTTATCATTACATGGATTATAGGTAATTCTTTTGTAGGCTTTGGTCTCTGTGTTGGAGACTTTGTGAATTCAGAAGTATGCAAAAAGTTTTCACCTTATTGAACATTTTCCACATCCATGGTATTTGTAATTGTAGTTACGTTTCAACCTTTAAGATTTTTCTTTGCAGTTATTGGAGAGACCGCAACTTTTGTGTCTCCTCATGGATTGACTTTTCTTTCAAATGGAGAGTGGTAAGATTTTTTATTATGTGCTTGTAATCTTTGAATGATGCAAAATTGCAAACAATTGGTAATCTTCTGCTATGCCATGTCTAGTGTTTAAATTTACATCTATTGAATGTTATTTGAGAATTTCCTTATTTGTTGGTATTTCCAGGATTCGATACCTACTTTTAGCGAGAATGCTGAGACTGATTAGGCTCTTGATGCATGTTCAAAGATACCGTGCTTTTGTAGCCACATTTTTGAATCTCATTCCGAGTCTGATGCCATACCTTGGGACCATATTTTGTGTTCTCTGCATTTACTGCTCTTTGGGTATACAGGTATGTTTACTGCATGAGAATCAGTCTTACAGTACTAGGACTCCTTTGCCCAGTTCCTACTTTTAGAATTGAAGGGACAACCTACCTTGTTGACAGTTTATTTACTTGGATGTTTTGTCTGAAAGACTCGAATTGTTAGGGGACAAGGAGGAAATGGTAATTGATCACATATCACAAAGCTGGAATATGGTCATAACTCTTATATGGTTTTGGTGACCTCGTGAAATTTCTAGTTCAGGGGATTTCCGTCAAAATAATGATTGGTCTTTCTTGGAGTTCAAAAGAAAATTATGAGTTGAACAAAATGAATCTGCTACCTGCTCCTCAGTTGCAATTATTATTAGATCAACATCATCGGGGTTGTTGCTGTTCACAGTTCACCCTCCTATCAATATAAGTAATTTTAACTTGCATAGTCTGTCATCTTTTTTTCTTTCAACTCCAGATCTTTGGTGGGATTGTCCATGTTGGGAATCCGAAGCTGGAGGGAACAACACTTGCAGATGATGAGTATCCTTTCTCGTGGGTTGCCCTCATTGTTACCATATCATGTAGCAGTACCATCAAAACAAAATAAAAGTTGCTTGTAACCATTTGTCTCAAATCATTGAAACATGAGCTACTGACTCCAACTAGATCATCAGATTGTAATGGTGAACTAAGGGTGATATTACTAATACTGTGCTAATTGATATAATACATTTTTCTATATATTAAGTTACAGTCACAAAGCCACAACACCGGGTTTTTGTTTTTAATAAGAAGAAATCTTGCATTGCATTAGAAAGTCCATGCCTATTTAGAAGTAAATCAATCTATTGAGTTGCAAATCTTAACTAACCAGTTACCTGCTCTTCAATTTTAATGACTACCCCAATGGAATGGTGACACTTTTCAATTTACTAGTTATGAACAACTGGCAGGACTGGATGCAGGTATTGCTACCTTTTGATTACTAATCAACCTCAGAACTTCTCTTGTTATAATTCTCACGTAGCTAAGTGTGAAAAATGATAGTGCTGCTGCTGGGTAATCCTAGGTTCTCCATATCTGGTAAAATTGCTTTCAGATTTTTAGCAGCTAGGATCCATCAGCAACATTTATCAGCAAATGATAATTTTTGCTAGGATTATGATCTAGTGTAACTGTAATATTAAAAATTAACATGAAAGGTAGCCATCAACCTGAACGACTGTTAAAGTCTATTGGGGGTGAGTTTCTTGGATTTATAAGAACAAGAAAAGTAAAAGTTTTTGAAAAAGGTTCTCATGGCCATGTAAAATGTATTTATTTCTAAGACAAGGTTTTAGATCCTAATTATCAGAGGGGGATGATGCTGAGAATAATGTTATTAGTTCTGTTGTCGTTTGTGGCATTTTGTGCTTCAGCTTTGACAAGAATAAAAATTCTACGATGTCAGGGCTATGAAGAACTGACAGGAAGTTCTTGGACAATCGTATATTTTGTCAGCTTCTACCTAATCACTGTATTGCTGCTGCTGAATTTGGTATATATTTGTCTCTATTATTATCATCCATCCTAATTGAATCAGAATCTTCAAATATTTGTCTTTTTCCTCATGACGTGGCTTTCTGTCAATGCCATATGCTATAGTACTTTTCATCCGTTAATTGGGTTAAAACTAAAGCTGGCGCATAAATTCTTGTTGCAGTGCATCATGTTTCATGATACTGCAAGTGACTTCATGAAATAGTTTTCATGGTGATTTAAATTTAGTTATCCTTGTAGCTGCTAGCTAGGATCATAAGAGCCAGCTCTAGTCGATACAGATATCTCCATTAGTTTGACCTCCCTTTTCAATCTCTTCTATCTGCCTAAGCAGAGATAATGCCGGCCATTTATGAGTGGCATTTGCACATACATCCTGCTTGGATCAGTTTTTTTTTTTTTTTTATATATGTATAAGCATATTCCTTTTTAATTGCATGAAGATGTATAACACCATAATGCTAAACATTGCCACATTAAAGCTATTTAAGTGACATAGTACTACTTTAAGTGTAACAAATCACACATCACTGAGAACCATTACTCTATGAATATTCAGGTTGTGGCATTTGTGTTGGAGGCATTCTTTGCTGAGCTGGAGCTAGAAGAGTCAGAAAAAGGTGAACATGGACAGGTTAGTTTGTGAGATTTTTTTCTGTATTTCATAAGCCTACTTGTAACTTGAAAGCTGTGGAGGATGCATAAATTCATCGCTTAGCTTCTTCTAGTCGATTCCGGATTGTTTGAAACTTGTAGATGTGGTAACGACTACTGATTCGTTTGAGCAATAAGCTTTTGCAACTGTCTGTTCCTTCTGCTGAAATGGCCTCCAGCAAATCATATAACTATTTTTTTTTGTTGCAAATTGCAGAGTGAAGAAGGAAAGAAGCGTCAACGTCGTTATGCGGGGTATGTGCTTCAATCCTTGAGCACTCTCGTGCTATAATCCACTGATGCGTCAGCCATTGGCAATAATCTAATAGGATACTTAATTTCAAAACACTTTCTTAATTTAGTTTGTTCGTGTGTGCAGTACGAAGTCCAGAAGTCAAAGAGTGGATGCGCTCCTCCATCACATGTTAAGCACTGAACTGGACCAAACGCAGTCAAATTCAAACCCTTAGTGGGAACCGGGGAAGGTATGCAATCATTCATCTGAGTGGCAATTTTATTAGAGTCATTTGACATTTATTCTGGTTTTTATGATATGTAAGTATTTGTCTATCATTTGGGTCAGGATGGTTGAAAAGCATAAATCTTTTTTTCTTCTGACTTGATACATTGCTTACAGCCTGACATTGTTCGCTTAGATTGCATACAGATTTCAAGAATCTGTTGAACTTGATTGAAAGCTCGAAGTGTCTGGAATGCATTTGATGTCTTTCTATGAGAAGTCAGTACAGGTTCTATATATGATGATCAATAATATCTTTGTGGAAAAACAAAAATGTGAATGTTTTTGATTAGATGTTTCCTTGATCTACGTTAGTGTTATCAGCAGTCGTTAGTGTCTGTTATCATCAGTCTTTTGCCGTTTTAATTATAGAACTGCATGGTGCTGTCAATAATGTCATTTGAAATGCGCTACATGCTACGTTTAGTAGCTAAAAGGCGAACTGATATTTGTACTTGAAACGGTATTTGCCAAGTTGGATTGCTAGTACATGGCCCATTGTGTTATGCCACAATTCAACTGCCGTAAACGTGTTCTTAACGATGAAATTTGATTGATCAACACATGGGGAAACCTCAGGCTTCTGGTGCAACTGATGCAAGCCATCATCAAGCACACCAGTTCTTGTGTGATAAGAGTAACAGGGTCTTGAAAGATGCTTAGTTTATCAGTAGAAAGAATAGAGTAACCTGAATGGTGGTGAATCTATTTGCTTATGGATAACTAGTTAAAATTGAACTGAGGAACAAAATGAACATAGCATTTGTATATCCTCGTATATTTAGGCTGTGTTTGGTTTAAGGAAAATTGGGTGGAAAGAAAAGTTTGAGGAAAAATTGAAATGAAATGGAATCTTTGAAGGATTCCATCTAATTTTTCTTTGTTTGGTTTCATAAAGAAAATGTCAAGAAAAATTGTTGAGAATCTATTTTATTTTTCATAATCATAGAAAGTTTTATGAAAAATAGGTAGAAAAATATCAACATTTCATCATTTCATGCATAGAATTTGATGAAATACATTGAATTTGTTCAAAAAATGATTATTTGTTTAAGATACATTGAACTTGTTTAATATATATATGATCACATTTTCCTTCCAATTTTTCATCTAATTTTCTTTCCCTCTTATTTTCCATCTAAACCAAACAATGGATTTTACTAATTTTTCATCAAATTTTCCTTTCCGTCAAATTTTCCCTAAACCAAACACAGCCTTAAGGTTTTGTTTGGTTTTGGGAAAGTCAGTGAGAAATGAAAATTTGAGGAAAAATTAAAAGATTTACTTGTTTGGTTTAGAGAAAAAAAGTTGTAAGGAAATTTTGGTTGAATTATATAGTGTTTGATACTTTCGTTGCAATTTTCCTTTCTCTCCAATCAAACAAGAGAAAAATTATATAAAATTCATATAGATTAATTTTTCCTATTTTTTTTTCTCTCCAACTTTCCCTAAATCAAATAGCAGAAACACTGAGTCGGAATCAAAACTTTGGAAGCATGACTCAAAGTAGCGATGTTTCTTAGCAAGTTCATGTGTGGGAGTAACATGTTCAGTTCATCCGTTGTCCGAAATCCGAACATTTGAATCAATAGTTAGGGTTGAAAATCAGATAACACTTGCAATGTGCATCTTTGGATCCATTGATGCTTTAGGCTATGTGATGAAAGCTACAATTTGAGGGAGTTGCTCAGGAAAGAATTGTTTAGGAACAATCCTGGCATCATTCGTAAGAGTAGTAACGGCAGTATGATCGGAAAAGATTACTAGTCACATTATTCAAAGCAACTCCGCCTTAGAGGTCAATTTATGCTAGCTTTGTTCTTGTTTATCTCATTTACAAGCCCTACCAGTTTATAGCAATTACCTTTGAGATGTACTGGGATGCCATAATAACTGGAAACTGGTTTCCCTCTACCTTTTCCTTGACCATTATTTGCATTCTGTTCTGAACTATTCTAGCACTCACTTAAATGGTAGACATACTCTCAATCCCTTTACAACTCCATAAGCGCCATTCAGATTAGAGAAAAAAAATATTTTGGTAGCTAGAATCTGTGTTCTAAGCTAACCATGTCTTTCATTTATTTCCATAAGAGGTTTATAATTATCCACTTTGGTTCTTCATGGCAGTGGGTGTGGTTCCATAAAAACAACAACATACAAATTCTCGAAACTTGTCTCTACATCCGTATTACCTTCCTTAAGACCATAAATCTTCTCTTTAAGAGCAAATGTACTCTTCTATGTGCAAAGTCTCCAAGCTGAAAAACGTATCATCAATATGAGAATGCCAGCAAAATATCTTATCAAAATCGAACACATAATCATAACATGATCACATCATTGCATTTCTGTAATTTTGCAAGCCTCGTAGATTATTCTCAGGTCTTGGAATCTCTCTCCACCGGCAAAATTGTAAATTTTCCATGGAATTTGCACCTATGAGTAGATAAGTGACCAAAGAAGTACAAGAATTTCTCGGCTGGATGCACCGTGATACTCATTAGATAAATGTCATCGTTTGAAATTGACGTCGTTTTGATATAATTTCTCACTCTTCATTTTAATATTTTTTTATTTACTAACATCTTTAATTCGGCTGCCCTCCAAACGGATGCCTTTCGATCATGTAATATATCTTTTTTGAAGCGAGTTTGACTTTTTTTTTGGATTTGAAGTGAGCTAGGTTCGATTATTCGACTTGAATCCTTTTGTGAGCTACTTTTTTTATTTTTTCTTTGTTGATCGAGGTTGAGCTTTGTATATTTTTTTGAGCATATATATTGTGTTTTGATGGATGGCTTATTGCATTGGAAGACATTGATGAACATATGTTGTCAATTTTAAGTGAAAAATAAAGGTTCAAATTTATTTTTAAATTTTTAGTTCGAAAATGTTACCGAATAGTTTTACAATATCCATCTGCTGAGAATAAATACTCACCCAATGATTTTATGATGATAAAAGACGTGATACATTCACCTTATTATTGTGCAGATCGGATTGTAATAGGGTATTGGGGCAGGTTCGTTGATTTTTATAGTACAAAATAAGTGATTTGTATTATGATATGGATAAAAAAATGAAAAAGGCGCTAATTTCTGTTCAATTCGTTTAATCATACCTATTAACCAAAAATTTCAGTTAATTGAGTAGTTTGATCATTAGTCAAACTAAAATAAAATCAGTTAATTCGGTTGGTTAATCAAATTCCTTAGTCGGTTCGGTTTTAACTGAATACTCTCCCCTAAAGTCGGTCTTCTTCTCCATGGACAACAACAAATGCCTAGGTGTTGATGGTTTTTTAATGCAAAATTCATTAAGTAGATCTGGACTATTATTGATATTGATATTTGGAGAGCTATCAAGGCTTTCTTCCTTAATAGGAAAATGTCGCATGGTTTGAACTCAACATTATTAGCTATTATTCCCAAGACGGAAGCCCCCCTCTACTGCTAATGATTTCAGACCGATTTCCTTATGTCCTGATATCTACAAGGTAATCTCTAAACTTCTCGCTGCCCTGACGCACTCTTATGTGAAGACGTTAATGGTCATGAGCATGCAACTTTCATAGTAGGTGGCCAATGTCTCCAGTTAGATGGACGCAAGTTTATCTCTCAGCTTCTTTGTCGTGGTTTCAGTGTCAAATCGGCAACTCACATTAATTCTTATATTTTCTCTCGCAAACTTGGGACCTCCATCTCAAGTCTGATTTTTTATGGATAAAGTGGCTTTGTTCATATATCATCGAATCATCATCTTGGTGGACTATTCTCTATATACTGTATTCACGGATGGTGAAGCAGATGCTTAAATCTAGAGACATAGCTTATAATTGCTGCTCAGTGATTAATGGTCCTCTTACATGGAAGATTTCATGTATCCCGTTCTCATTAAAATCTTTTTACTCTCATCTGACTAGGAATCATCCAAAGCCATAATAAATTCTTATATCTAAATCATATCTTCACGTTCTAGTTAGCTTGTCAAGACAGACTTCTCATGAAGTCAGGGTGTTGATGCTCGGTCTTCTACATACAAATTTATTCTCACTCTGTGATATGTATCTAAAATCTTTAGATCACTTGTTATTTGAGTGTCAGCATACTCAAGAACTCTTCATATCAACTCTCATGTCATGTGTCTGTTACCCTTCTAGCTCATCCTCATCATGGGCCCACACGATTTCATGGTTAGCCTCCAGAAATTTTCTATTCTCGAGTTTTCAAGCAAGCTTTCTTTCTCTTAATCTCTGCTTGTACTTATCATATCTAGAGAGATAGGAATATTGTTATCTTCCAGGATATCCCTTCTCAAAAGCTCAAATCATGAAAACTATCAAGTAGGATTATAATTTCAAACTCAGTTTTTTTTCAGTCGCTGAGATATTTGCAATTTAATATTGCTAGGGCTCATATAATATAGGTGCATCATATCATTACATAATCTATCTCTCTAACCGTAATTTCTAATTTTGTACATTGTTTGAGATGAACTTCTAACATTATGTATAGTAGTTTGCTGCCCGCGCTTCGCGCTGGACTTTTTTTCTTTTTTGCTTTGTATTGTTATATGTTGTAAATCACATCTAAGTAGATTTATTTATGTGGAGTAAGATGATTGACACATGGCTACAATGGATTGGCTAGTAATATTTAAAACCATCATGATTTATAACCAAAACCACCATGATTTGGATAATACCATCCTATTTTTTATTACTGTAAGCTGACTTCGCTGCACAGGATCCTAATCTTTTTTTATTTAGTATGTATCACAATTATTTTTATATTAAATATAATATTATTAAATAAAAACTAAAAATAGTGTGAGCACAAAATAACTTTTTAATAAAAATATAAATACTAACTAAATATTAAAATTAAAACAATTATAACAAATGTTTATGAATTAAACTCTATAAAATAAAATAAGTGCCTTAACTATGTTCATCTATCTGGAAGTTGAGACGGTCTTCATCACTTCTATGAAAAAGAAATAAATTATTAGTAAAAAAATTATTTTATTAAAAAGAGCTAAAAAGCCTGACTCATGGCAGTACATAAAACGGCTCATATGGCATATTACAATAAACAAACCTAGGAAATCAGAACATGGCTCAAGGATCCTACAACGGGAAAGGCTAGAGGGGATGGCACCCAGCCCCAAAGCCAACTACAAAGACATCTACCTAACCCTGTAAAAGGTCGTATGAGCCGCATCCAGCCGAAGAGCAGTCCTGACATCTGAAGAAAAATCTTAAACCCTGTAAGAAGTAACCGACCCAAATTCGTAAGTATAGTGCGTCAAGCGATCAGCAACACCATTAGCCTCCTGAAGCACATGCACAACTATAACACCCCTAGCCATACTCCAAATCCTCTCAAAGTGTAGACATAATTCCACGAATAAGAAGATTTCCTTAAAAAAGCATCCATAAAAGTAGACGAATTCGACTAGATCATAGAAATCGAAAGCAAATTTGAGGCCGCCGGCTGAATACTATCCAAAACAGCTTGAAACTCTGACTCCACATTCGATATTAAAGGCTCATAATTCACTGAAAACAGCAGCCTAGGAGAACCTGAAGCATCTTGAATGACTCCTCCTACTGACCGCCCGCAACAATCGTCGAACAGTCACATTCAAAGTAAGACCATCTCCAGGGGTCCAAGCCACCCACCTAACTCTCCTATGAGGAAACACCATCTCAGGGATTTTTAAAAACTGGAGAGACAAAACATCCAAAGTCCAACAAGGAGAGGTGACTGTGGAAAGCGGGGCCAAATCCAATAACCACTAATGAACTTTCCGAAAAATTCTATTTTGTGAGCCAGACTCCTCATAGATATGTCTGTTCCTCTCACACCAAATATCCCAAAGACCACAATAAACAATCACAGCTACCACAAAATCCATTTGGGATAAAGCACGATGGTTAGAAATCCAAGATCATATAAGCTGAAAGATGCTAGAAATACGAGGCTTGTCTGATATCCAGATAACCAGACTCTAATAACCCGCGGCCAAATCCCCCCGAATAAAGATATTATCCAAGGATTCGCACCGAGGGCATAATCAACATATGCACCGGGATGCTAAGGCCTCACCCCGGCCCTGGACGCGGGTATCAACAGCGATAGCATTATGAAACAATCTCTAATGAAAGGCTGAGACCTTCAAAGGGAGCCTAGGAACCTAAAACCAATCAAAATTCTGAAGAAGGCATACAAAGATACACCAAGGCACGAAAATTAGCTATTGAAAAAGAGCTGAAACTGTTATCGTGTCACACCACTTGATCCTCACACTCCTCCTGAAGTTGGACTCTGCCCAGCGGATTCCTTACCTCCAAGCCTTCGAAAAACACTCCCTAACAGGTAACAGCTAAAAGAAAACAGGAATAAGATGCAACAGAAGGCATGGCAAGACTAGTATCTCCCCTCCCAAAAATTTATTTTATCCGAGATCTTAGCATAATAGCCAAAGGTCGAATAGAAGACCAGATGGTAGAGCCACACACCCGAGTATTCTCAAAATGTCGGGGATGACCATACTCAGATGCCATGAAATGGGACCAAGAGGACTAATTAACACAGTAACTTCAGGCAAGCTAGGCCTATAAAGAATCCATTGTCTGAAAGATGCTTCGAATACCAACACCTCCCTCCTAGATCGGACTGCAAACCTTTCTCCAACTAACCCGATGGGTCCTCTTTGTCTTCCTTGAATCCCAAAGAAAGGCTGATAGGAAATAGTTAATCCGAGAAAGGATCGTCTTTAGAACAACAACAGAGGCCAAAATGTGAAGAAAGGGTGTTGTAATGACAAAGCGGATCAACGTAACACGACACCCAAAACAAACGAACTTCCCCAGCCAACCCTCCATACTAGATAAGTAAATATTTTAAGATAAGTAAATATTTTCTAACAAATATGTACTATAAATTGGTATATTGTTTAATTTTTTAAAAAATATCACCTTTTTCATCTTGATATTGATATGAATTATGGCTAAAATTTCATTATCTTTATCTCCTAATTTGCTGGAGATGGATGAGCACTTCGAAGAGGAAGACTCAGTACCAGGAGTAGACTTATGAGCATTTGAAACTGACAGAAAAATAGTATCATCATAATATCAAATTTATCACTAAAATAAATTGAGACAATAATAATAAAATTATCATACCTCATCTAAATTTATACTTGAAAATTCAGGTATGGATGACGTTGTTGATTTGACATTCTTGTTGATGCTATCCTAAAATACATCACTTACCAAGGAAGGTCGGTCTTTATCAATAATATTCTCCTTGCTAACAGATGTAATGAATTTGAACTCTTGTCCAACAAAGTTTTTATAATATCTTGAATGTTATCTAACATTTGGAACTACAAATAGAATATAATCATCTGTAATTCATGTTAAGTGCTATAGACAGTAACCGCTTGATCATTTTATTACCTTAGCCTTATCAACAAATAATTTTCCACCCGTTGTGCCCACTAATCTCCGCACAACACGATCAGGCAAAATTAATTTACACTCACCTGAATCATATTTGGCCCAAATAGACAATCGATATCTACAACATAAATTTTAATTTATTATTTGTAATAGGTGTTAATATAATTAACAATAACACAAACTGTAAATATACCTTTTTTCAATAAATGGCATGACTCTTTCACATATGTGGCATTTAAACTTGTCATCCAATTTTGAAACTTCACCGGCGCAAAACAACTTTTGTACCACCATGATTTGTGTACAACAATAGTATCAATCTTTAATCCATACTTTGACAAGAAGTTTAAATGAGTCAATAAAATAATATGCTACTTTGTTATTAAAATTTAAACATGCAGTAATATATGTACATATTATTAAATACAACAAAACCCAACACAAAACTCAAGTGAATGAACATCATCAATGTTCATTGTTTCATCAAGTGTACACTGTATAATCTGCGCAACACTTTTTTTATTTCCACAACAAAGGATATGGGAAACTGATAATGTAGTTCATCGAGCCTATACATTTAACATAAGTATAATTATATTTATTTCAAAATATCTATATGATTCAAAAAACTAACAAAAATCTAATACTTCCCTCTCATAGATAAAAGAGAACCGTATTGAAAGTTGATATATATTTTTGGTGAAGCAAGGGCAGTGATCTGCAATGAACCTATTTGCTCACATAATTAAAAATAAACTATTCAATTTTAAAGGTAACAATAAAAACTTTGTTATGATTATTTTAAAATAACATACTCACATAATACACAATCTTAATTCTGCTTCTATATTCACCAGTTGTGCTTCTATATTCAACAGTTTTATATATTCATCAGTTTTGTATATTCATCAGTTGTGTTTCTATATTCACCAGTTGTGCTGTTATATTCATCATCTGTGCTTCTATATTCATCGATAATTTGAGCCGAATGTGTGTTTTAATGTGTAAAACGTAAAACGAAGTTGTCATCAAAATCAAAACGACGTCGCAAAAAGAATGATTGCAGATAACCATATACACTTGGCAATATGATATTGCTGTTTTGAATTCGAGTCTATGTAATTTCAAATAGGTGTAGAGGCAAACAAAAAATTTGCCTGACCAAGAGCCTTGCCTCCCCGCTAAAATCAAAATTTGCCTCCAAAAAATCAAAACAAAAATGAGGATAAAAACATCTGGAGAAGAGCCAGAGGAGAAGCTGAGCAAGATGACGTCTGGTGAAACACAGCAGGACGAGGAGAAGGAGAAGGAGAAGCCCATCCGCACCTGCAAATTCTACGGCTCCAATTTCCGACGCCCTCGCGTCTACCCTTCCAGAACCATCCGGCTAATCCATCCTCCCCAAGCACCCTTCGCGCAAGAAGACCGTTCCGAGTCTAATAAGCACGGAGCGGCTCAGTGGACCCTCAACGGACTCGGATCCAAGCGCTTCCGCCTCCAAGGCAAAGTCGAGGGAAACCTCAACAGACTCCGCATGGACCACGACGACGGCGACGACCCTTTTCCATTCTCCAAAGAAAACGTTGCCCCTTCCTCTTCCAACTCCCACCCAATTCCTCATCCCAATGCCGACACCGCCCGCTCCACGTCCCATTTCAAACCCAAACCCAAACCTCTTGTGTGTAGCAAGAGAAGCAGGTATGCTTCTCTTATTGATGAAGAAGAAGAAGAACCTAATAATTTCCAACTGTAAGTGGTCAAGTAGTTCTGAAGGTAGAGTTTTGTATCTTCATGTTTAGTGCTGGAGCTTCTCTTGTTACTTTCACAAATCTTCAATTAAATTGAATTTCTGGTTCTCATCAATGCCGATTCGATGTCACGTGTCATAATGCCTGTTCAAAGTGTCATGTGTATTTTATAGTATAGTAAGGATCTGATGTTGGAGTCTGTCCATGAAATCAGTTGAATTGACTCGTATTGATTGAAGGTTTGACTGTTTAGAATTAATTTATTCTTAATCAGGAATCATAACATCTTAATAGATGCCGCTTATAATTAATGAGCTCTAACTCATGGCTGAATAAGAATAAATCTAAAGGGTCGCACACAAGCAAGTATGAGATATTAAGTTGAATGGAAATCGAATAAAATTCGGTCCGGATATGATCTGGTTCAATCCATGTCTGATATGGATAAACCAAATGAATTAATTCATGAATATAACCTATGGATGATACCTACTGGGTCTGACCCACGACACAGACCCGATAACTTAGCTGATGGCTTGCCCCGTAAGGCGAAGCCTAAAAGCCCAGATCTCACTATAAATAAAAGTCTAGAGTTTCTACTTTACAACTGATAATTCTTGTTATACGATAATGGAAACACTAGTGAGTCAGGTTAGGGTTTATCCGGAAGGGATCTAGTACTTCAGAAGTGTGGGTGTGGGATATCGTTAGAGGTGCGTCGCTTGCCGCACGAAGAAATCGAGACAACGAAACAAGGTAACATGGTATTACTTTTGTTTATTTTTGTATTCGTTTTCTTTTGGGTATTTCTCAATTCAGATCCAGATTTATATCTCGGATCTGGATTGAGAACAATCAAACTACGAAATCCGGATACAGATCTGTATCTGGTAATTCGGACCGCTAAAGCCATGAAATTGGTTTTGTGACGTTCCAGATCCGAATTTATACCGCGTGGTTCAGAAATCTATATTAACATTTGTGTGGATAATTCCCAACATCTGATACAACCCAACCAAGTGGTATTTTGTATGCCACAATATATAAATAAATTGGAGTGTCATGCATCTTGCTCACTTTCTCAGCGAGCAAACTTGTTCTACATATGATGTTTGTTGAACTAAGACACCTTTGAGCTTGGCCAGTCTGCATGTTTGATCTGTTAACAATTTGTACATTGAAGGGGTTTCCTCGGGGACGAAACCAAAGTCATCGTTGAACTCTTCCATCCCTGCCATTATCAACTGCCAAATAAAAGTTCCAGCTCCAGCTCCCCCTTTCTTGGCAGATTTATAAACTGTGTCCAGGATTGTTTTGTACAATTTCTCACGCTGGCCTGGTTCGAAGTCGGAGTTCTGGTTTGACAGTCCGAATTCCGTGAACAAGACAGGTTTCTTGAGTTCGTAGTCTCCATCTTCAATGTGAGAACGTGTCCATCTGGCAACATATTTGAGCTTCTTTTCAAATGCTTGATTCTGGAACCTGAGACACGAGTTGATTCCTAAGCAGAAGCCATTACGACTGTCAATTAAAATGCTGATGGCAGTGTCCATACCAGTGGTCGGGGTATATGTGCACTGAAGCAAAATCAATGGTTGAGATTCTGGAGTTGCGAATGAAATCGGACCCGAGCTGTGCAGCCCATGGTCCTGGGTTGACACTTGTTCTTTTCGGATTTTTAGGACCGTAAAACCCTTCGAGTCCCACTGTTACTAGATGTCTGCTGTCGATCGATTTCACATAGGCAGACATTTCTTTGATCCAATCCTGCAACATCAGTGACATGGAGGAAGACCCCTCCAAGAATTCAGTAACTGAATCTCCATGAGTGGAGATATGATGCTGTAATCTGTTACATAATGATGGATTACTCGCCCAGAATTTCCAGAACTTACTTGGAGAGTGTCACCAGAAGCATCAGACATGCACCGAGGCTCATTGATTAGTTCCCAGCCAAAAATGGTAGGATCATCCCTGTATTCAATGCCAGTGATAGTGTTCTTTCTTGTCAATACAGCCTGGAACACGCATAAGATTAAACAATGCCCTTTACAATCATGAGATAAATAGTGTAGACTGCATTGCAGACTCCGGAGGTGCAGTAAACGAATTCATCAGCCAGTGCTGTAAAAGGAATCTACATGAACCGAGATGAAACTAAAAAGGAAATGTCAAGGAAAATATTGAGCGATAAATACGTACGTATACCTTAACATAATTTTTGAAATACTGGCGTATAGATGGATCAAAGAAGAAGGAATCGTTTGAAGCGCTCAAACCGATGCCCTCTTCCATAGCCCACTTAACATATTGAGTCTTCCCACCATAAGCTTGCAAATTATTAACTAAGCAAAGCAACAATCTGACTCCATGCTGTCTGGCTTCAGCAATGATGTGATCCAATGCCTGCCAAGGAAGAATTTCATCACAAACAAAACTTGATACAGTCTCCTGTACTGTCTCCTGCTTGCGTGAAGACCTACAAGCCACATATTCTAACAAACATGGGATTAGGAAGTACCTGAAAAACATTTTCATTAAATCGACCAGGAGATATTTGGAGGGCACGGTAATCCCCATCATTGAAAGCCCAGGTTCGGCACACAGTAAGACCCATCTTAGCACCGGTTTGAAGCATGGCTCGAACCCTGGGTTTACTGCTGTCTTCCGCAGCATGATCCAAGAACCAGTAAGAATTCCATCCATTGATGTAAAATGCTTTTCCATTCACCATAAACTGAGTCCCATTTCTCTCAACAAAGCCTAATTCTGGTTGTTTTCTAAACGTGATGCTCCAATCTCCAAATGACATATAGATGAAAGCAACACATGAAGCAAAGCCAACAATTGTGTAGAATAAACCATTGGCAGCCACCATCATAAACGCAAGAATATATGGACAAACTTGCTTAATGTAGAAAGGTCTGGACTTGCTCAACACCAATTCAGGAAACTTCCAAATACTCAAAACCCAGATAATTATAACAACAATACAGCCACCAATCAACAGATACCCAGATCTCCCAGACTGTGGGCCTTCATAGACTCAGAAGGAACAATATCCTCAATGCAACCCCTCTAAACCTGGAAACCATAACACCCAGTTGAGCAAAAAGTGCAGAGGTGCTCTCAAGTCTATATATGACACAGCCAGTAAAGCCTGATCTCCAACCAGGCCTCCTCAATGCAGTTAAGCCACGTAATAGGTGTGATGATTTGGTAATACTAAAATAGAAAATGAAGAAACTGTGTTTCCGTGAGAAGAGATAACAAGACAGGCTATTATGCTTAAATGTGACAAGAATTGTGATTAGGAATTTTCTGTTTGTGTTTCAGTAAAGATGAAGGGTGTATGTAGGGTTGGGACTTGGGAGTGTGGTGGTTTAGATCTGTCTGCCCACCTTATTCTCCTTGACTTTTGCTACCTTTTTTTTTTCTTCTTAAATTCGGCAGTCTAATTGTCTTACAGAAAAGTAGAGATGTGTTTTCATCTACCTACTAATTCTAATTTATATATTTTTTCCTTTGAAACATTTGTACTGTGAGCCCCATAAATTTTGGTATTGTGAGTTTTGAAATATCCCAGTTAGCAGGCTCATAAAATATGCATATCCATAATCAACTGAATTTGGGTTTGGAGATTTTTTTTCTTGACTTAGTTATCTGATTGCAGCAGACTACTAGCCATATGTCTTTAATATTAATACTGTGACTGTCAGTACCACAGATTCTGGTACTGTGAGTTTTAAAATATACCAGTCAGGGTCTCATAAAATATGATTGCTCTGGAGATTTTTGACCAAGTTTATGTGATTGCAGCATTCTACTAACCAGTGGGCTTAACTATTGGATGGAAAGTGGGGACAGTTGTCCACCCAGGTTCAGATTAAACAGTTCAAAATTTAATGTAAAAATATCATATTTCTTATTTTTGTATCCCAGTCAGATTAAAAAAAAAATGTATCCCAAAATAAAATTTCTAATTCCATCACTACTGCTAACCATATGTCAACAATATGCAAGTTGAATTGCATTGATATTAATACACCATATACTTGATCCTCTAGTACTTAAAGTTTCCCTACGTATCTTCAAAAATGCTTGTATAGGGAATGGGCACTAATTTGACCCGACAATGCTTCAATGGTTTCTCAGGCTAACCATACAACATGTTTTGGCTCCACAGTCTAGCTGCATGCATGGGCCGATAAAAATGAATCAGTTTTATTAAAATTTTGCGGATTTTATGGTTTCAAAAGATTAGTGTTTTTAAAAAAAAAAAAAATTTATTTTCGGGTTTGAGTTTTTAAGTTGTTAAGATTTTAGGTTGGTTGTGTGTTTAGCATTTTGTTATCACTTGTGTTTTTAGTATTTGAGGACTTAAAATTTTTTAAGATTTTTAAGTTCCAAGATTTTACAGTTTCTCAATTCCAAAATACTGTATATGGGTATTAAAAAGACTTTGAAAACGCTAAAAATCTAAATCATCAAAATTCTAAAAAGTCTAACAAAATTATAAAACATTAAAAACTCTAAAATATCAAGATTCTAAAACTCCTTAAAAGTCATCTAATACGATGTCATTTAACACGCTAATGTAATAGCATTTACAAATTGTCTTCGAAGATCCGACAAGCTCTTTTTAATTTGTAGTTTTAATTATTTTTTTCCAATCTTTTGTTTTTTACGGAATTTAATTCATTATTTTTTAGTTTTAACTTTTTCAATATATTAATTTTTTGTGTTTTTAAATTTATTCAAAATTTAAATTATATATTTTTATTTTAAATTTTATTTTTATTTAGTTTTTTACTCATTTTTACTTATATTGTACTTTAATACAAAAACTTATTTTTTTAGTTAAAATCAATATCCATACACCCATTAAGTGTTGTAAATAAAAGTATCCAAGTTAGATTCAAGTTTATAATCTAATATACACAATACAAAAAGTAAACCAAATGCTACGATCCGATTAATTTTTAAATTGAATGAGTTTACCACGAACTAATCATGGAGTTTGGTGCCTTGAGAAACAAATAGACACATTACAATAAATATAGGATCCCATCATGTATGGATTCCGAGCCCAGGTCTAGCTCGGTCGGGTCCTACCTCCACTCACGGCTGATCGTTCATTTTTCTTTGACATATCATCATATCACGTAAATGATTTGCGTGTTGGAAAGTAAGACAATATTGTTTTAGTTATGTACGACATATAATGCCTTCACTTTCTATAACATTTTTAGTTATAATTGCCGTCAATTGCATACTATGATTTTGTAAGACGTTTTAAATTTATAAGTGTGGTTTATTGTTTATTACTTTCTGTCGGAGTTTTCTATTTATAAAAACCGTCCATAACATACAATGATTTTTTCATGTGTCGAAGTAGGCTATCTATGGCGCTTTACAATTTTAAAACATCTTAATAATAATTAAATATTTAAACCTAAGTTTAGTATTAAAAATATATTATGACATGTGGTCCACTGATTAAATGAAAACTTTATAAAATTTTAAAGATGGTAAGGTGACATGACCATACCCACTTTTAGGTCAATCACAATACACTAGTACATCAATGAAAAACAACAGCGTGTTATTGTAGAGAAAATAACAGATAAAGTCAAATTGAAGGACTGTAGAGTATATCTGGCCAAGCGCAGAAGCCACATACTGTGGACTACAGTCACGTGCGTGGATGAAAAAGCAAGGACAAACACGTATCAAAAAAAGAATGGAGCCAAAGAAGCTAACACAGTACTTGCCGCGCACAAGAGCTGCGAGTGTAGGAAGGCACCCATGTGAGTGTGACACACGTCTTTTCTAAATTTAAGTCAATTATGACTAGGTAACTTTTGAAGACCATAACTTCCATGTTTGAAGTCCGATTTTGATGATTCAAATTGTTATAGAAAGAGGAGATAATTATCTACAACTTCCTATAGAGAGCAAGATCTAAATTGTAATGAATTTTTGCCAATAGGATTATCAATATCAGTGGGCAGATTTATATCCAAATTCGACCTTAAATCTGAATCCAATTTCTACCAGCTTCCGGGGTCGTATCTACATCAAATTCCCAGAAGATTTCTATTAGAGAAGACTAAACAACTCATGATTATCACTTGTTGCTAAGTTAGATACACTATATACAAAGGTCTTTATCTCATCATTCAAGTGTGCGTCCTTCAAGTGCAATTAGAGTGCGATCAAAGCAGATTTATGCGACCAGATAATGGAGAATAGCAAGGGACAATGTTCTGCTTTGATCGGAGTCAGTGTAACATCCTTATATCTGACTAAATTCATTCATATGACTTTTAATTATGAAATTTCTTGTGTAATTCAAGTGTTATAATTTATGATATAAGTTGTGAGATAATCTTTATTAATAAATTATTATTTATGATGTTATGTTTATTATGCTTTAACTAAATAATTATATTTTTGCATGACAACCTCAATGAATGACTTGCCTCGTTGCATGGTTTCTTACCGCTGATTTAGTTGTGAGGCTTTGAGCGTATACCAATTAAACGAGTAGCAAACAAACACATGTCGTGCATACTTATAGGTAAACATACTCTACGCTCGCGAGAGCTAAATAACTAGATTGAACTCTCTACCATAGTAGTACAACTAAATATATCTTTCATCTAAGATGACAACCTAATTTGCATGATAAGATATATGGGATTCATATAATTGGAATAAGGGTATGATGATAGGAGAGTAGGCGAAATTGTTTACAACTTGTCACTATTCCAGAATGTTTGAATATGTATATTTTGTTCAGTTCAATTCATTACAATAATTTTATGATTAGAATCAATAGTTAACAAACTCACAAGTTAGTCACGTAAATTACATGTTTGTCTGCTTATTATTTTCTCTCTTGCAGCATACTTATATGATCACTTTTAAATCAATCTAAAAAAATCCCCCAATTTTGAGTTTGTTTTATTTATCGAATTGTCTAATTACTAATGTAAAGATTTCATTGTCCTTGTGGATCGATCTTGTACTTGCTACTGGCTAGTGAGCCAAGTTTATAAATTTATTTATAAAAGACAGTCCAACGACGGTCATGTCATACCTACACGATGAACCTTTTGAGGTGGTTAAAATAGAGTGAGGGAAGCAAAAACATCAAATAGAGCAGTGATACATATGAAGATAAGGATTTCAATACAATATTGTATGGCCTTGGTGGTAATAACAATTTAGTCTTGTATTGCAGGTTTTCGATTTTTTGGCTGTTTGTACTATAGTTTTATGGTCTTTATAGAATCTATAATTCAATTGCACTGTTGCTGTGCGTACACAAGTTGTAAAATTGGCACTGGTTTGGGGTTGTTCCCAACCCATTCATAAAATTTTGATAATTTTGAAAAACATGGTTTGTGGGTTCAATATTTTAATTATGCTCCTCTATATCCATTTGGAATTCTAAAGAGTCATCCTTGATATCCTCAAAGGACATCAAATGTGTAAAGGCTCCCGCAAAGCCCTCGATTCCATTGGGGTCCTTAGGGCCTTAACTTCAGGCCCTGTCGGGGTCTTTACATTCATAGGCTCTAAGCCGGACTTGTTGCTTATGCTCTTCCTGAGGAGGGCTTATTCTTGTTCATCCCCTCTACCGAGCAATCATTACCTTGACTCGACCCGGATTCCTCCTCCTTACTCTCACTGCTATCTCCCTTGCAGTTTAGCTCCTCCTCCCTCTCTAAGTCTATTTCTAAAACTTGGAAATAGTTCGAAGGCTCACCAATGAATAACCTCAATAGTTCCTTTTCCATTTCCACACGCTTCTTTCCTTTTTTTTTTTTTCACTAATTCCTTTTTTTAGAGTTTTTTTCTAAAATTATTTGGTTTTGACTGACTGCCCTTTTTTTATTACTGGGCTCTTTCATGATCTTCTGCCTCCCTTCCCTCATTTCCCTTTGGTCTTCCGGGCTAGGCCGTGTCTTAAGGCTCTCAGAGACATTGTGACCCTGAAGCTTGCATTGAGAGCAGTAAGCAAACTTAAAATATTCATCCTTGCCATTTGTATTACCCATGAAGATCTCACATAGCAGGAGTCTTCATAGATCAATCTCAGCAAATAGTCGTTAGTACGTCGGGAAAGTCAAGAAAAAAGTCTTTTCATAGGTCTTCAGGAATCAGGCATGTCATGATCTCGTCCCCAAATGGTCTCCAGAACCTTTCATATAAGTATAGAATGTTTAAGTGCGGATACTCACCCACATTGTAGTTTTCGACAATTCCTTCTTTAGGTTGAACTATGGAGTCCACCCAAACACATGAAATAAAAATCTCCCCACTTATTGATGTTACATGACATTGCTTCCATGATGTATTTACGAGAGCCTAGTAGGATGAGCTCGTTCCGCCCGTCCAAGCTGCCAGTGGTCATCATTCTAGAAGTTTTTCAATTCTGGCCGAAGTACTCTTTTATCTCCCCTGATTTTGATTTTGTGGCTGAGAACTTAGCTATTAATGCGAACTAGAGGTTTTGTGTTCTCCAACTTTAATCTCATTTGGTGTAAATAGAATCATAGCTTTCCGCCCTTCAATTTTTTGTCTCCCTTACGAATGTGAAACCGGGGTTTCAGAGCATGTGGCCCGGGCAACCATGATGAAGTTTTTTGCAAAGTCCCCCTCCATTCTTTTATGTATTTTCGCCGCCGGAGAAGAGCCTTGACCATCTGTGTTCTGGGCTACAGCCGACACTTGATTGGTTGCCATGCCCACAACTTCAAACTGTAGAGAAGAAGCAGTGCACGGGAATGGAGGTTTTGCTTGTTTCAGGGTAAAATACAATGTTGTTTGTAGGAATTACAGAGCTTAGTTTTGGCTGAAGCAATTAGCGTTTAGAGAGATACAAATTAGATTTTTAGAGAGAATATGGAGATTCTCTTTCTATTTAGCTATTTCATTTTCCCCTCGTGATACTTTTTTATAAGTCATTATTATCTGAATTTGATCTAAAATCAAAGAAAGACACACATGAATTGCGTAAAATAACTGTTTAATAAATCAAATCACTAAGACAAAAACACTTTAAATTGAGTAATATTCGACCAAATTCTCCATACTTAGAAGTTCATCTCAAACAAAATAATTGAAGCATGTAGTTATGAATGCAATGAACAAGAAAATGAGTAAAGAGATTCGCGTTTGTTTCTCTTTCATTTAATATCCTAGATTGTCATCTAGCTAAATTAAATGATTCCATAAAATAAAATAAAAATTGTCATTATTGTAGGAATCATGAATGCATTTAGCATATGCACCAAACATTTATACCCCTAGGTGTCCATAATAGGCGAGTTATAGTCAGATAAGGATTTTTGTAACTACCATAATTTACCAATAAAAAAGTTACAAAAAATCATAATCCTTAACATGAATATCCAAATAAGTCCATTATATCACAAAGAAGACAACTTAGAAATTAAAATAAAGTTAATAAAAAAAACACTTCAAAAGTTAAATAATACTTCATTATTTACACTCTTGTAGATTTTAATACAACAGTTTCAGTGATTGGCCAATTTATAATTGAAAACATATTTCACACATTTAAAATTTTGAACTATCCATCCAGTAAAAAAAAACATTCCCACCAAGCACATATGCTAGATTCGGTTCGGTTTGAAATGTTAGTGGTTCGATAACGGTTTCAAATTTTGAAAACCTGATGAATAATGGTTTGGTTTGGTTTTATTTTTAATTTTTTTAAACCAAACCCATCTAAACCGAATAAAATTAGGATTTTATAGGAAAATTCTTCTATTTAGTAGTTAAATTAGACAATAAAGTTCATCAAAAAAATTAACCGAACTGAATCGAACCATGTGATTTGATTTGGTTTGATTTTTTCAAATTTGCGATTCGGTTTGATTTCAAATTTCTAAAATCGATTACCAACAATTTGATTTGATTTTTTAGTAAGAATTGAACCGAACCGAATAGTTACACCCCCGCTTATGGCTCAAAGTTCTTTTTCAATTCCCAATATGAAGTTTAGGTCCATAAAGAAATATGAGTTCGGGAAAAAGTTCTTATGAAAAATATAATCAAAAGTCTAACACGATTTCAAGCATGCACAAACATCATCCTTCAGAATTGACATTACTTGAAGAATAAACCTAGGATTCTTTTTTTTTTTTGGTTGGCTTGTACCGCAGGGAATCAGGGTCACAAGAATTTCACAATTAAAAATTTAATTATGAAAAGTTGATGTTTACCAACTAGATTTGAAGATAAAATAAAAAATCTTTGTAGAAAATCCATACAAAATTTGAAACTGGCTAGCTAGAAAGATGATTGTTAGGGAAAAAAAATTACATTTATAAAAACTCGGAGTTTATGCTTTTCTCTATACTTATCAAAATATAGAGCGTGAGCATCGTCATAATGATAAAGTAGAATTAACACATAAATGCATTTTGAGCCATAAATTCATTTTGCACCACCATTAATGAAAAATGTTTAATTCCTAAACACAAATTCATAAAAAGCAATGAAATTATGTTGAAGAATGCAATTTATGACATGAGATGAGATATGTGAGTGAGTAAATGGTATTAGTACAAATGAAAGGTATAAGATTTAAAAATAGAGAAACTCCCTCAAAAGTACGATTGTGTCCCTCTAAAATTTATCTTATCATGGGTTGGTCAACTGTAAGTTCAAATATTAGAAAAACAGAGAACATAAAAACTGCACAAAAAATACGATATCATTGTGATGAAAAAACAGAGCATAATGTAAATTTGAACGCGTAAAAAAAACAACTAAGAGAAAAAAAAAAGTGATATTGAATGTATAGTTGGGGAGAGATGTCATAAAATTAGACAACATGATGGGAAAAGAATAGATTTGGCATGTGTTTTTCGGTAAAGCGAAAAAAAAGGAATCCATGGTTGCTGAATGATGAAGCAAATTTCACCATGGACACTATCTCTTTGCTAACCAACACTGTCATATATCCTCCTCTCCCAAACAAACAATTCAAGCTTTAGTAACAACATATGTTGTTATGAATCCTACATTTGATCCTATATGGGATAGGAAGAATCTTGCGACACATTTTATGTTCATAGAACACAGGTAGTAAGCTGATGAATGGATCCCGCCCATCCCATCTAAAACATGAACTCGACCAAATTTATGCATTCACCAAATTAATTCAAGATCGAACTAATCAGCGGCACTCTGATTCCAAATATGATGAGTAATTTCACGACATTTGATATATGATAACAACAGCCCTGTGTTAGTATGACATGGCATTTCCATCTGTGAAGCTCTAGCAGCAGCAAACTTAGCAGCAGGTATCATCATCCATCCATTTACAAGAAGAAACAAAATCCTGCCCCCAAATCACTTGCCTACTTGTAATCAGCAAAACAAAAACCCTAGAAAGAGTGAGTGTAAATTGGCGAGGACTCACTGAAATTGAGCATCACCAGCACGATGAGTCGTCTTGAACAAGGCGAAATACCACAAGACGGCGCAAATGGCCGCCACCAGATTCCCTTCCTTGACCAAAACCCTAGCCACGAATCGAGCGATTTCGAGAGTGATCTTCCGGCCCTCCACCACCAGCACCCTCCTGGGCTTCCCGCAGAAGGTGAGCAGCACCAGGATGGTGATCCAAGTGATGAGCATCGACGGGAGAGCCACCGCCAGGGCCGCCGCCATGGATATGAGGCCGAACACGGTACCCAGCATGAGCGAGGCGTACGCGGTCTGCCAGCCTCCCGATCCAGAGGGGGATGACGTGTACCAGGTGAGGATTGACTGGAGGAGGTTCCAGGAGCAGGACAGGAGGAGGCCGTAGACGAGGATGAAGAGACACACCCATGTGCGTCGCTTGCTCATCAGTTTGAGCACGAGTCTGTACGTGTAGGAGGTCGTGTCGTCTCCTCCTCCTCCGCCTGCTGCTGCTGGAAATTGCTGTTGGTCCATCGATGGGCTATTTTGTTTGAAGCTTTTTGATTGTGTTGTGATGAGAGAAGGTTGAGCTTTGCTGAGTTAAAGACGATGATGCATTCTCTCTCTCTCTCTCTCTCTCAATTTCTTCACCCCTTTTTGCTTTGTTCCATTAACAAGTAAGTCATTCTTAACACTAAGCTTCTTCCCATTTCAAAAATCCAAATTCCATTTCATGTTATTTGTCGTCACCAATGATATTATTATCATTATTATTATAATTATTTTCAATTAGATACACAATATTCAAATATCTTCAATAAATGTGGTCTTATTTAAGAACGTAAATGAGCCAAGTCGAATCGAGTAGCAATCAATTCGAGTTCGATTTTTTTATTAAATGAGATGAATCATTATACTTGAATTTGACTTGTTTGTTTATAAAAGAAGTTTTGACCGAATTCATTCACGGATTTTTAGTGAATAAATGTGCTCGTTTGCCGCCCGAGTCTTATTATATTCTTTCCAAAAGAAAATACAATAGTTGTTGTTGAAAATTATCTACTTTCATATATTACATTATTAGGTTTTCTAGACTTTTTAATTCATCTATTTTGACACGCACATCATTTGCAAAACATAAAGTGAAACTAATTACTTTCGTAATAATTAATTTACTCTGTAAAATTTATAATGTATTTTATGATTGGCAATATACCCTTGGATATCAAGTTAAAATCATAATTATATTTTGATAACTTTACATGGATATATATGTACGAAACATATCTCATTTTCCCTACTGTCTTTTGTCATCCCATCACAACCCGGTTGTAAATGGATTGACAATCTTTGAAAGTTAAATAAAAGAAGTGGGACATGTTGGGTCAAGGTCAACAGTATATACATACATGGTTCTTGCAGTTTTTCTTTCCCATCACATGGGCAACTAAATAAAAAAACAAAAATCTAGAAGAATTTCATAAAAATTCTGTCAC
>NQLW01000071.1:3661957-3674576 GCA_002312845.1 Kalanchoe fedtschenkoi
CCCCCCCCCCCCCCCCCCCCACCAATCATAAAGGTGCAATTTTATTCCAATTGGGAAGCTACAAAATAAGATTAATCAAGGGTATTACATGCCTTTTAAGAAAATCATAAATAAGCTTGTAGAAATGGAAATTCAAAGGGTTACTTTTAGTAAAATGAAAAGAAAGATGAGTTGTGGTTCATAGTTGTGGTCCCTAAATTGGTCTAGTTTTGTTAGTGTATAAAGAATGAGATGGGTGAGTGGGACATGTTGCATTTTTACTAGCATTCTTTACAACTTGTACATTCCTGTTTTCTAAGTTTTTTATTCAAAATAAGAACAACTTTGTTTCTCACGCCTCCTTTTCCTTCCATCCTATTATTTCCTTAGTAGGGTGATTTTCCCATTTCCCATTTCACCTTGACGAATTCCATCGCCTTACCTTTATATATATATATATATATATAGGGTAGGGATCGGATGAGAATCTCACTGTTCATTCATTAAGGCTGAGAACCCCCTCATCCTCATCCATTTCTGTCTAGATTCGCCCAAATGCTGTCAAGTGTCCACTCTTGGTGCGCGACACGTGTCCAGAGAAAAAAAAATGTCCGAGGATTGATGTACTTTCGTGCATGCATGAACACGTGTCACACATGCAGAAGTGACACTTCAGCGCACTCTCTTTCTCCTGTTTGTTTTTATTTCAATTTCACTCAGCTAAATTTATCTAATTACACGAAATTTTTTGAAAAAAACAAATTTCATAATTAAATATAAAATATTATAAGCTTCAATTCAAGATCCGTATTGAATAGGTTTTCGATATGTTTTAGAAAAAATACATTGATTGAAAATGCATAGTTCATTGAATGAATTATTGTTCTTTCGATGTACTTTTATCTTCAAATGTGCTTTGCATGTTCAATGAATTGTGAAAGTAGATAATCATGAACTTTGCGAGTTATAATCTATGTACTTTAAAATAAAAAAATATTAAAATATGAATAAAAAATAGTCAAAATAGATCTTAATAAAGCTTGTAATTTTTTAAAATGGTTTTGATTTTTAATTTTGAAAATAAATCAATTTAAATAGATAAATCATTTTTAAAAACTAAAATTAGAAGAAATGAGTTTAGTGCAGGAGAGAGAATGAGTGTGTGACAGGATGATGTGTTCTGATTGGCTGAAAGGAGGAGATAGTGGGACACGTGGCGCGTCCTCATTGGCCGAAATGTGTGTGAGTGAGATAAAAAAGAGATAGCGTGACACGTGTCATCCGCTGACTGATCGAAAACGAGTGTAGTGGGGCACGTGGTGTAATATCATTGACCACGACTGAAAGACCAAAATACCCCCCTCAAAAATACACTTAGATCATTTTCGACCGTCCGATTTGAAGATGGACGGAGATTAGGGGGGTTCTAAGCTCTTAATGAACAGTGGGGGTTCTCATTTGAACTTCTCTCTCTATCTTTATATATATATATATATATATATATATATATATATATATATATATGTATATATATATAGAGAGAGAGGGCGGATCAAGTGAAAACCCTCCCAAATATGTAAACTGTGGACAAATTATATTTGTTGATTATATTTCATCCTATGGACACAAATTTTTATGGATTTGCTTTTTAATTTTTAAAAATACAAGTAATTTCTTATTTTTGGTTTAATAGATTTGTTGCATGATTCCCTCCTTTAAATAAGGAATGCAACATTTTATTTTTCTCTCTTTCCTTTAATTGATTTTTTTCTCGCTCCTTCATATGAAGAATGCATCGTTTCATTTTTTTTCTCTCTCTTCTACTGCTGTTTTCTGTTCTGATATAAATCAGAGTATTTTTTTTACCACTATTTTCTATTTTGACATAAATCAGATTTTTATGGTGCACGCACATTTTAGTGTTAAATTAGTCTGTGCACCACTATGAGAGAATCACCACTTAGTGTACAATTAGATTTTATGGTGCACATCATTCTCAAAACTTTGAATCGAGGACTTACAGTAAAATCACCATTCTTATATTGCATAGTTTCACCAAATGATTATCCTAATGGCAAGACATTCAAAAAATATGAAAAATTTACAAACTTTTTCATATTGTCATATATAAGAGGTGTCTTCTTTATATAAAACTGCTCACTAAACAAAGCAATTCTATTCTTGTCTTCCTTCACAAATATCTGAGCGATTCCCAAAAAGAAATGTGCACCCAATTAGAATGTGCACCATTATTGCAAAGAAAAATTATATTCTATATATAATTAAAAAAGAATATATATATGAATCAAATTTAAACATTACCTAACAGTGCAAAATTGCACATGCATTTAAGTAATTAAAAAAAATAAACACAAAATAACTAAGTACTAAAAAAATGCAGTGTGCACCAAAATTCATATAGTTGAATCAATAATAAATAAAAGATGACGTGCATTGTGCACCGACCAAATGCACCTCCATAAAAATCAAATTAAAATTATATTGCGCATCAAAAAATAATTTTGCACCGAAATTAGGTTATGCACCAAAATCTCATATAACTGGATAAAAAAACACCGATGAGGGACACTGTGCATTTATGATTTCATGGTGAAATATTTCCAAAGTAGAGATAATGTACTACTTAAAAGTTAGATACTTCTATCTCGTGCACAAACCTATAGAACGGTGCACATACAGATTTGATGTGGAAAAATGTGCACGAAATTTACTAATTAATTGTAAAACTTCACTATGGTGCACACACGAGATTGCATTCATAAAAAATGCACTATGATTTTTAAAGTATCTAAAATTGAACTTAGAAACCAAATTAACTATTTACGTCCATTTAAAAATCTAGAAATGCAGACGTGCACCATTTCAGTCGGTTGAGATAGTGAAAGTATCGGCGACCTTCGCTGTTAAATGGGGTTGTAGTTACTCCACGAGTAGGATCAAGTTCTTGCTGAGACATGTACAAGAAATATCTGGTTACAAACTTAGCTTTTATATAAAGTAACAGAAGTACTGCAATATGATATAATTGCTATAAAATACGGATTGTTCACTACTGCTTAGGAGGTGCATTTGCAAAGACAATGGCTGAAGCCCAAACGAAAAATAGTTGGAATCTTGACACATCACACATCAGAGCACCACCCATGTCATGGAGAAGAAAGCATGCCCCTTTTGATTCATGAAATATGGACTACTTATATTTCACGAGCCACACCCTTTAGAAAGTATCTGTAGACAACCAGCAATAAGATAATGCCATAATTATAAAAAAAATGGTTAACCTCGACACAATATATGAAGTATCTCATTTGGTGCTGCTAGCGAGGACCGAGTGATGATTTCAACAGCAACACCGATCCCAGCCGCAGATGCAGGCTACCCTCCGCTACGAGTCCGACGAGCCTCATCCGCATTCCACAAATCCGTAGTAATTAATCACAATATTGACATCGCCATGGCTGATCGAGTGGAAGAGCTCTGATTTTCGTCAAGATCGAGGGTGAGTTTGATATAGAAAAAGAAATAGGAGAGTGAGTATGATGAGGAAGTAAAATAAATAAAATATAAAGTGAGATAATATGTAAAGTTTATGAGATTTGGTTACCTAAATTAACGGGATTAAAGTTTTAATTTTAAATAACAAAATTTGTTTAATTTTATCATTTAAAATGGAATAATAGAGAATCGTCGGATCTAATGAGATCAAAGGATAATATTGATTTACAGTTTATAAATCCAAAATGAGTTTCATTTGATCCACATTCTCTCTCTATATATATCTTTTAAATTAATTCTTTCTAGCAATTTATTTTTTGATTATCTTCAAAAATAATAATTCAGAAATAGTCTATTTGAGGCTAAACGCAGTTTAAAATCATGTATGGTTTACTATCATCCACGATCTTAAACTGTATCTTAAGAATGACTGAACTAACAGATGACTGTGCAGTCCGCGTGATGGAAACACGATTTCAAATCAGATTTTGATTCAATTCAATCCAATCGTCAATTGATTCACCTTCCTTGAACACGATGTCGCCGAACTCCGGCCGGAGATGTTCTGCATTCGCCTCGCGAACACGATCATCACCCACACGCATGATCCTAATGGCATCCCATGCCTCCTTCGCAGTGCGCTTGATTGCAAAGTGCGACCACATCTCTTACGGCACGGCCTGGAGAATTGCTGAAGTGCCATACGGTCATCGCGGTGATCCGCGTCATCAGAATCAATGGCCCCCCAGAGACCTTGCGCTTGGAAGTTGACCTTCATCACTAACGCCCATTCAGTGTAGTTTGTGCGCGTCAACGTGGGGTAGACAACGGACCTGGCCGTTTCCTTCACAACGCGCTCAATATTGACATCACGCCTAGCGGTGGTGCGCGATCGTCGTGGTGGGGGTGATGGTGAGCCATAGCGACTCCACCTTGTTGGTGACCGCGTGTTGCCGCTAGCATGAGGTGAAGCCGACATTGATGTCGCGTAGGAGCTTAACAAGGCTCTTGATACCAAATGTTAGCCAAGATCAAAGAACAAGAAAGTGTGTGTGAGCTAGAAAGCTTTTGTTGTTATTGTTATTGTGAAAAATGTACATTTATTTATACTACACAAAATCTATCCTAGTTTTTTGGTAACTCCCACTCTTGATTGTCATCTTCATAGCCCTTCATGGTCCATCTTGAATGTGTCATTCAATCTTCTTCTTCATTGTGATCTTCAAGATCCTTCAATGTGTCTTTCAACATTCTTCTTCATTGTGACCTTCAATATCCTTCATTATTCTAAATTGACTAGATTAATCACAATATTCTCCCCCTTAATCTTGATGAGAATGTCAATGACACCGATCTTTGAGCGTAGCTGTTGAAATCTCACTCGCCCAAATGGTTTTGTTAAAATGCCTGCTAGCTGATCGTCGGTGTGAATTTTTTGAATGGAGACCTGTCCACTTTCGATACACTCACGGATGAAGTGGAAGCGTGTCTCGATGTGTCTGCTTCTTGCATGAAACACTGGGTTCTTACACAGTTAAATTGTCGATTGATTATCGACAAAAATGGTGGTGACGTCTGCCGCTTGCCCGTAGAAGCTTCCAACCAGACGTCCAAGCCATAAAATTTGACATGCTGCTGCCGATGCAGCGATGTACTCAGCTTCACAGGATGAGAGGCCACTACCAGTTGCTTCTTGGATTGCCATGACACAGGTGCACGGCCAATACAGAACAAAATGCTAGTGGTGCTCTTGCGATCATCCACGTCCCCAGCCATATCTGCATTGCTGTATCCCATGAGTTTGAGCTTGCCAGTTCCCTTGGTGTAGTGTAGACCAAAATGCAATGTGCAGGCAATGTAGCGAAGCATATGTTTGATGGCGCTCATGTGCTCCGTTGTGAGATTTTCTATGAACCTGCTAACATACCCCACCACAAAGCTTATGTCTGGCCGGGTATGAACCAAGTAGCGCAGACTTCGTACTATGCTCCGATAGAGTGTGAGAACAGCAGGTGGATTGGAGATGTTCTTACTTAATTTCAATCGAGGCTCCATTGGAATCTGAACGTTATTGCAGTCGCTCATCCCTGCCTTTTCTAAAAGCTTGACTGCATATGCGCCTTGCCTCTTGGTGATCTCTTCGTGTTGTTGTTTGACTTTAATGCCAAGACAGTAGCTCAGAGGTCCGAGGTCACTCATCTTGAATGAGTCCATCATCTCCTCTTTGAATGTTCCAATCTCACTTTGATTAGCATCGGTAAGAATCAGATCATCGACGTAGACACCTAGAAGCAGCCACCTCTATCCCGCACCACATGTTTACACTCCATTTTGTTCAGTGCAGCGACTGAAGCCCAGTACTACCAAAGTTTGATCAAGTTTGGCATTCCAAGCTCTAGGTGCTTGACTTAGTCCATAGAGAGCCTTGCATAACTTGAACACTTTTCGTTCGTGGCCAATAATAAAAAAACCTGATGGTTGAGAGACGTATACCTCCTCCGTGAGATTGCCGTTTAAGAAAGCGGACTTGACGTCGAGATGGTGCATCATCCATCCTTCATGTGCAGCGATAGCCACCAGTGCGCGCATAGAGTCAAGTCGTGCCACCAGTGCAAAGACCTCATCGAAGTCAATTCCTACACGTTGCACGTATCCCTTTGCTACTAGACGCGCTTTATGCTTAATCATCGTCCCTTGTGCATCTTTTTTGAGTTTATAAACCCATTTGAGACCAATCGGGCGATGACCAACAGGGAGATCCACGAGCTCCCAAGTGCGGTTGTCCTTGATGGCGGTCATCTCTTCCTCCATTGCCACTCTCCAAGCTGGATCAACGTTGGCCTCGGCGAAGGAGACATGCTCTTCTAACGCTGCAAAGAGAAGATCTTCTGGTGCCAGCTCTCGTGGGTCAGAGGTGGCAATGCAATAAGCTATGGTGCAGAACCACCGTGGTGCACCCTCACCATCTAGGTCAATATCGGACAGTATTTGAGATGGGGGCGTCGCAAACCTGATGTTATTGATCTGGGAGGTGGCCCCACCTACTGTGGCTGTGGTAGGTTCTAGCTCGTTTTGTCCATCGCTGCCAGAAACAGCGTCAACCGTGTACTTGGAATTGAATGTCTCTGAGGGGTCATTCATGTCAGTTTCCTCCCAATTCCGTCCTTTCGCTTCAACGAACACCACGTCGCGAGAGATGTGTAGTCGACCACTAGCAGGCTCATACACTCTATAGCCTTTTGAGCCCGGCTCATAGCCTACAAACACCATCTTCGCGCTTCGGTCATCTAGCTTCGCTGCGTGTGGACGAGTGACTTTTACATGTGTCACACATCCGAAAGTGTGCATGAAGTGTACCACTGGCTTCTCACCGTACCACGCCTCGTATGGTGTCATGTCGTGGACGCTCTTAGTTGGTGAACGGTTCAAGATGAATACCGTTGTGTTAACCGCCTCCCCTTAGAATGTGCTCAGCATCTTCTTAGCTTTTTGGAGACAGCGCGTCATGGCCATCACTGTTTAATTTCGACGTTCAACAACTCCATTTTGTTGCGGCGATTATGACACTGTGAGCTATCGGTGCACACCTTTTGCCGCACAGTATTCGCCGAAAGTCATTGAGGTAAACTCCCCTCCACGGTCCGTCCGCAGCGCACGAAGCTTCCTCCCAGTCTCCACTTTGACGCTAGCTGGGAATTTCTTGATTACACCCGCCGTCTCATCTTTCTTTGAGAGAATAATCAACCACATATAACAGCTGACAGCATCTACGAGCAAGAGGAAATAGCGTCTTCTACCATTTGTCGCTGGTGTAATAGGACCGCATAGATATCCGTGCACCAGGTCAAGCCGATCTTTGGCGCGGTAATTTGCTTCCTTTCGGGAATGACAATTGACGTTGTTTGCCAGCAGAACAGGCGTCGCAAAGCTGGTCCATGTGATCAAGTTGAGGGAGACCACGCACCATTTTGCTGCATCCCAACTTCTTTAACGATTCAAAGCTCAAGTGACCGTAGCGTCCATGCCAGAGCCCTGCATCATCATCGCATTATGCAAGGAAGGAAAGTGGTTGTGCTAGTGTGAGACTGATTTTGTACAATCGATTTGATGATTGTTGTACCTTGATAAGAAATTCTTTCTGGGAATCGCGTATTCGAAACACACCTTGTTCGATTAGGACCTGACATCGAACCTCATCGAGTTGGCCCAAGCTAATAATGTTGCTACGGAGCTTCGGAATGAAGTAGACGTTAGTTAGGACATGGTGACGTCCTTGCCGCACTGTAAATACGATCGTGCCACGCCCGACGATGTCCACCACCAAACCGTCACTAAACTGCACAGTTCCAGTGAAGGTACGATCCATCTCAGAGAACGCTCCATTGTTTCCCGTCATGTGGTTTGATGCTCCACTGTCGAGGTACCACACGCTAGTCTCTTGCTTGCCGAAGTTAGAGCCACTGATCTCCACCGTGGCGCGTTCTTTGTTGAGGAAAGCACAACAACCCGTGTGCGTCTTTTTGGCGTGCACCTGAGGGTGCTCGGAGTAAGACGTCAGTGATGCTACCTGAGCCATCAGTAAAGATGATTCATCATCGTTGCCACCTTCTTGTACAAGGTGCGCCACATCCCTTTTCATCTTTCGACAGTCACGAGCCTAGTGACCCAATTTGCCACAATAATGGCACTTGTCCTTCTTATTGGCTCCGCCATCATCGCCGGTAGACAACACCAAGATCACTAGACCAACACCTTGTTGGTCACACTCATCTACATCCTTAAAATAAAGTGAGACTAATATTGTCACGCCCAAAATCAAAATTAAAACTCAAAGCCACAAATTTTGAAGCTCGTTCACCAGTCTCTATTCGTTGCCATGTCTTCATAATTGATCACGCTGCCGTACATCATCAACAAATGACGTTTTAATAAAGAATATGATGGTGACCCTTATCAAAGAGTGATGAACGACACGACGACGTTTGCTTTTAGGTGCCATCGATTGAAACGCCCGCTGGAGATGAATTTGTGGTGATAAAGAGAGAGATTGAAAGAAACCGTCAACAATTTTCAATTGCGTATAAAGTAGGATTATTTAAATATTATGTATTGCCTAATTAGCGCCCCAAATAAATAGTGCAGCACAACTGTTTAAAACATGGATATTTATCAATGAATCGGATTGTACTTAGTAGTTCTCTAACAATTTGATTTTTTTTAAAAATGAATGAAGTTGGTTTATAAGGTTCTCAATTTAAATAGGTTTTCGCCGAATCCGTCTCCTATCCATATAATAGATAGTTAATAAACGAGAATACATAATCACACATGTCCATACACAACATATATACAAATATAATGATTCGAGTTATGTTCCAGAAATTTAATTTTAGAGGATAAAAAGGAATTCGTCATCTCATCTATTAGGCGGTCCGGATCACAAGTCCGGTCATACGACCAGTGACAACGGTGGATATATGACAGAGAGGTAGATATAGTTCAGTTAACACTTTGCTGGGTATTATTCGAGTTTGAACTTTGAATTTTACACCATTGGCGTTAGATGAATTTTTTTTATTTAAATATTTTTATATGTATTTTGATGAATTATGAGATGGATTGAGAATATCCAAATGTTTTGGATAATATTTTGGTGGTAAAAATTAGATTTGAATTGAATTTGGGGTGCAAACTAAAATTTTAAATTAAATTAAAAATATAAGAACTAATATTTTTTACATTGGTTGTAAGTATTTTGAGTTAGTCCGATTATTTCCCAGTGCCACCTCAAAGAAGGACTCTACTCCATACTGAGTAGTAAGGTGTTGAGCATATCTCAACTAGTGAGTCTATAAATCTGATTTATATTAAATAATTGAGCTTTTCCCGTCCATCCAATTATTCTGACACGCCGCAGAGCACCACGTCAGGTGGGAGATTGTTTTCTTACCTTTTAATCATGATTATGTATACTCTATGATTGATTATTTAGGGAATATGAGTAGAGTAATATTGCAGCAAAAACACGGTCTTGTTATGACAATTTGTCGATAGAGACTAGATAAGCATGATTGAAGAGACAAATTCAGTAAGTGCACGTTTGGTACGCCGTATTATTTATACGTGTATTATTAATATTCGTATAAGTAATACCACTTATTGAGGAGATATTATTAATACGGGTTTTCAAAGATAAATTTTCTCTCCCTGCATTATTAATACGTATTCATATTTTGTACCAAACACATCACTATGGTATTAATAATACCATCCTTTCCTAATATATGCTATCAAACGAGGGCTAAGGGTGAGAGGCGGAGATTTGTTGATGGGGTCATAAGGATGAATAAGAAGTGTGTTTTTGTGAACTCTATGTTCCTTTGCTATCCAAATGAAATGCATCATTTATATGATTTCCGGTCTACTCAGATCAGACCGAAATTTTCAATTTTGACCGAAGTAGACCCAAAATTTGGAGTTTTCAAAATTGATGTACCTAAAATCAGACTAAAATAAATTGGTCTTGTCTGATTTGGTTTTTTGATATAGTTCTGAGTCACTTTTTAGCAGTGTTATAAAAAGCGTTAGGCGGTCCTAGGCGGTTGACTTGGGGCCTAGCGACTAATCGGCTAGGCGGGGATTAGGCGGAAGGATTAATCAGATGACTAGGCGGTGCTATATATATTAATATATTAATTTAATATCAAATATACAATTAAAAATATCATTATTAAATATTCAATTTAAAATATGTTCAATCATAGTTTAACACATAGTCTCTATACACATGTCTCTATACTTATGACTTATGAGTAACACATATTCCATATCACAACCCTCAACACTTTCATTTTCAACTAGAATATATTTAATATTAATAATATGAAATCGAACCAGAACATAGAATGGAATAGAGATGAAGACCGTACGAATCGTTGCCAAAATAAAAAACACAATCAAACAAATCCCTACACTCATACTCACACCAAACCCTAACCTCAAAGCATCCATCATATCCATTTGAGGCTCTCGCCGATCAAACCGAATCGAATCCATAACCACCTTCTTATCCTCCACTTCACATCCTCGATCCGAACACGAATGCGCCAATAGCAGCAGCAACCACCGCGACAGTAGACGGCACCACAGCAGAGGCCGGGGATTCGGGGCTGGGAGTCGGAGCGTCGACCTGGGCGGACGCCATGGCCGCAATCGGCTTTGTCCTCAAACTTCCATCTCAGCAGCAGCGTCTCCGGCCTACTCTTCCTCCCAATCGGCTTTGGCCGTTCGGCGTCCGCACCTTCCTCCTCCCCGCCTTCCTAATCTGACCTACTCTCCTCCCTCCCTGGATATCTGCTGCGTCGCCGGCTCGCTGGCAAGTCCTCGTATGCCGCTAAGTCCTCGTCCGCCACTAATTAATCAGTTTTTAAGCGACTAACAATTAATCGAGGCGTTAAGCAGCCGCCTAGCGCCTAGGCGGCCTGGGCGGCCGCCTTTTAGAACACTGCTTTTTAGTCAAGATCAAATTTTGTACACCTGTTAATGAGGTGACTTGTAGGTACAAAAACTGTAATTTTCGATTTTGACTGATTAATAGAGTTAGTTTATACTTTCATTTAAGTCCAAACTGTAATTTTATTTTATTTTAAAAAATTCAGAAAGTTTAAATAGTAAATGCAGGCCCCGCCTTAGAAATAGACCTTGCGGACAACATTTCAAGATCTCGCTTCCACAAGGCCCAAACCATTATGATCCATTCAATTAGTAGCCACAAAGTTAAAAGCTCCAACTAGAATTTGAACCATGCTCACCTCTCCTATATGTTAAAGTCTTCGCCACCAGACTAATTACTGTTTCATTCACTAGATGTAAACATATAAAATACAGAAATTTAGTTAATTTTTATAAAAAAAATGGACTTGTTTCATAAAAAAATTGTATTTATATGTTGATTTTTACATGATAAAAGTCTATATTTACTAAAGAGTAAAATCAATAATAAGAATTCTTTTGTTTTGTAGTCAGGGTCGCACACCCCCTCCATCTTGATAGTAGCGTCATATTCACTGCGAGCTAGTTCGTACGTATCTCTAGCATATTCATATGCACGCGGTACCACTAATATTAGAATATAAGATCTTGAGATTGTTAGATAACACTCTTATCCACTAAACCAACACCTTGTTGGTCAATAATAAGAAATATAACTATATAAATTTTTATGTATAAACATCCATTTTTTCAATTCACTAGAGAGACCTTAAAATGATTGGTCTAAGGTACTTGTGGAAGACTTTCACTCGAAATAGAAAATTAGTTTCTTAGTTTTTTTTGTGACCGAGCTATTGTAGATTATATTAGTTATCTTGCGTCTCTTAAAAGTTAAATGACAAGACAATTTAGTCAATGTGTGATTATAAGAAAAACTTCACTAATTTCAAAATAAATTTGTTCTCGTGATATGACATATCATCGTTGTCTTAGAACATATAATTTGTACTTTATTTTTGGAGCTCTGTCAAATAATTCAACCACCAAATAAACAACACAGTTGACATATTTCATGAAATTAAAAACTCACTCAAATCAATTTATGTGATTCATAAAATAATAAGAGAGTGAGTTTGATATAAGAATTTTGAGCAATAAAATATTTTTCCAAAAAAGGTAGACTTAATTTAGGTATCTTTAGTTAGATCAATTATATAAAAAATATATTTTCTAATAATTTTCTTTGCACATGTATTGTTAATGGCTCTTTTTTTTTATTTCACCTAGGCTCTCGAAATGTGATGGTAATTTGAAGACTCTTTTAATATTTTTCTATATAAATAATATACTTTGTCATCTTTTAAATGTAAGTTAAGTGAAATTTATTTGTCATTTATTATTTTTCATTTAACATTTTCAATGCACAATTATTTTCTACCACTACCTCAAAGGTCAAAAATTATTAATTTAATTTATTCTTTCAATCAAAGTTAGACATCTCCCTATTAAATAGCATTCATAGTCATTCATCTAATAAATTAATTTTATATGTACTTTTATCTAAAACATTAAATGTAATAGGACAGAGAAAATAATTTTAGACGCGAAAATATTGTTCTCAAATTTGGAAAAA
>NQLW01000071.1:3674813-3689526 GCA_002312845.1 Kalanchoe fedtschenkoi
TCTCAAATTCAACCACAGAAAATTTGAATATGAATTGAATTGGGATGCTTTAAACAAGAATTTGATTTAAATTTAGGTTGGATCAAATTAAAATAAATAATCCAAAACCAATTGTCAGCAACATGTCAAATCCATGTCCGTGTTGCAAGGTAACATGAAATTAAATCCCAGGAATCTGTTCCTCCGACGTGACATTTTCTCTCTCCTCGAGTTTTTATGTGTGACCATAATTTAGTTTGGGGATTCAAACAAAGACGTTGAATTTCTCTAGTATGATTGTTTGAATCAGCGAGTCAACTGAATCCAATAGTTAGGATTCAATTGTTGAAATCAGAATTAAACACAGATGGCGACGAATAACTAAGACCTAAATAATTAGTTGGAGCAATTAGGTCGGCAAAGCAAGCGAAGACTAAGACTATTGAAGTTTGGGCGGCTTCAAAATATATGTTATTATAAGGGGATTAGGTGAGACTTGGTCTCCCACATCGTCCCACGAAACTATTCTGACTTCACCATCTAAACTTGCTTACATCCTTGACCATATTTTTGAAATTTACTGTGTTATGTAAATTGAGTGGATAATGGAAGTTTATATTTGATATAACATGAAAATGAAAAAAATTAATATGATTTTTCAAAATTTGTTGAATTTATGAACAAGAATATATGTTGAAGGTGCACGTGAGTTGCTGCACAACAAATCTGACTATAACATAAAGATACAGAAATGTGCATACAAAAATATTTAAAGGTGCCAAATTGTGTTAGTGACATGGGGAGTATCACGGACTTTTTTTGGCATGGTCAAATTCATTAATCCGTAAGAATGCTACTGATGAAAAAGGATATTCAAAGTCTATATGGTTTGATTTTTGGCCTTCAAAATCAGGTGCGGTGTCAATTGTTTGGTTTTTTTATAAATAAAAGTTTCCAGAATGGGTTTAGTATCAAAATATTTTTTGAAATGATCTACTTTTGGACAATTGTCATATGAAACGACAGTGTAATATATAGACAAATTGCGATATGAAACCAAAATGTACTATCAAGGTGGAGGGGTGTGTGGATAAAATATCAAGATCGAGAGGTGTACGGACAAAAATATTTGAAGGTGTCAGTTGTGTTAGGCTTTGTTTCCGAATTTGCGGAGAGAGCGAAAGAAAGGAGTTGAAAGGAAAAGAAAATAAAGAATTTGAGGACGGAAAGAAAAATAGGTGTTTCTGAGTTTATTAGAGGGATAAGAGTAAAAAATAATGAATTTACTAAAATAACCCTACATATAAAATTGAAAATTTAGAAATATAAAGAAGATGATGGTAGAACCGTCATTTTACGATGATTTCCTCCCTTTCCTTCCAAATCCTCCCAAACAAGATTTTTTATACCTCCAAATCCCTCTTTAAAAAAAAAACTCAAGAACACCTATTTCTTTTCATTTCCTCTCCTTTCCCTCCTAAGGCCGACTCAGAAATACTACCTTCATGACTTATGGAGTGTCACAAACATTTTTGTATAGTTAAAGTCATCAATCTCGTAAGTGCTACTAAAGAAAAATGATATCCAAACTCTGTTTGTGTTGATTTTAGTTCAAAATCACGTTAGGTATCAAATGTTTGATTTTTTGTAAAAAAAAGTTAATGGGCTTTGTTTTGAAATGGCTTATTTTTGGACAATCGTTGTATGAAACAATGGTGTGATGAAGACTAATCACAGTATGAAATCATAATTGGACAATGACTTGTCTTGTTGTCCAACCATCACACACGTGGACAAATACTAATTTCAAATTACTGGTGGATAAGGACCAACTGCCTTACGAAATGGTGTTTGGGTCTTAAGTGCCAACCATCATTTTATAAGGCAGTTGCTCCTCATCTAACACGAGTTCGAAACTAGTGTTCACTCACATGTGCGATGACTAGGTAACAAGCTGAGTTATTGTCCAACCGTGGTTTCCTACCATGGTTGGTCTTCATCACATTGTCGTTTTATATAGCGGGTTGTCAAAGTAGATCAATTCAGAAAATTTTCTGGAGCTGTGGTCATTCGAAAAACTTTTTTTACACAAGGGCCAATTAAAAAAATTCATTAGATTTAGCAATAGCATGAGAATTGATAAAAGAGAAGGAAAATATGTTATTTATGAAATTTATTTATCTATTCTCTTTAGCTAAGGATATAAAATTGAGAGAAAACTATGAAATCATCACATAATTATATAAAATTTTCATTTTATTTTTTTCATATATATATATATATATTTTTCATGTGAACTAAAAACAAAATTTCAAAAATTTTCTCTCATTTTTTCCTCTTCCATTTTCTCTAACCAAAATAGAGATGCTCGACTCCAATTTTTTTTTTTAAGGGGATCGATAGTGGTTCCCCACTTCCCTCCGACTCCGATTTTTAGTTATGCGAAATGGAAAAGAAAAATTAGAAATGCAGGTATAATTTAGGTGTCGTTCTTTAAAATTAAGAACTGAATGCTGAATGTTGTATGGAAATCTGAATGGTCGGATCACATCTGATTGCTGATTGCTGAATGATTTACATTCATTTGGTAAATTATTTCCGAACACATCTGATTGCTAAATAATTTAGTTTTATTTGATAAATAAGTTTTTGAACATTTTAATATATTATAATATTTGTAAGTTTTCTAAATATATGAAAATATAATAAACCGAGGCTGGTGAAATTTTTTATAAAATCTTCAACTCTAGTTAATTTTGTATATGTTAATTGACATCATTCTCAAATAAAATATAAGCATAACAAAGCCTACTTTTACTAGCAAATAGCTTATCTGCATTGTAATATTTGTCCAACTTGTTCACAGTCATGTAAGCAATTTCTCAAATCAAAATTTCTATCTGAGATTAGGATGTTTCAACCAAATTGGAGCGCATTGCAAGCTAGAAAAGGAACAGCCAAGGACCCGAATCAAGTACCATCCTCATATCATCTTTATATTAAACTAAACATAAACACATTCAATCACACTTCTGGAGGAGTTGTTACATTCCATCAAGTACTAGTATCTCATTAACTTAGAAGAAAATTTGCATAACTGCACTGGATCTAATCAAAATACTACTACAATAATCGACCTTCTACTTAACTTCATCCTTCATAAACTTTAACACTTCATCATCTAATTCAATTGCCTGGACTAGTGGCATGGCACTGAGTGCACATATCTGCTTCATCTCATGAATTCTTTCCTGACACAAGGAGACTTCACTTGGCTTAAGTTTCGGTTGTTTCTTTTGTTGCAAGACAAGTATGATATCTCTTGTGACTATGTTAGGAGCTTCCTCAGCTTCTCCAGGGAATGTTATCTTTTGTCCATTTTGCATGCCCTTCTCGACATGCATTTCCAATACTTTCTTCTCTTACACAACCTTCTTCCCCTTGCATTGTGGGCAAGGATCCTTGTCATTGATAGTGTCTCTAGTACCCTTACATTCATTGCAATGATGTTGCATCTGCTGTATCATAGTTTTGTCCAAGATGTCGGATTGAAACTTTCACTCCAAGATGCCTTAGATTCAGGGTCACTCATAACCTCATATGCTTGCGCCAACTCCTTGAAATTTTTAGGATCATTACCTTTGTAGGATGATTCTTAATGGCCGCCTTCTTATACGCCTTCTTCAAATCATCCTGCGACGCTGATTTTTAAACCCCATTTATCTTCTTCGATGCTCGCCTGAACATATTTCTCAATCCGATCCGATGCTAAAATCAATTGATGGAAATCGACGACGCGTCAAACAAGGGAGTCGGTCCTCATCGTCGTGTTCAGAGGTTGATAAGGTATTTCTCTAATTTGCTGCATTTTACTTTTTTTAGTTGTTGGGTGCCTCTGATCGAATAAGAGGTAAAATTAACGAGATATGATTCAGACTTTTTGAAATATTATTCAGTATGACAAACAAAAGGTTGGCTCATTTAATACTTAATACATTAAGAGACACCTCTTAATAGTGATTAATAAGAGTAACAAAACAACATCTTAGAGCCTAAGATGTGAAAGTAAAATTGTGAACAATTAAAGGACGTGACTTCTCATCGACAAGTTCAATGTCATTTTTTTTAAAAAAGGAAAATTTGTCTTTTGAATATAAGGATTTTACCTATTTTATTGTTGTTGGGAGAATGCCGGAGATAACATTTTGGATCCTCGAAGATTGCTGGAGAAACATTTTACAAATGCAAAGGCCATCGAAATAAAAAAAAGTAGAGTCAAACAACATCAGATGAGAGTGTTTACTAGAATTATGAAAGTCACATCAAATTGTTAGCACAGTGTCACAACCATGTGTTCGCTGATCATGATCAGGTTGTCATTGACATTGATTTAACAAAGAATGTTAGATACTGCACCAAGTGGAGTATTCAAACAAGATAAGACTATTGATCATGTGATAATTTACTCAATTTAATTAAGGCTCCCTTCCTTATTACTTTTCATCGATTCACTTAGTAGTAGCCATTGATATGTGTTTCTTACTAATATATGCACAAAAGTTTAAAATAATGTTTTTCATTGAAAAAGAAGCAAGAAGGAGAAGAAACATGCCAAAAAGTCAAACTGATAAAGATATGCGCTCATTCTTAGAGCAACTGTGATACCCCCTCCCCTTCCGTGGTGGTCGAGCAGCCATCTGAGTTACCGTCTCAGGTGCCACGTCAAAACCCAAGGGCAATTGTGACCACCCAGAGCCTCACAGATCTAGATTGACGCCTCCCCCGCCCAAGCAAACTCGATCCCCAAACATCACCTGCAAGCAGCGCATGATGCCTTGCTCCTTGATCAGACCAAATTATTTGGTCTGATTTATGTTTAACTCACGTAATTCCTGAATGTTCTAGAGAATTATTTAACTAGTTTTTGTATTTCATATTATTTCAGGTCTTAATGTGAAAATGTGCTAAAATGATAATTTTAGAGCATACTTCGAATATGGAGAGAAAATCGAGCGAAAGACATCAACCAGCCGAGCGCAAAAATCATCCCCATTGACAACTATCGCGCGCACGATGACGTGGTGAGGAAAGTACACGTGACACGAGAATAAAGGAGCAAGAATCATTATCTCATTAGAAGCCGTGCACATGTGTTGAGCGCATGAGAGAGCATTTAATGCACACGATGCGCAATGGTTCAGAGTCTGAAGTCAACAAAATATAACAACTTTTACATAATTCAAGCGGCTATAGAAAGATCATATAATTATCTACAATTTTCTAAAAGGGATTAACACCTAATTTGAAATAAATTTTTGCCAGTTGGACAATCAAGATCGGTGGACAGGAAGCTTCCTAATTCTACTCCAAATCTGCTTTAGATTTTTATATGCCGATAAGTCTGAATTCACTCTCTATCTCCTGAAGATATTCATCATAAATTAGAATAGAGTCGTTTCTTGAACTCTAAGCTACTTTGTGCTTATTCAAAAAGAGCTTAAGAGAGCTTCAAAGGTGTGCGTGCTTACAGGTGCTATTGTGCGCTTTAGGGCGCAAGTATGCTTTGATAAATGCTTGCCTTCAGGTGCTATTTCTAATATGTGATGCGATGATCTTCAAGAGGACCAGTGGAGAGCAGCAAGAGATCTCATACTAGAATAGATCTGAGTCAATTCGTAAGGGTTGTTCCTATCTTTTTACTCATGTCTACTTCTATGACCTTTAGTGGCTAAATCTCTTGTGTAGTTCAGGTGATGTAAACTTATGACGATTTTTGTGAGATATTTGTGATTATAAGTTCTATTTATGATGATATGTTTATTGCACTTAATTTTGAATGATTGCGTTGTTGCATGACAAAACCTAATGAATATAGTGCGTTGTTCCACGAACTATGGACGCATATTTAATTGTGAAAGCATGAGCTAATACCGATTAGATAAGTAGCAGATAAAGTAAACATGTCCTAAGTTTTGCATTCTCTAATTAACTTAGATTAAATTCTCTAACACAGTAGCTCAACTGTGTATGTCTTGTTGGTTGGCTAACAATCTAATTATAGCATGTTGGACAATATGATTCATATCATTGGCCTAGGGTATGAATGTAGAATAAGAGTAATTGTATGGATGATAAGTGCATATACGTTTACTGAATTCAATTCATAAATAGTATTTTATCTTTAGCATCAGTGATCAATAATTTCACAAGTTAAGTCACATGAACTATATGCTTATCTCACTGACATTTTTACTTCATGTGCAAATTGAGACCATCAATCTATTCAAGCAAAACTCCCATTATTTTGAATCTTTTTATTTTTCATAGTTGTCAAGTTATCAACGTACAGGAACTCAGTCTCTATGATTTGATCCTGAACTTACTACTAGCTAGAGCAAAGATTTATAAATATTTTTATATAGGACAGCTCTAAACGATGGTCTTGTCACTCCTTTAACCTGCCTGCCTAATTACAAATCTTGCACGACTCTGCAAACCCAGCCTGCCAACTAGACATGCCTCGCTCCTATGCCCCCTCGCCCCCATCTGGGCGTAGCACTCGGCGGCATCGGGAGTCCCTCACCCAATCGCTCGCCTCCCTCGCTAATTGAATAGTCTCACATTAGTAATGAATGAGTAATCCCTTAGTTCCATTATACTACAAATCCTAAATTTTATATATAGGTTTGATCATATTTTATTATTAACTGAAGTGCAATCAGTAAAATATGTATCATTTTAATTTCTACTACTATTATGAATGCCAAGAAAAAATTTAGATGTGTTATAAATTTAGTTTGCATTGTGTTTGGAAATGTCATGTTAAGTGAGACCTAGCATATGGATGATAGAAGAATAAATAATTTTCCATCCTCGGGATTACATACTCACTCAGCGAATGTAACTAACCGAGTTAATTGAGCGTGTAAGTCGGTTGTAGATAACTTATTTACACAACTAAAGGCGATAAATAGGTGTTGTTTGAAGATAAAAGGGAAGCATACAAGGAGGCAAATCAAATTACCCACGTGTACAGTCATGGGTGTAAGTGTAAACAAGACAAACTTGAAGACAAATCTCCACTTCTTCTCGATGAGAGCCCCCACAACCATTACAAAAAATGCATTATTTTTTTGTTAGATTTTTTGCCAAAAACTACTGGAAGCAGAATTTTAGATGACTTTCTGGTCATAAAAATTTGACCGTAATGGCACCGCCGATATTATACACCAACAACTTTCCGGCCACTATGCGACTGAATGTTTTGTCCACTTTTTGGCTATTTTATGACCAACATTGATGGTCTATATTCAGGGCTATTTGCGGCTCACTTTAATATTTCATTCATTTAGCGGTCGTTTCCTGGCCATTGTATTTTTGTTATCATTTTACGGCTAGTTTACAGCTAGAAAGCTTCTAATAGTTTCCCAACCATTTTCAGGGGACCCCGATCCTATGAGCTTCGGCCATTTTTCGCCCATTTTTCGATCAAATGCCCCAATCATTTGGGGATCGTGTGCACAAATACAAAAGTTGAGGTTATCTAAACAAGGAGACGTAAGCCCGAATGTGGATTACTATAAAATTATTTTATGGCTTTTGGTGATATATGAATAACCAGATAAAGATGTGGATCCAGACTATCAATCACTTTATATGACTGGTTTGAACTTGAACTCTCACACATAAATCTCGATCAAATTGACAATTTAAAAGAAAAGACAGAGTAACACATTATTACCTTAGTGGTGAACATTGCGCCTTCTTACTACTATACTACTATCTCCCTAGGAGAAGAAAATCAATACTCTCACTTACTTTGGTTTCTTATCTAATGATTGAAAAACAATAACTGAAGAAGTGATGTAAAACTGAAATCCTATTTTCAATGTGTGACTTTTATAGCGAGTGCTAAGTTATTAAGCATTACCTCGAAGACCTTACAAAAAAAACTGAATAGATATTATTCATGGGTCATACTCTTAGATTCAGCCTATTTAGTTTATTCAACCTATCTGATTCTATACAGAATGAATCTTATTCAGTTTTTACTCAGCATAATATCCATTACTCGACTGTGTGCAATCATATAGATTTATTTATATTTGGTCATGAAAGAAAATGCATTGATTATAAGTGGCTTTTAGTAATGCATTATGATCCCTAATTAGGAATAGATTGCTTCTCGAGAGAACTAAATTCTAGTCACTATGAGTTTAACTGGTTTAATGGACAGACATTGATGATATAAAACGAGTAACATAAAACTTGAAATTCTATTATAAATATATTAATACAAAAAATGCATGTTTGAACATTTACCTTTACACAAGTAGTTACTATAAGGCATTTCTTAAACTCATTCATATACACGTGCGTGAAGTATCTGACTCTGCATCATAACGTGCTATAGTAAGAAACAAAATGCATAACATAATAGACACGTTAGTATTGCTGAGTTTTCAGAACACATGAATTTCAATAACTTTATATAAAATGTGCAAGACAAACATTCTAGGAGAACCCTAGATCTAGACTTGCAGGTGTAGATCCAATTTGCGGTATTTAAGGAAAGCACAGCTAGACAGAAGGCGACATCTATTAAAGCTGAGGCGAGTGCGGCCAGATGAGAGGCCGAGTCGTCCAAGGCGGAGATCGCAGACCCGCGAGCCCGTAGAGTCACCTGATCAATCTGCTCATTAAAATTTTGCTTGACAGACTTCAGCTATCAAGCAACGTTCCCCCAGTGATCAGCCACCCAGGGACCATCCACCGAGCTCCTCGCTGAAGCTTTTACAAGAACTTTTGATTTTACTATTTAAAAAATTTTCGTTACCTATTTATGTTTTACATTTAAATTTTTTTTGAAATGATATCGTTCTTGATCACAAGGTTTTACAAGAAATAAGGTAATTTATTTTATATTTTTTAATAATTATGAAAAATTAAAAATTAAAAATATTGATTTCGCCTAAAACTAGCAAAAAATTTGCTTGAAACCACAAAACTGAATTTGGTAAAAAAAATAACCATAAAATAAAATCGTCCAGAAAAGCACTAGAAACTAGCCAAAAAAAGTAAATGTGGCGGAAGTTGGTCAGAATCCACATGGAAAAATAAAATTCTTAAGAAATGAGAAAGTGGCCACAAACTGGTCGCGGCATGTTCACCTAAAACCCTAGCTAGAACATGGCCAAAAAAATGGCCGCATATGTTTATCAGGAGAGAGTCGTTCCGACAATCGAAGTTTAGCCGGAAAATAGGCCAAAAACTGGTTGAAAAATAAATATTTTTTGCAATTTTCCCGTCTATTCTTTTATAAGTTTTCTAGCCAAAAAATATTATTTTTATAGTGAATGGTAACAAACAAAAGCAAGGACAAAAAGAGTGTGTCAAGTTTGATATAGTAGAGTCCACATAATGGGAGATGTAAAAAATTAGGGCCTGATTTCTAATCGGCACACTTGATGCCTTAAAATTAAAAGAAAAAATTATATTTCAAACATAAGGACTTTTGCACTTTTTAGTGTTTTGGCAATAGATACATGAATATTTGAATCTGGTATGAAAAAATTTACTTGCAAGGAAAGGGATAAGAAGAAAGTGTTGTATGTTATAAGCATTGTGCTACAAGCTGTGAGTTGTGTTTAGATTGATTTGAGAAAATGCAAATTGAGATTATATGTGGTGTCAATTTTTGAGTTAGACACTCCATTTTATTTATAGTGTTAGATTTATTTTCTATTCTTGTGGTGTCCACTTCCTAGATGTTGGATGTCCACTAAGCAAATTCTTCCCATGTCTAATCAATTGCTCAAACAACTTACAACTTACAAGGCCTAACTCGTACACTAACATCATGCTACCTTAACTTGGTTGTTGTGAGATTTTTGTCGCTTCAAGCGTAAGTTGTTGCTTTATTGCTACAAAGTGTCTCTGACTCTCTGGAAACTTAGTCATCTCCACAAATAACTCCACCACTTTTCCCTTGAAAGGTGTTTCTTGTTAAATTTTTCCAAACAAGGGCCACCGGTAACACCGTCGTTGTGAGTGTTATGCAAATAATTTCTTTCAAATCAGGGTCGAACCCATAGTGATAGATCGAAACCTGCAAAATTAGTAACTATAAAAATTAAAAAGAATAATTTAGGATTTTGTGAGTAATTTTAGACCTGCTAAGAGGATGTTGTTTATAAGTGATGCTATTGACTTGTGAATATTGTTGATCATTAATTCTAGAGATAAATTCATGTGATGAATCAAGTTTAGCAAAAACATACAATTTAATGCACATATCATTACATTATCCTATCATTTATCCATGATAGGAATTGCGTATGCCAACAAGGGAGATGAAGCAAAGAGGATGAACATATGCATTAAGATAAATGATAGAGAGTTTAGTCTAGGTAATATAGCTCACATAAACCTACATTATACTTGTCCATAAACATGTAAAATATCAAAGTTTACTTGTTACTTTTTCTAGTTATGTGGTTCAAGCCTCCTAACTAGGTTGACATTAAAAATCATACAACAATCTGATCATTCATAAATATAATATGAATAAATACACATGAAAAACATAAATTTCATTAATAAGTCTCTCACAATATAATTCATAGGTCAACTAACTCAAACTGTACAAGGAAAATTAGCCACGCATTGTCATGGAAGAAGAACGCAAAAGTATGTAAGTAGGATAAACTCTTTTAAACATAAATTGTGCCTTTATTATGATAGTTTCCATTGCTGACTTTCAGAGAGATTCTCCTCTAAGAATTTCGGACCTTGAAAGAGAAGAGAGAAGAATATGATTTATTGATTGTCGAGAGACCTCCTTTATACAACTTAATTATTCTACCTGACAAATATAGAACTAGAATTCTCCCTTAGAAAGGTCTTCTATATGTCTCCATGATTATCTTCATCGAAATCTCTGAGAAAATCTTGAGGGAATCATAGTTTTTTCGATATGAAATCGGAAACACAAATCTAAGTCGATATGGGAAAGCTGTCTAGTTGTACGCGGACATTGTTGGCTCTGTTGGCATAAATTTAGTATGAATTTAACTTCAACTTCTAGATGGAAGTTGTAGATATTTGTCCCTCTTTCCAATACATATTGAAACATTGAAATTGTACTTTTGACGCGGAGCACATGGCCCTCAAAAATTGTTAAATCTGGATGTCTCAATTTTAGAAAACAATAGCGCGTCACAAGCAGATTACAACACCGCACGCTCGGTCATGTGTGCGGTCTTCTGCTGAGTTAATTTCTTAGCTTCTTTCTTACTAGTGACATGTGTACCACATCATCATGTGTATGTCTGACACCTCGTGCGCATGCAGCTTTTGTTCTTTGTCTATTTCGATTCGCTTTTGTCTGTTTCTTCACCATTAAAACTCTCGTTTTAGCTCCCTGAGTTTCATCCCACCCCGAAGGGGTTGGGTTCTATTGTTAAAAAAACTCACGTGTTAGCTGGTTTTTACAATAAAACCAAAAATAGTCTAAAAAAAATAAAAACTCATTAAAATAATTAATTTAAATCTTTGAACGATCAATAATCAAGTGAAATAAACATAATATAAATTGAATAGTTATGACTTATCAATCGTCTGCTTTCTTTAGTGAGGGCTTCCACACCATGATCATCTGATGAGTATTATCTGCTCAAGGGAGTCATTAAAAAGTCATTGGTTGTCTCTAGAAGAGGGTCATTCGACCGAGATTCGCCTATCAAGGGTTGATGATTCACCATTTTATATTTGTCTTTCGTCTTCGGATTGATTCGTATTGATTTAAACTAAGCACATCCCATTCTCTGATCTATATGAATTGAACCAAATTTAACTTTGGGCATAAATAATAGTAAAACTGATATGTGAAAGGCAAAAACCAGAAACTATAATGTGCACAGCTCTCAAGGTCAGGTTCTGTGCATGTATTGATGATTAGGTGATGTTTGACTGTTTCTATTGATTGTCTTGGTTTTAATTGAATTTATTTTTGTTATTTTGTGTGCCTCTGCTTACTTCTTTTGGCTGAGTTTCATCTTTCTTGAGTTCCTTGCTTTGTCATGGGAGGTATACCTAGCTGATATTGTAAAAAGGTTTAGAAGAAATAAAGTTGCTTATTTGAAAGAGAGAAAAATCTTATTTTTATGTGTTTTAAAATTATCTGGAATATATTTAATATTTATTTTATACATATCTAAAAGTAACAACATTTTACTAATTATTTAAATTAATTTAATTTGTATGAGTTAGTTTAATAAAAAAGTTGTTTAAAAAATTAACTCATTTAATAATTTAGAGATCATTCCACTTTATTTATAGTTAGCACATCTACATTACTCAATTGAAATTTTCTCTCCACTTAATATATGAGGCTATTGGATGTAAAATAATATTTCATTTAAGTTAGGCAGGGGTCAAAGACAACAATGTTGTTCTCTGTTTTTTTTGTCATATATTTTTTGGGTATTTAAGATTACTACCTAAATCCCCTAAAAACCTAAAAAATTACCACCTCAAATTAATAGAAAAAGCCTTAATCTTCTAAGTTTTTGGAAATCTTAAACCGCCAAGTATCAGAAAAATTTTAAAATCATAAAATGGCAAACTCTAAATCAATCCTAAGAAATTACTTGAATCTAATTTTATATAAGATGACGTTTCATATCTAATATAATAACGAAATAGTGTCTGTCGCGCTCCCGGTCACGTGACTCATTTCTCTTGCCCACCCCACCACACCTCCAACCACACTCCCCCAACAAGTCCAGTCAACTCCCCAATCACACTCCCCCCAACAGTCTTCTCCATCTAACCGTCGCTATCCTCTTCTCGCCGTCGGATCGACGGGTGCGTACTAATTTTTTTATATAATATAATTTGTGTGGAATGATGTCTTATATGAACTAATTTCTCTTGTAAAATATTATTAGAAAGAGAGAAAAAATAAAAGTAAAACAAAATAATCTGCAAAAAAGTTGATCTTCATGCATTCTGGCTTTTGATTCAAATTTCACGTTGAAAAAAGCCAAATAAAAGAAGCCATACCAGACACTCGCCCACTTAATTTAATTTGGCAGTTTTGTTGACACATTTGAATTTAGTGTTACGACCGTGTCCTTTGACCAATCCACCCATCTTTTATCTTCTTTGACTGCCCCCACCATAAACCACCCAACTAAAACCATCCTAGGGCTAGGAGGAGTCTTACATCAAAATACAAAATATATATAGGTTTAATTAGCGGACATATTCGGTCAGGGTATATAAGTTATATATCATAATAGTTAAATTGATATCATTTTAGATTATTTTTAATGTTCTAGGATTTTAAAGATTTTTTGATTTCATATTTTTAGTTTTTTTATGTTTTCAAATCCATTCAAAACGGCATTGTTTCATAACTTTAAAACTCTTAATCCTAATGTTCTAAAAATACTAAAATAAATAAATAAATAAATCCCCCAAAACTCTAGAAATCCTAAAATAATAGACACTTTGAATCATGAAATCCTAAAACCTTTAAACACGAATCAAAATGAAGTTATTTTAGCCGCCAGAGTACGTAGTTTATATACCCCGAAGAGGGTATATCCGGTTTTCCCATATATATATATGGGCATTGGTATCAAAACATGAATTTACGGGAAAAATCAGTTTGAAACTTCATTTTAATTATTAAATTTGCATTGAAGTTTCATAAATTAATTAATTTATTACAGAAAAATCCTCCTTTAAAAATATGGCATTTTACATTATGTAATTTTTTATGGTCAAGCTCCCACCCCTTTTACCAACACCAAAATGGACGCAGCGTAATCTCGCAATTGATGGCTACATGCACTCTAAAAATTAGTATAAGACTCTTGACAAAAGATAAAATCAAGTGCGGTTGTTGTTCAGCACATAGATGATGATGATCATCATCAATCAATCAAGCGTTTTGTATAATTTAAAATCTTCACATTGAACTAATTAATGATTGAGAATACATCCTATTTTATTAATAGGTATAAAATTTTAAAAAGGGTCATAAATTATCACCACTTAAACTATCACGATTTTCAAAAAGGGTGCGATGAAAAAAAATTGGACTGATTTTCTAAAATAAAATTTACCATTAAATTTTTAAACTAATATTATTTTAAGACTTAGATTTGTGTGCGAAAATTATGTCGTTTGGTTATGAAAATAAATAATATCATTTTGCACACATAAAAGAAAATGACGTCTTTTCATACCCAATCATCAATAATTCTCAACAAATTTAATAAGTTCACTTATATTTAAGTGTCCAAACAAACTGATTTTAAACATAATTCAAAATCAATCCAATATTTTTTTCATCGCACATTTTTTGAAAATCGTGATATTTTCTGACCACAATTGAATAAACGGTGATAGTTCAAGGTCCTTTTAAAATTTTCCTTATTAATATGTTGTTTCCGAATGCAATACGTATATGATTTCAGGTTGCTTAGCACTCTCCATTGATGCATGCCTACAAATATTTGAGTTCTCGCGTAATTAATTTAATTAATTTGATTATGAATTTGATTTCATTCACTAATCAAATTATTAAATGATTAGTGATTCAATCGGATCATGATGATTACGGAGTAAATCGTATAAAACTTCTCTGTGTGGAAATATGTACAAATAATCTTAATGTTTTAAAGTAAAATATAATTAGAATGAGAATATAATTTAGACTATA
>NQLW01000071.1:3689947-3756774 GCA_002312845.1 Kalanchoe fedtschenkoi
TTGGTCAAATTTAATACGTATGTATTTAATTTATTTTTTTAAAATTCATTTAAAATGTAAAATGAGATGGATTATTACTGTGTAGGTTGTTTTTTTAATTATGATAATAAAACAATTAGTTTTTAATTTTTAAAAAATGTTTATGAATATTAAATATGCATTGGAATAGTTAATTAAAAGTGAAAATATTTTTTGTTAATGACAAATAATAAAGAAAAGAAGTATACATTTATTTTTTTGGGCTTGACGGATAAACGCTGCAGTATATATAAATTACATATCCTAACGGCAAAATTGATGTTGTTTTAGATAATTTTTAGAAATTATAGAATTTCTAAATTTTAGAATGTTTAGTGTTCTATAATTTTTAAGATCTTTGGGTGAAATTTCATATTTTTGGTGTTTTGAGGATGCTTCAAAAATTCTTTAAAAACGAAGTGTTTTATAACCCTAAACACTAAAAACATAAAAAATTCTAAAATATTAAAAACTTTAAAATTCATAAACTATCATTTAAATTGATGTCATTTTGACTTGTCAAATATATACCTTACATATCTAGAGAGGATATGTCCATTATCCCCTATTTTTATACATTTCAAAATAAATAAATAAACACTTTCCATTACACATCCTTCCATTCCATGAACGACAACATTATCTTCCGAACTATCTAATTCCAAAGAAGACCATGTCGCTAAGGCCATCTCTAGGTATGAAATGACTTGTATTTTTGAGAGATTTTCCCATCATAAATATTATATTTATAATTCAGCTCACTAATAGTTTACAAAATAATTATTATATACAAAAATTTTATATTTATAACCTATTTTAATTATAAATCATGGACATCAACTTATAAAAATATTAAATTTAGTTTTAAATTCAGATAAAGAATTTAACAAAATCAAGTTGAACGTTATTTTCTGATAGAAATAAAATCATGTGTAATTAATAAAAAGTTTAAAGTAATCAATTTTTTAAAATAGTTACACTTATTATTTTAATTATGTGACTTGAAAAATAGGAAATAAATCAAAAAATTCAAAGTATTAACACTAAATGTACAAGCACTTAATATTAATAGCCAAAGAGTAAAAGTTAATGATTAGAGTAGTGAAGGCTCGACAGTCGACATACAAGAACAAAGTGATACACTTATTATTATTATTATTAATTAATTATATTCGATCTCTCAAATACTCACTTTGTTCTCTTTTACATATTATTTAATCGAATTTTTTTGTCCACTTTTACTTGTCACTTAATAATTTTCAATGCGTATTTAATATCAACAACTACCTTAAAATGTCAAATATTAATCACTTTATTATCATAATCAATAAAAAATACATTCGTAACCAATAATCATTTATCAATTTTACTTTTTGCACGAACTTTTTCAAAAAAATATTAACCACCTACCTATTAAATTTATATAACCGCTAGTATTAACTTCATCTTAATTTATTCAAATTAATTTTAAATGACATGTATTAAAGGATGGAGTGAGTAATAAACATCATTTACCTCATCAAATCTAAATATCAATAATTATTATTTAATAAAAAGTAATAAAATTGTGAGAGTTTAATATTGTTTGAGCTCAGCTTTTAACATTTTGCATATTAAACAAATGAAAATGGAAAGATAGAAAAACAGGTTGACTAGTCATCTATCGGCATAGCCAGCCAGGTTGGTCTTTCTCTTCTTCTTGGTTTCTTCTGCATGTGTATAAATTAATTATATATATATATATATATATATATATATTAAGGATGGATTGATTTGTATTATATCTCTTTCTCAAGTAGTATAGTATAGTATAGTACAGTAGAATTGAAGAAATATACAAATGTTTTGATGTAGAATCTTCTGCCGCATACGCGTTGTGTTGAGTTTGTCGCTCAAAGTTTTATGCTTTTTCTTAAAAGGATATTAACCCTGCTGCCTCTGCCTACACATACGTATTTGGGTTGTGGAGAAATTCAGTTTGTGGTAGTTATTTGTACTTGTTTCATCATTCATTGCGTGTTTTTGATTTCTGACTTCATTTGTTTGTGGGGTTGGTCAATTAGGGATTACTGGGTCTGGTTGACTTTGGATCTTTTTTTGGGTTTCTCTACTCTTATTCCTCTGCTCGTGTTTTGTGATTTTGGGGAGTGTTTTTGGGTGTGATGGGTGGAGTATGCGGCAGGCCTTCTGCTATTGAAGATAGTCCCAAGGAAAAGTTACCCAGGACCTTAACCAAGGCAAAGGGAAAGGGATCCTCTCATGCCCCGCTTAAACTCAATTCATCCGCAAGAGACCCAGACGAAGAGCTTTGGCTCCAGGGAAGGGTGACTGTTGCTGATGCAAAGCCTGCTTTCATCGATAAGAAATCCAATGCATCCTCCAAGAGATCTTATGATGATAGAAACATCGAAACACATAAACTTGAAGTTAATCATTTGGCCGACCGGGTTGTACCTCATGCTATTGATGGAGAGCTTTTGGCCGCTGGGTGGCCGCTCTGGCTTGTAGAAGCAGCTCCAGAAGCTCTCAAGGGTTGGCTACCCCGCCGTGCTGACACTTTTGAGAAGCTGGATAAAGTCAGTTCCTCTTCATCCGAAATATCTACTCACAGTATTTAGCATGCTTTGAGGATCACTGCCCTACTCTGATATTTTGTTAGATTAGTCTCAATGGTTTTATTTTCTTTACTATTCTTTCCTTGTTGTCTCCTCTTTCTGATGGGTATTTGCTTTTGCAGATTGGTCAAGGAACTTACAGTAATGTGTACAAGGCCCGTGATATTGTTGATGGAAAATTTGTTGCTCTCAAGAGAGTCCGGTTTGATAACTTGGATTCTGAAAGCATCAAGTTTATGGCAAGGGAGATCATTATTTTGAGGAGGCTTGATCATCCCAACATAATCAAACTTAAGGGTTTGATCACATCACGCAAGTCTTGTAACCTCTACCTTGTTTTTGAGTATATGGAACATGACCTCACTGGACTCTCATCTCTCCCTGGCTTTACTTTCACTGAACCACAGGTGTGATACTGTTTCTATTGTTTAGTCCACTACCAGTTTTAATTCATTTGCTTTCCATCTCCAGATGTCTTTTTTGACAAAAAAATGTTCTTCTCTACGCTAGATCAAATGTTACATGCACCAACTCCTTAGTGGGCTTGATTATTGTCATAGCCATGGCATTCTGCATCGTGACATCAAGGGTTCAAATCTTCTGATTGATAACAATGGGATTCTGAAGATCGCCGATTTTGGCTTAGCTAGTTTCTTTGATCCTCATCATCAATATCCTATGACCAGTCGTGTTGTGACTCTTTGGTATCGGCCGCTGGAACTTCTACTTGGAGCAACTAAGTACGGAGTTGGAGTGGATTTGTGGAGTGCTGGATGCATACTTGGGGAGTTATATGCGGGAAGGCCTATCATGCCTGGAAGAACTGAGGTAAGCATTTTGAAATGCACTAACATAGTCCAGATAAATTTCCAGTGCTTTTTTATCTTTTTCCTGTCTCAAATATTTGAACACTTGGTTTGGTGCTAACAGTTTGTTTTACTTTAGGTAGAGCAGTTGCACAAGATATTTAAGCTTTGCGGCTCACCATCGGAGGAATTGTGGAGAAAATCAAAGCTGCCTAACGCAACTGCCTTTAAGCCTCGGGAACCATACAAAAGGTGTATTGCAGAAACGTTTAATGATTTTCCTGATGTTGCACTACAGCTGATGGAAATATTGCTCTCCTTGGATCCCAAGCACCGGGGAACAGCAGCTCGCGCTCTCAAGAGTGAGGTATGTCCGAGCTAAAATATCTAAGTTAATTCTCTTCATCCTCTCGTTAACCGTGCATTGTTTTAGCTCAAAAAAGTGGCAACTTATTATGTTAAGCTATTGTAATGAATGGTTCAGCTCATGCTAAAATATCCTTTCTCCCCCAGTATTTTACCTCTGAACCACTCCCATGCGATCCTTCAAGCTTGCCGGTATATCCTCCAAGCAAAGAGATGGATGCAAAACTACGAGAAGAAGATGCTAGAAGGTAATCTTTTCAAGTTGCCAATTATTCTACCGGGAAAAAAAAAATGCTCATCTTTTTCTTCCTTTTTGGCAGCACCGCCAATTGTTCTCTTGTTCAGAAAATTTGTATGCATGTATGTTGAACCTAAATAAAAAAGATGAGTAAATGAGAAAAAACTAGCTGGAAGAATAGCAGTGACAATATCGCACTCTGACAAAGTAGTTTGTACTAGCCAGTCCATGCCATTTGGAATTTATGAGGCGTTGAAGAATAGAGGTTACTTTGAACTTTTTTATTTTGTGTGGTTTAATTCTTCTTTCAAGTTATTTGATATGTAGCTGAGTCTGTTAAATGTAACCAGTTCGACTCACTGGAATATGAAAATTAGTAGCATACTACAATTGAAGATTGCTCTGCTCTTCTTGTTGGGTCTTTTAATTTCGATATCACTTTGCGCAGTGACATTTTATCATCTCTTTGTAGGATAGTTTGCTCGTTGGTCGTCACTGCTTCATTACTTGGTTAGGTAGGCTTACTTACAATATATTTTTTTGCAGGCTAAAAGGCGCTGGCAGTAAGGGCCAAAAACCTGATTTGGGAAGGTCAAGACAAAAAGATTCACAGGCAGTTGCAGCCCCTAATGCTAATGCTGAATCTGTTATGGTGATGCAGGTAAAAACATGGTTCAGATTAGTTTCTCACTCTACAAAACTTAGTTGGGTCTTAGTATGTGTCATAGTTGGTGTCCTTAATGTTAGGTAAGGTTCTATCAAATATGAATCTGCATCTGATAAGCTGACTTGTGAATTATCCTAATCCTTCGTGAATGTTTTATCATGATTCTTCATTTTTAAGTACTGGATACATTCAGTATTTTGTCTTCTCGTGGGAAAATTCATGCTATAGCACTGTTTTGAATTACAGAAAAGGCGAGATTCTTCTAGCTCAAAGAGCCGGAGTGAGACATTCAACCCCTGGAAGGATGAAGCCGTGTCTGGGTTTTCATTAGGTGAACATAGACAGGCTCAACCAGAGAATAGTGCCAGTAAAGATACGTTGGACCATCACAGTAGATATTCCTACTCAGGGCCATTAGTTGCAGGAGTTGGGCAGGTGAAGGCAGGAAAGAAGTTGGAGGAATCATCGAGGACTGACTTGTCAAAGCTTTCTGGTTTGGTTGCCATCAGGACTAGTAACCCCTCATATGTTGATGATCAAAGAGATAAGTCTAAATCGTCACAGTCTAAAGTGAAAAATCACCCAGGGAGGTTCTCAGGCGCATTGGACGAATGGGAGTCCGCAGTAAATCAAGATCAAAAGCGTCACTCGCAAAGAATACCTGTGGCTTGTCAGGAAGAAGGAATCACCCAAACTAGAGATTCCATGGTAAGTTTGTGTGAAATTATATTGACACATAAATTACTCATGTTGCATGTATGTTAGCTGACATGATTTGTTTTTGTTTTGGCAGAACGATAGCAAAATTGCATTCTCAGGGCCCCTTGTGTCGTCACACAAAGTAGATCAAATGCTCAAGGATCATGATCGGCAAGTACAGGAATATGCGCGCAGAACACGTCAAGAAAGAATCAAACATATGAAGCTTCTGGCTAAAGGGAAATAATATATAGCCAACCCGGTAAGTAATTCGTGTTTGATGTACCATTTGGGTCATCCTCATTATGTATGACTGCAGAATTGAGAATTAGAGTATAAAGTAATCAAGGCATCATCTAGTCAAAGATGTAACATATAATAAGGTCATAAATGTATAGGGAAATGTGATTTTTTTTTGTACTTGCATTGATTACCTGTAATTGAATCACACTTCATAGTGATGAAATTTACTGCATCCCTGGTCGGATTATGGTGATGAGGCAATGTAATTAAGTGCAGCTGAAATGTAAATTGTTACTGGATTTGTTGGGTATGGGTGTGGTGAATTGTGATCTGGGAATATCAATCATGAATAAATTAAGGGGACAGAGAGTTTCAGTCCAATTCGAATAAGAAGATATTCAGTGATTTTTTTTAAAAAAAAAATTCAATTCAGAGTAGTGATGTAAAAATAAGTATACGGGAATCAGAACTGGTTTGTGGATTTGAATGCTAGAAAAGTAGTAGGAAATTTCGTTGGAGCTTGTATAGTAGCAGGCTTGAATTTCTGACCATTGACTTAGTAAGCAGGATGTTCTGGAGATATACAGTATATATCATATTATCTAGGCGCATTGATTGATTTCGATTAAAGAAAGGATCCACTAGCTGGCCACAAAAGTCTGCCACTTGATAGTTATGTGTCTGACCAAGTCCAAGCGTGCAGGCTGTCAGTGGTTGGGTGATGGTAATAATAAATATGATGCTGATAAGGCTAAAAGCACGCACAGCAGCAGCAGCTGATTCAGTACTGATCCTGATAAGATGATTAAGAATGAGTCGTGTGTAGTTGGAATCTGGGTGACACTAATATTGGTTGAACCAGCATCAGCTCAGCTGCCTGTCTCTGATTTATTCCATCAGAGAAGAGAGAGATTCATCTCAAGGTTGAGGTGTTCAGCAGATGACTGCACAAGGCCTTCAAACTACCGAGCCTGTATGAAATTCGTGAAAGTGATAAAAGTTCCACTAATAATATCTATACAAGTTCAAACTCACATTGATTGTTCAACATCACATATTTCCAGTTTGTGTTCACTAGGAGGAACTGCTCAATCCCAACTCTGAGCTAGTTAATAAAGCTTCTCTGCTCTTATCTTGAGTGCTGCTCGACAGACACTGAATGAAGCGAGGGACTGGTGGGATGCCAATGTCCGAAAATCCCTCCAGGATCTGGACAACCTTCCCCATCGTAGGCCTATCTTTTTCATCATCCTGAATGCACCAACAAGACACTCTACAGGCCCTGACAAGCTGTTGCAAGTCCGCACTCCCCTCCAGCCTATCATCCAACAATGTTGAAACCTCTGAATCTTCTCTGCGGATTGCGTCAAGGACCCTTTTCGGAAAATAATGGTCCAACTCGTTATCTGCGGTTTCGCTATTCCTTCTTCCTGATATCATCTCAAGCAGCAGCATCCCGTAGCTAAACACGTCAGCCTTGGGCGTTATGGGTTCGCCAGATATCCATTCGGGTGCAAGATACCCTTTTGTGCCTCGAAATGTTGTCCATGCTCGACTGTAACCGCAGTCTATTAACTTTGCAAGACCAAAGTCAGCAATTTTCGCATTGAAGTCTCCATCCAGCAAAATGTTCTCTGGCTTTATATCACAGTGGACGATCCTATCTCTACATTCCTCATGAAGGTAAGTTAGCCCCTTGGCCACGCCGATGGCAATGTGATATCTTGCTTTCCAATCCAGCAAATGGCTAGTATTTCTGAATAAGATGGTGTTTAGCGAGCCATTACAGACAAACTCGTAAACCAGATACCTTTTTGTAGCTTCTGCACAAAATCCATGAAGCCGAACAAGATTGACATGTCGGATGGTGCCGATGGTGCTCACTTCAGCACGAAACTGCTTCTCAGCTCGATTTGCAAGGCACTTTAGCTCCTTCACTGCTATGAGTGTTGCGTTTGGCAATGCCCCTTTGAAAACAGAACCAAATGCTCCTTCTCCGAGTTTCTCTGAGAAGTTTTTGGTGGCTGTTTTCAAGTCACTGAACTTATAAACCGTCAACAGTAAGTCAGCACCAGCAAGAACCTCCTTAGAGCACTTTCTCCATCTCAACATTACCAAGTACATAAAGCCGGCGAGAAAAAGAAAGGCAGCAACTGAGCCAATCACAATAATTCTCCACTGCTTTTGTTTGCCCTTACCAATTCTTATAGTAGTATTCTCAGTTGCTGCAATATCTTTTACAGCTAAGCGGATATACAAGCTCTTGCCACTGCCGTCCGATAACTGCTGTAAATTCAGCAAATCACCCTTCCAAACAGTGCATGCATCATTCTCAAAAGCATAAGCTGAGCAAGAACAGTTCTGAAAGCATGCAACTTCACACTCCTTGAAACTACCTTCTGGCCCAGCCTCTTGATTATCAGGGAAGCTTATATCAGACAGCATATAAAATGCATCTCTTCCTCCATTTTCGCATTGCAGTGAAGATTTTCTAACACATCCATCAGAGTGATCTTCCAGTTCCCAGTCTTTACGGTTTGTGGGCTCAAATCCTTTTAAACAATCACATGGCTGAATTTTGCTCCTGTTGCAGCTAGTAAAAGTCCCACAGTATGCGTACACTTCGCACTGCTCTTCGGGCCTCGCCCAGAACCAGATCCATTTTTTCGACCCTGCAGGCCAGACAAATTGCTTGAGCTGTCCAGTAACATCAATTATGAACCTCGTCAGAGTAGAGTTGACAGCAGCTTCATATGTGAAGTAATTCTCCTCGTCAGTGGTGATGTACGTCATGTTTTTGATGTAGTAGTCAAGTTGAACTTCGGGAACCTGGCTGAAAAATTTCCCATTCCAAGGTCCACTCGACCAGAACACTTTAGACCCGTTCCAAGATAGCAAATGACTGGACCCGTTCTTGTCCAACTGAACAGAGTAACGACCAGGAGCTGGATTCTCTAAACTTCTCCAAGGAACAAGATTTTGTTCCTCCTGTTTATGTTTTTTGTAACCAACCTTGCCACCAGGAAGCCATGTGTTTGTTGGGTGATCAAAACTTTCCCATATCACATTTGACAAACCTACATCATGAGCAGTCACCACCAAGTTGCCAGTATCCAGCAGCGCAACTGAAGTAGCATTGGGATATACTGTTGAGGAATTCGTAGACCATATTTCAGAGTTGGATTCATTTAGCAATACCAGAGTCCCATACCTGTAAAGCTTCAGAGCTGCCATAAATGGGTTCCCAATGGGGTGCTTGCGGTTGGCGACCCAGACTGTGGTCCTAATTGGTTGGTTTTTGTACCAGATGCCAATGTAGTAGCGACCCGACGTACCTGGTGTAAAGAACCCAAGTTCAAAAACACCATTCTTGGAGCTAATAGTCTGGTTCCCTGACAGGGACTGGCCTGGTAAGATAATATCAGAGCACAAGGAAGAAATAGCACAGAGGAAAAAGGTAGACACAAGGTAAACTGGCTGATGCAGCCTTAGTCTGTCCCTGGTTTTGGACATGGATCTTGCTTGCACATAACAACGCTATAATGTCAGCATATATATATATACAGACACATTAGAGAAGGGTATTGGGTTCATTCATCCCAAACACTCCTGAAAAATTGTTATGGATACAGAATTTAATGCTAGCATAAAGGCAATAATAATGGTTATCCAACTTGATCTTTTATATAGCTATATTTTCTGGCAGCTTATATTTATTATATGGTCCCATGAACTCTGCAATTGGATGGACCTAAACACAAATTTTCTACTTCAGTCACATTTTACATTGACTATTTATCATAGTTTTGTGATCTCATTAATGTCGGTCAAGGGTGCAACCAACTTACCAATTTGCTCAACTGTAAGACTGGACATTTAAAATTCAGAATTTTCATGTGTTATGGATTTCTTGCTTTTGGATTATACCACAATTTGCCGTGTGTGGAGCTCACAGGAAGTAACTGGGATGAGCAAAATTTAACAATAATGGTCTTCTCATCAAAATGGCAAATTCTATACACAGTACTCAGAACTCAACGCAGTTATGGTGTACCCAACCAACTACTCTGGATACTTGTAGGTGAGTGTGTAGTTGGAGCCAAGGACACACATACATATGACTTGCCACTTGCAATTTTCTGAGGGAAAGATCTATTGAGTTGTGCCAAGTTTAGCAAATCAGATTATAATAGCGACCCGGCACATCTATTGTTCACATAATAAGTTACCGTCGATATGAGAAATCTTGGGCTTTGATTCCAAATTTGGAGAGAATGAAAAAAAATGTATTTGAAAAAATAAAGATTTGAGGGGGAAAAGAAATACCGTTATTCCTGAATTTAAGATGAATTTCGTAAGATAAAAGTAATCAAACAACGAAACTACCAGAATAACTCTGCAGATAAAAATCAAAACTTGAAAAACATAAAAGACACGAAGGGTATAATAATCTTTTTAATCCTGAATTCCTTCCTTTCCTCCCAAATCCAACCCAATCAAGTGAAAATGAAAAGAAATGGGGGTGTTTACTCCCTCGAAATCCTCCCAATTAGCTCTTGAACGACTCTTTCCTCTTCTTTCTTTTCCTTTCTCTCCAAAACTATGATTTTATTCACCATGCTTTATGTAGTATAACAGTAGATGTCAACTTCAAAAAAAGCCATGGATAGCTTAAAGAAGTTGATTTCCCATGTCCACTGGCAAATGCATGAGCAAATTTTTATTTTACAATCAGCACAATATCTAGACTGGAGTACAAAATTGCCAAAACAAAATTACAACAGAACCATGCTTTGCAAAACGCTCAAACTGAATAATAATAATAATAATAATATTATTATTATTATCATCTAAAAAAAAACCTGAAGTTGGTGCTACACATAGGCACCATTGTCCAGATAGTAATTCTGACAACAGGACCTAAACCAAGGCAGGCTGCCACTCAAGAGTTTGACCAGCAAACATAGGAACAATATCACCAAATGAAAAAGAGAATGCATCTGGAACCTTCAGGGGATTTTTTGTTAACTTAACCTTTGACGAGTTCCTTGGCAGACCATAGAAATCTGGTCCATTGAAGCTTGTAAAGGTCTCAAGCTTGTCCAGTGCTCCAGCCTGAATTACAGAAAAAATATTATGACAAGAAATTAGTAAATTTGATAATATTTTTTTTTACAAATATCATGAACCTAAGTCCTAAAAATTATTCTATGCTACATACAAATCAAAATATCTCACAATCTTGTTTAAAGATTGACTATGCAATTAATTAGCAAATTCAATACATTTTGCCATATTGATTAGAGACAAGACATTTGAATGCCTCAGCCGCTCTGTTGCATGTCAGTACACAAATTGTTCTTGAAATTTGACAAATCTCTGAGATTAAATACTAGTATGATCTGCCTTATCAATATATTATCCCAAGCAAATAGGTCTCCTGCTCTTACACCTTTTCTTTCTGACTTTTCTCTTTATTATTTTGAACAATCTCTTTCGATGTTTATAATTAACCAGATATCACGTAAACTGTGTAATATTTAAATAATTATCTCACAAAAAATGCCGTTGTTATCATGTCTCCAATAGACTTGTCTAGTTGATCTAGATTAACCAGAATTGGTTATGAATTTTCAGAAACAGCATCTGAATCATAACAACTGCAGTTTGGAAATCAATTAAAACAAAACATAAAAAAAATACAGTATCTTATCCTTAACATTAGCTGTGATATTTGATTATTGATCATAAGAAACATCCTCATAAACTCATGCATGGTGCGGTGAATACATTAATTAAATGTTGTAACAGATAATATATTTGTGTTCCTATCTCAATGACCTTAGGAAAGACCAAAGTACCAAACTAGATCTATGAAACTTGACTGAATACCTCCTCAAAAACCTTGGCATACAAGGACAGGGCTATTGGTGCACTGTAGATGCCAGCACACCCACAAGTTGATTCCTTTTTCCTTCTTTCATGAGGAGCGCTATCAGTTCCAAGAAAAAACTTTCTGCTTCCACTGGTCACAGCAGTAACAATAGCCTGTCCTGAAACAAGAATGAGCACACAACATTATCTTATATAAAATAAAAGAGAGTTCATTCACATTATGGAATGAATATTATAGGGCTTGAGGTTGGTATAGATTAACCATGAGGGAAGTTTTCCATGCAACAGTTTATGTTCAAAATGATCATTTTCCAGTAGCATTCTTATAAGTCAATGCTCCTATCGCCATCTCTTATAGTTTCAAAGAGCTGAGTACACATTCCAAATTCCAAATTCCCTTAATTTGATCATCAGTGCAAAAAAACTTTGAAATACAAACTTTACTGTTTGAGGCAGCATACACCATGTTACCTCCATGTAAATTATTTAGTAATTCGTATACATACACAAGTGCCAGCACCAACAGAATACTGCGAACAATAAAACAGAATTTTCCATAAAACTCGGACTCATCAGTTAGTGTTTTTATCTTCATCACGTATAGTGGAATGGAAAACACATGTATTAAGAAGGTGAAATGAAATAAAGAAAAATAAAACATACTGTGTGTCTCTCTTTTGAGAACCGGGAGACAGTAATTATGTGGCTGCAGTCCACCTTGAAAGATTGCATTTCTATTTAAAATAAGATGTTGGGGAGTAACAGTTGCTGCAACAGATCCTACGCAATAAATTTACACAGATAAACTGAAATCCAAGAAGAATGAATACGCGAAACAACAATCTAAGACGAGTCCAGACAGACCTTCTTTACAAGATTCCACAAACCGCACAGCATCAGCTGTTGTGATATGCTCCATCACAACCTTTAACTCTGGAAGTTTCTTGATTAAAGGTATTAAAACAGAGTCAATAAAGACCTTTTCACGATCAAATATGTCAATACCTGGATCGGTTACCTCTCCATGAACCTGTGAATGACGCATCACATATAGCTGAAGTTAACAAGCTCGAAGCTTAAAAAGGAAAAAGGAGTAAAGAAAGCTGGCAGCCACTTAAAGGAAAACTGCACTGCTTGTATGATTATCCATTCTGATTTTGAACAAAACAGCTTCATTGACACAAAACAAGAGAGGTCAGACAGAAAAGTGCCTTTTACAGCATCTAATAACATGCAAATAGTTATTAGAAATTGATGAAAGAAGAAATATTTGTAGACATGGAATGAGGAACATGCCAGCAGTGGAATATTCTGGCTAGCCATCTCTTCTAGAACTGGCAAGCACTTCTTAAATAGATCAGTAACACCATCCTGCGAATTCGTTGTGGCACCAGCTGGGTACAACTTGACAGCATGAACCACCTCACTTTTTTCTATAAGGAAGACCTCATGAAACATTATTACACAATGTGCTCAACTCCAAAGTAACAGAGGTTGTCTTACACATCACACATCTACATCCGAGAAAATGCCATCCAGCAAAGTTTTAAGGGTTTCTTTACAGACATTTTCATGTGCCATTAAGTTAACAAAGATGGCTTTTAATATGAATCGCTAAAATATGCCCGTTGTTCTTTTCACTTGTCATTTAGACTCTCATTTTCTTGGAAGATAACACGATGTTTGGAGTAAACATAGTATTCTTCGCTTGTTATATCATTTATTTCCCATTCAAATTATACCATCGATATAGAAGTTGAAGATCCAAGTCAATATCTAAAATTGTATTGAAATGTGCACTCACTGGCAAGTTTGATCTCATCTGGGCTAGTTGAATCTGTCAAATAAAGTGTCATCAGCGGGTCAAAGCTGCTAGAAGGTGGCAGTGCTTTCAAAATAGAATGTCGATAAGCCACAGCAGCGGCAGTTGTAGTGACTGGAGGTCTCAGGTTGGGCATGATTATAGCCCTCTTAAAATGCTGTGCACTGTAGGTATAGTTTATCAATAAGATAGGAACGTCAGTCACCAAGAATGAGAAAAAAAACACATATTTTTCAAGTGGACGCACTGACCTGTGAGGAGCGACAGCAGCCAAAAGATCACCATCACGGAGATGAAGGTGCCAGTCATCAGGTTGGGTGATAACAAGTTCTGTTTTTGATGCTCTGGTGTGAATCAGATTACATCTTTCAGTAACAGAAAACGGCAGTCTTGTGAATGCCTGGACAGATGTGAGTGCCTTTGAATGAGGTAAGAAAAAGGGTAAATGAATAAAAAGAAAAGGGCAACGTTAGGAACTGTGAGAAAGTAATTAAAAGTGGAGCTTTTAGAAGTGCAAAGATATCAAGGTGGACAAATTAAAAGGGAGAATGAAGAGATGAGTTATATGGAGAGGGTGGGGTATAAAGAAAAGATAAAGGAAGAGAAATACCCGCACAGCCATATTCCCCCTAGTACTGAACGATTTACTCCAGACGAAATGGGGCATTAGGCCTGGGAAGAGGAAGAAGATGTGTAGGATGAGAAAGCAGACATTACTATCAAATCTGACAGCAGCAGCAGCTCTTTTCTCTGAATTTGGTTGGGCTGTTGGCTATGGTTTTAGTAGGCAGAGAGTATCTGCTTGTCCCACTGCCCGCCCCGTCTTTTACAAATCAAATCAACACTAAACCCTCGTCTCCTCTCCTCTCCTCCCGATCCCGATGATCATCCGTGTAGTGCGGAGACACAGAGACCGACCGATGTCGTTTAAGAGTCAACATTAAGGCAGTGTTCATGAGTTAAATTTCGGAGGGGAAAGGGACGTATAAGGTCAAAATTATCATTTTATCCTTCATTAAACGATGGTTCATTAACATAAAAAAATATTATGTAAGAATATTTTAATCAATTTTCTTTTCTCTTATCCTTCCTAAATTCAAAAACACTCATTTATCTATTTTTCCTTCCTTTTCTCTCATTCTCTTTCCCTCCCCTCCAAACTCAGGAAACAAAACCTAAAAATGAATCGATTTTTGATGGGGCTGGGCTTCACTGCGCTTTCTCGCATAATCCTAAGATAGCCATTGGTGCATAGGGTTTGGGTTTGGTTGTATAAAACAAAGAAAATTGCGAAAATGAGAATTGTACAATCATATTTTTAAATTTGACAAGTATTACTATCAGATTTTACAATTTTAAGAAATGTTTCAATTTTGGGCCGTTGTGTAAATACTTAATTTATGATTTCACTTTAAAATTTTGAAACTTTTCTTAAAATTGAAAATTTGGATGAACTGTGTAATTGATTAATAATACATTTATTTCTTACAAATATTTTTTAGTATGTGTAAAATTTATGATTATTTTCCAAGAAAATATTTTTATAGTATAAAAATACGTAACATAAAAGTTGAAAAAGTCATTTAACATCAAATTCTCTTAATTGAAAGGATTTTAAAATGGATTAGGAGGATTCAATCCCTCCACTTCCTTTCAAAATTTGGGGTCAACTTATTTTTTTTGAATTTCTCAAAACTTTTCGTTTCTATCCTAAAATCAAGTCTGCATCTAGACCTAATTGGTTTAATTATTGCTCATATATTTATTATTTATCCATAATTTGAAAAAAATGTGAATTTTTAAAATTTGTATTCTATCATAGATTTATGCAAAAGCATCCAAAAATAAATTATATGATTGTGTTGTTTTTCAGTGTAATGAATAAAATAGTTGAATAAAACATAGACCCTAATTTCAGCTTATTATAATTTATCAATTTTATGGTAGTTACATATTTTATTTTGATGAAATAAAAGAGATTATCGAAAGAACTCTTATATAAAATAAATGCTTGATTAAGTACGAGAACCCAAAAAATAATTTGAATATTATGTGAGGTATGATGAGTTGTTTTTTCAGTTAAGTAAATTGAGAAAATATATATGCTGATTAAGAAATAATAATTTTTTAATACAAAAAGAATACATGTTTACCATGTATTCTTATTACACATAGAAATAAAGTAATTCATATAAAACAGATCAAATATCATTAATTGAACCAGAATTTTCTCTTGATTAGAATTAAATTTCTATGTTCGATAAATAAAAAAGATAATATTTTTTGTAAATAAAAGTATAGTATATATTCGGTTAAAGATTAACTTTTTATTAATTTCGATTGGAGTTAGGTAAAATATTTGAACATCTAAAAGTTGATTTAATTAAAGAGTAAATTAGTTATTTAGAGAGTATAAATTATTTAAAATAAACTCATTTCGTAATTAAGAAATAATTTTAAATTATTCGTAATTAGTAGACATGTATTAGTAAGATGAAAAAAAATTGAACAAGTTTTTTTAAATGAGTGGTTGTATTAAAGATAAAAGTTTCAGAGTGAAATCGTAAATTTATTATTTACACAACAATCCAAATTGAAACACTCCTTGAAATTGCAAAATGTAGTAGTAATGCCTGCAAATTTTAAAATGTGATAGTACAACCCTTTTTTTATAATTTTCTTTAAAACAAACCAAAGATTGTGGTTGTCCACGCTCTCGCCTCTTCCTTCTATCTTTTGCTTTTTTTTTTCATTTTGTTACTTTAATTTGAAGGGAAGATATTTGATTGATGATATGTATTTGTCACATTACCCTCATTCTTACTCATGTTATCTTCAATCACATAAATCTGAGGACACCTTACACAATTATATTCTGTGCTTGAGATAAGATATTTGGTTTCTGATTTTTCCATCTATCTGAGCTAGATGCCTTTGATGATGATACATCCATACAAATACTTTCGCTAAGTTTTTTTGAAAATATAATTTGGAGACCTCAATTGAAAAGCCATTTTTTGATTGGAATGCTTGTGTTTTTTATGTTCATTCCTGACGTGGTCACAATCCAAAAGACTTTATTTTTAATTTAGCATAATTGGAAGACCGCTATGCTTTGTGTTTTCTTATCGTTATTTATTTTTCATTCTATCTAATTTTGTAAAATAATTCGATTATTTTTTAAAATTAATAATTATAAACCACTATAGAAAGTTAATACATTATATAATATTAATAATTATAAAGTATCAAGATGTGAATAACGTAAATAATGTAGTTGTATCTCAGAGGAGAATGAATAGACTTCTTTATCAAAGCAAACCTGTCACACAAAGTGTAAGGTTTGACAAAAAGCTTTCATGTAAAGCTAAACTCTCTCATAGAGCTAGTGAGTCTGACCAGGGATGTCGTAACAATACTTGTCATTTTGGCAACTGCACAATTTAAGATAAAATTAAGGTTAAAATGAATAATGATTTCACTAATTATCAAAGTGTTATCTAAAATAGAACTTTGAAAAGAAATTAACTTTTGACATAATGATTTGAGGATATCCGAGTCCAGAGAAAACCTTAATAACAAGATGTCATCTTCTTATAAACATTGTCTTTTATTTTTGAAAATATTGATGCATGTGGGCTCCAATGGGAAGTAGAACGATACAAACCTAATAACAAGATTAAGAAAGACTGTCACACAAGAGAAAAACACAAGCACATTGAAAACATAACTCAACAACTATAGTCCTGGAAGAGCTAACGTCCAATTAAGCAAACAAAATACAGACTTAAAAATAGCATGTTGTCTTGCACACCACAGGAAAAGGCTAAAGTTTTTTCCATTCTACTAGAGAGCTGCGACAGGGTGACCCTTTGTCACTGACTCTTTTTATTATCTGCGTGGATTGTTTTAGCTTAGCCTTGAAGGACTCTGTCTAGAGGATAGAGATAGATAGGTATGCTTGCTCTGGAAGAGTTGTCGATCCCTTGCACCTGCTATATGCAGATGATATGTTAATTTTTTCAAGAAATATCAAGTGTGAAAAACCTTGTGAGACTCATCAATGATTTCTATAGGGTTGCGAGTCATCTTTTCAATACTAGCAAGACGAGGATATAAATTGGAAAAGGCATTAATCAAGTGAGGAGGGGTAGAATTATGCAAGCATGGGCTGCTTGATTGCTGAGCTCCTAACAGTATACCTTGGAGTCCCTCTGTTTAAAGGAAGGACAAGAGTTCAAGCTTTTGCAGATATCATTAGCAAGACCAACAGAAGATTAGCAAGGTGGAAATCAAATTTTTTATCGGCAGGATGGAAGTTGACTTTGGCCTGAGCGGTGTTATCCTCAATGTTAATCCATACAACGTTAGCGGTGCCGATCCCATAGGGAGTTTTGGACATAATTGAGAAGGCTATTACAACCTTCTTATGGGATGCATGGGAGCAAAAAATAGAAGATACTGGATCAAGAGGATGTGCATGAGTTATGATATAGGAGGGTTAAACTTTACTATACTTGGTGTGATTATGAAATCCCTTTATGTAAAGATGGCTTGGAGTTTCTTGCAATGCTTATCGGCATGGGCTATATTTTTGTGAGCTAAGTATGGTGACCATGATGGAGGGAGGAGAACTGGGTAATGAAAGTTAATATTTCTTATAGCGGAGGAGCTGAAGAGGGAGTCCATTTTGCAGATTGGTCGTGGAGAACCTAAGTTAAGTAGTAATTTTAAAATTCTTCCTTAAGTGTCGTGTGGGATACAAAGGTTGACGACCTTTCAACTTCGAATGCACGATCTCACCTTAATCGTGCATTTGCTAGACCCCCTCCAATTTTAGAGGTCCACACCCTTTTCTCTTTAATCACTAATATATTATTGACTTTTAATGGCGCTTACTTAGACGCCACTTATAGCTAAAAACACCGTCTAAAGTAATGTGGAATGAAAACTGCATCATGTTATTTAAGTTGTAACTTTATATGACATTTGGAGAAAATAAGTGTTCTTAGCTCACTGAGACATATAACGACGCTTTTAGATCATAAGCACAGTCATTATTCAACAATATAGACGATGCTTGTTACCTTGAAGCGCCTTCTAAAGTATACAACTTTAGACTGCGCTTTTTACTTATAAGCACCTTTTTATAGTACACCACTTTAGACGGAACATATCACCTCAATGCGCATTCTAAAGTTAAAATGACTTTAGACGATGCTTATAAAATAAAAGATCCTTTTAAAGTGATGTACTTTGGAGGACGTTTATCACCTTAAAGAGCCTTGTAAAGTTAAAATGACTTTAGACGACACTTATAACCTTAAAGAGTCTTCTAAAGTGATATGATTTAGGTTGCTCTTATATCTTAAAGCACATTCCAAAGCCAAAATTCGATATTTTATTTCCAAAACCGACTAGATATACTTTGCCTTTTTTATTAAGATATCAAAATGATAAGATTCATCTACGGACCGCCAAATTCGATGTTACCAACGATTCACAATGGCAATCAACTCAATGACACATATGGCCATTCAATTCCAAATATATATTGTGATAGTAATTTTTATTTTCTCTTTCATTATCAAAAAACAAAGCTTTGAGTTCTAGTTCACGGTAAACATTTTAAGTTAAACTTCTAGATTCAACTTTTAGTTCATGGAATCAACTAGATAAAATTCGATTCTATTTTTTCACCACCATCTGTGCCTATCCCGCCTTTACGATGACTCATTTGCTCCCTCTTCGCCTCGCCTTCCTGGCTCACCTTCTTTTTGTACTTATCTTGAATCTCTTGATGCTGCTCTTATCCTCATCTTTCTTGCTCTTTTGGCCTTCGTCTGATGCAAAATATATGATAAGATGCATCATATTCACATAGACAGGCTAACTAGTTTAGAACATGATTCCTTCATTCGTCAGACATCCTATTAGATTTAAATACATACGTACAAGAAATGAACAAATATGGTTAAGAGATCAAGCCGAATCTGTGTATCAAAGAAGATTTGAAAAAATAATTAAAATTATAACAAACAGTACTTATTGGTAAGAAGCGTCATCTAAAGTGTAGCACTATAGATGATGCTTCTTACCAATAAGCGTCATTTATTTGTTCTATATTAGATGATGCTTCTTACTTTTAAGGGACGTGTATAATATAGACTTTAAACGATGCTTATAGGTTATATGCATTGTCTAAAGTCTCTACTATAGATGACACATGAGATCTTTAACTTACTAAAACACTTGAATAGGCAACGCTTATTAAGCATCGTCTAATGACCAAAATAAGCATTGCGTATTGCACTTATTGTAGTACTGAATGTGATTTTTAGCAGATACAAACCTGAAGAGTTAACGGAAAACTAATAGACAAGATGCATAAAATCCATACATGAAACATCCAAAATCAATCAAATTTTCATAACATTGGCAATGATTCACTTATAAGCTACGAACATGATCAAAACAACCGTAATAATCTTTATAAGCATAAATACAACTCAAATAAAACATCAATGAGTTTAAACAGTGAGCAGGGCAATATATCATAGGATTAGATTGGCTGGATGTCAGGCAGCAAGGTGATGTGAATGTGATAGCATAAGCCTCTGTAAATTAATAGTTTGAGTAGAAGAGATTTCTATTGATGCTACACCAAAATGTTTTGATTTTGCGTTTTGTTCTAAGGCCATCCAAAGCTACATGTTTGATGCTTATGAAAAAATAAGCACACTTTACTTTTTGAAGTGAGTTTATTAGTTAGGTAAAAAAATAAGCACACTTGGGAGTGGTAGCGTGCTTGATGCTCGGAACAAGCACGTTTTCTCCCAATTCAGGTTTTCTATTTTCTTAATTTTTAAAATTTAGTGATACATTATTCAAAATTTGCTAGTTTCTTTGATGAAATATGTGCTTATAAATAGAAACCATGCTAATTTTATTTGTCTTATTTAAGTCTGATCGAAAGGGCATGCTCGTTTTAATAATTTAAAGTAGAGTTAGATTACATGATACACTAGTTATTAAAATCAATTGGTAAAAACATGTAACTCCTTACTATAGTTATCAGAACTAGACTAGAGGCCAAACTAGTCAGGCCCCGATTCTCAGTTTTCTTGTTAAATCGGCATTCCAGACTGGTTCGACCACCGATCCAATTAAATGTAAAATTTGTGTCATAAAATTATTATTTCAGGGAATAACATATGTAAACAACAAAAGGAGATGTCGCAGTGGTAGAAGCTCTGTCCAAAAGTGTCGCCCCAGATTTGTGTCTTCCCATTGGCATTTTTTGTCATTGATTAAATTAATAAATTAAGATTGATTAGATAATCAATTAGCATGATGAACCGGTTCACAACTAAATCAGATGGTTTATGCAAATTTATCTTTAATCAATATCGGCCGGTTCAGTCTGGTTTTCTCCGATTCAGAGTATAACCCGATAAGTATAAGTAAATCGAACCGGTACCAGACCCGTTTCTCGATCAAATCGGTCGGTCCGGTTCGATTTTAATAACTATGGTCCTTACCTAATTGATGCCAAATTCTTTTATTACAATTACATTATAGTAGAATTTAATAAATAATCTTTTATCACACCTTACAATCACATTTTCAATTACTCAATTAACCAAAATAATAAGAGGTAAAAAAATAAATCCATAACCAAAACAATATGTTAGTTTTAGAAATAACCGACAGATCCGCTACAGAAATTGAAAGCATTGTCAAAATAAATGACTAAGGAAAAATGTTCGGCGGTGAAAAAGTGAAAACTAAAGCCCCATGCGATTTATTTAAATTGAAGTGTTATCAGAATCATGTCCTTAGAAAATAATTTAATAAAAATGCGAATTAAACTCAAATTGAGTCAAGAATTATAGCAACAGGACGATAAGATTTGTTGTAGCAAATTTCGATTTTATTTTTTCCTCGATGATGTTGTGGCATACTGAATGCATATTTAGTGTAAAAGTTTGACACCACTAGTTTGTGTAGAGATAGAGGTTGAAAATATAAATTTATATAAATATGATATTTTAAATTATAAATTTCAAAGAGAGATCAAAGTGGCACAAAAGTCGAATTACATACTTTTGCATTCTGACTCTTTCTTCTTTCTAAAAGTATACTTGATTTTATTTTCGAGAGCTAATACTTCATCTTGTTGAAAAAACATTCATTGAAAGTAAGCTAAATAAATACACATGCATATTATGAATTATCAATAATATCCAATCTCACAACGCGTTTTTATAATTTAAATAACATGGACCGTATAATGACTTTAGCCACACATGGACATAAGAACAAACATAAGAAAGATAAAGAAATGCTACAATTACAAATCGTTCCTGACTTCCTAAAGTGGAGGTCTTTCATCCTGCTGCATCAATCAGGAACGAGGAAGTCAGGAACATGGACCGTATAATGACTTTAGGAAGTTAAATGAAGAATTTAGGAAGACACAACACGTGTAAACACACAAGATACAACACGCATCCAGAAAACACAAGACAGAACACGCCATTTTTGCCTTGAGTTCTAAGTTCTTACCAGATTTGTGGTTCTCAGTGGAACTACCCCCTATATATATATCCCCAGATTAGGTGAGAATTACGAACCACTCATTCAGGCAATCACAACTTCTCACGCGTCCGACTTTTAAAAGGATACTTTTAGTTAAATTTTGCTGTCACTCAGGTGATGCCATGTGCCTCACTACCCAACAGCCACGAGCCACACACAACTCGCTGCATGTCCCACTATCTCTGTCTTCAACCACTCTATCTCCTTTATTCAAACTCATTAATTCTTATTTTTAATTTTTTTAATCAATTTATGTTTCTATTAGATTTTTTAAAAACCCAATTTTCAAAAAATTATATTTAAAAAAGTATAAGGTTTAATTTAAGACTCATTACTGAAATATCTTTTCAAAAAAATACTAAAGTACAAAGTATAATGTACAAAGTGACGAGTTTAAAGTTCAAAATTCATTGTTCAAAGTTCATATTTTGAACTTTGAACAATAAATTTTGTACTTTGTACGTTGTGCTTTGAACTATGAAATATGAACTATAAACTATGAAATTTGAACTTTCTAATTTAGAAAAAAATTAAAAACATATCAAAAATGGATCTTAAATTAAATTTATAATCTTTTATAATTGATTATGAAATTTTATGTTAGAAAATCAATATAATTACATAATTTGATTTCAAGAATTGAAAGAGAGAGATAATGCAGATAACATATGGTGGGCATGTGTCAGAAAAGTGCACTTTTCAAATAGACCATTGTACGTACACCCTTCCTCAAATTGTGACACGTAGTCTCCCTACCTATGATACTATCCTTTGTCCCATCATCTATGGATAAAAATTATCCATTGGATCGGTTGATCGGATGACTGCTGTTGAATTCTCGGTTCTCACATAAGGTAAGATACTCCCACTTTGAATGGTAAAAAATAGGAGACAATGTTTGTAGAAATACCAAATCCAATTGCTTGCATAAAAATCCTAGAAAAAGTTATGCGATCTTCACCATATAGAAACAATTAAAATCAATTATAGCCTTCTGATTATGTGATTCAATTGATTTCTTATTCTTCCTTGTAACAACTAAGTCATCCCAATGCAAAAGATTGGCAGAAGCCTCCTAAGAAGCATGAGTAGTCTTCAACTTGGCATGTCGCTTAAACATCCAGGCCTTATCTGAGCAATTCTCACAGGGATGATACTGCCCCTCTTCTCCACTCTGCATTTTCAGGTGTCCGGTAAATACCAAGCAGATCCAATGTGCACACGGGTGCAAGCTCCTCCAAGGATTCTTCTATATGAAAATTAATAAAGTTGCAAATATATATTAATTATTAATCGAAATCGTTCATATCTAAATATAACATGTGTTCTCATTTGAGACTATTGCTTCATTACCATAAAAATATCACTGGAGTAAATGAATAAGACTGTCAAAATATTTCCAAAAAAATATATATCACTAGAGTTAAAGCACAAGACGATTAAAATGTCATGTTCTAAGAAAAGGCCTGGAAAACCTTAAGATCAAGAAACTAACTTGAAATCAAATGCAGAGCAGGAAAGTCTTGCCTAAGATAATAATATCATTTTTCCAAGGGAACTTTTTCTCTGAAGAAGACACTAAGCACCTAAGATAAGCATAATAAAACTGAAACAAATTCGTGTGCATAATGTGAACTACTTGGTCTTCGCCGAGTGTAACCATCATAATACAAATATAACACCAACAGAGCATCACTTACATTACCGCATTGATGTGCAGATATTTCAAATCACTACTCAAAGCATGGTTATGAAAAACTAGAGATGGGATTTGGTGTTGTTGAAGATACAACTTTCAATTTGTTTTCTCTTCATTATATTGAAAAAGAAAAGTACAAAAATGGATATAAAATCAGCCAGCTTTGGCAACAAAATATTTTCTTAATTACCTTCCTAATTTAACTGATTTACTAGATCAAATATATCCGAATTTACACAAGTTTATTCTTTTTTTAACATTACCCCCCCTAAACTTAACATGGTTTACTTAATGCCTTCATGAGGATGTACATGAGTTGGTCTTTAGTGCTAATATAGTAAGCTTTAATGCTCTTGTCCTCCATGCATTCCCGGATAAAGTGATAATGGACGTCAATGTGCTTGCTCCACTCATGATAAACTGTATGTTTGCTGAGTGCTAGAGCAGACGTGTTGTCCACGTTTAGCTCAACAGTCTTGATTGGCTCCCATTTGATGTCACTAAGAAGTCAGGCCAGCCAAACAAATTGACTTGTCACCGTCGTGGTAGCAACGTACTCTGCCTCGCAGGAGGATAGGGCCGTCGTCGCTACTTCAGTGACTGCCAACTAATCAAACTCTTACTGAGGAAGAACATCACCTCAGAAGTGGTCCTTCGTGTGTCAATATCGTCGGTGCAGTTGCCGTCACTATATTAGATCAGTCGGAACTCTTCAGTTTTACTCAAATAACAGCAGCTACGGTAGAGCATTGTTTGGTGAAAACTGATTCACCGACTGATATAGTTTAACCAAATTGATTTGGTTTGGTTAATTCGATGAATCAGTTAATTCTGTCAAAACCTAACAAAATTTGGTTAATTCGGTTCGGTTAATGGAGGAGAAATTTTTGGGTTAGGTTGATTCGGTTAACTAGACTCGCTTCATTCACTTTACCACTGCCATGTGCTCCTACGTTGGCCTTTCCATAAAGCAACTCACATACCCAACTTAGTAGGCTAGGTCCTAGTGAGTTTTGATGAGGCAGCGGAGGCTTCCGATGAGTCTTTGGTACTCAGTCACGTCGACATAGATCATTTTGGACACGGTGATATCGCGTTCTGAAGGGACTCCATCTTCATCATTTGCATCTCAGTCCCCTCCTCTCCTCTCATCAAACATGTTGTCTCATGTCACTCGGACTCACTCGGTCGCTAGATCAAAGATGTGATATGTCTTCAAGCCTTCGTCATAGCTGATGAAGATCATCGGAGTACTCTAATCAGCCAGCTTTTGAAGGTGAGGTCATGCGTCTTTTATGAATGTGATGAACCCAAAGATTCAAAGGTCGTGCATTGCCGGTTTGCGTATGTGTCATGCCTCAAAAGCTATCAATCCGTCTAGGTTCCTGATGGGAGAGCGATTTAACAAGTATAGAGTCGTGCTCATTGTCTCTACTCAAAATTCACCTGGCAAACCCGTGTACTTCAATAGGGCCCTGGTGGTGGTGACAATAATTTGATTACGCTGCTTGATGACTCCATTTTTTTGCGATTAATAAGGTGGTAAGATATGTCTTTGGATTTCCTCTTCTGCATAGTACCTCATGAACTTGGCACTTGTGAACTTGCCACCATTGTTGGTGCGTAAAACATGCAACTTTCGTTGGGTCCACTTCAACGGACTTCCTAGATCCATCAGATCAGCTCTGGAGGCTCACTTTTTGCAGATAGAAAAGCCACCCACATGTACCGTTTGCAATCAGCAACAGTAAGAAATAACAATAGCCTCTTGGTGTCTCTGACAAAATGGTACCACACAAATCTCCATGGACGAGATCAAGCCACTCCTCGGCTCAAAAATTGGCCTGCTTCATGGGGAGTATGCTAGTGCATTATTGCGATGCAGACATAGCACAGTTATTTGCCGTGCCCGAGCTTAGGCAGGTCTCTCAACATTTCATGGTGAGCAAGACTTCGGAGGGAGTTAAACCTGATGTGTCAATACCGGTCGTGCCACAGCCGAGCATCATCATCATGGCAAGTTGATAGGCAGATCGGGCGCACCATGTCTAGTTACAACACATAGAGTTGGCAAGGAGGCGATATTGTTGATCCGGATCCAAAACACGCTGTCTTTAATGACCATGTTTGACCTGTTCTCGTCCAGCTAACCAAAACTCACGATGTTGTCATTCAATCAAGGTATGTAGTCCACAATGATGAGCACCTTGTGTTCCCCTTCTTCCCCTAGGTTTCAACGACTAATTTGTCTTCAAATGTGACAAAGCCCACCATGGCACGATCGAGCTCGGTGAAGACATCGTTCCACCATGTAATGTTATTTAAAGAGCCAGTATAGAGATAACACCCATAAAGTCGGTCATTGTTATTGTTAACGATGAGGAAAATATGCGTGCACAACTCATAAAGGTTGTCAACACCTAAAGCAGGATCGGGATCAATGGTGATCGCACACTCCTGCATCATCAGGAGGGCACACTCGTCGCCATTTTGTTGGACAAGATTGACATTGCTCCTTCTTGAGATAGCTGTAATTCCGGGCCTAATGTCAAGCCAACACATAGTTTTGGCAAGTATCCTTACCCTCGTTGGCATTCTTCTCAGACCCACCGCCGTCCTTCTTCTTACGCGGGGCTCGGGGGTGACGCTTTGCTCCGTCTTCACCTCTTTCTGGCTTGGAGGAGCCTACACCTACTTGTCTCTCCTCATGCTAGGCGAGCCATTGCTCCTCTATGAGAAAGAGTCGTATGACGGTCGTCACATGTTCTGTTGGATCAAAAAGATCCTTTGCCGCGTTGAGCCTCACCTCCTCTAGCGACAACGTCGAGAGGTCGAGAAGAATCTCGATGGACAAAACTTTATGCAAGAACTTTTTAGGTAAGACTCATAAATACTTTTCCACTTACTCTATTTCTTCATTAGTCTCACCGAACGTGGCGAAGTTGGTGAGGCACATCACCGACATTCTACCCATCATGAAACGAGATGGCCTCGAACTATTTCCCTAGGTGCTGAGTTGTGGCATTCCGAACACTATCACCGCTAATGAGACCAAACTATTCCATCTCATTTATACTTAACTCACCCTATTCTTGACTGCCCTTGAGTTTTATCTAATGGTTTTAACTAGTATTTGTTTCAAGTTTATTTTAGGTCTTAATGCAAAAACGTGCTAAAAATGGTAGTTTTGGAGCATAATTCGAATAAGAAGAAGAAATCAGACAGAAGAAAGTGATTAGCCGAGCGCAAGAGCTGCGTGCAGGGGTTCACCACCGCGCACGGGGCTGACACGCGTCACACAAAGAAAGGAAGGAATAGAAGATGACGTGATCAATGGGCGCACATGAGAGTCGCGCGTGCAATGGACAAGTGACACGTGCATATGAGAGCTGGAGTTTCAAAATCTATTTCACAGAATATTTCAAACTTTTGAAGAGCATATCTTTTGACCCATATGTTCCATATATGTGTTTCAACAGGATATGAAAAGACCAGACAATTATCTACAAGTTTGTAAATGAGTCAGAGCCTAAATCTTGTTATATATCTGTCAAAATTACCGACAAAGTCTGTGTGCAGATAAGCTTCCGAGTTTGGCTTCTGTCTTCATTTTGATTTATATAAGCCGAAGAAGTCCGAAGCCCTTCATTATCTCTTGAAGATTTACATCAGAAAAGAGCTCAGATTTGTAGCTTAAGTTCTAACCTACCTCTCATCTTTATATAGGGAGCTTGAAGAAGGGGAAAGGGGTGATTGACGTGCCATTGTGTGATTTGCGTGCCTTAGGGTATTTGGTGTTGTTCAAGGCAAGATCACAAATCTATGACAATCTTCAAGGAGCAGTGGAGAGTAGCAAGAGATCACAATCCAACATAGGTTTAAGTAAGATTGTAAGGGTAGTTCCTACTATTTCACTCATGTCTATGTCTATAGCCCTTAGTAGATAATTCTCTTGTGTAGTTCAGGTGCTATAAACTTGATATAATTATTATGAGATAATTTGTGCTTATAAATTCTATTTATGTTGATATATCATTACTGTACTGAATATAAATGATTGCATTAAATTGCATGACCACCTTAATGTGTGTAGTGCCTCGTTGCGTGAAATCTAAGCACTTAAATCCGATTGTAAGGGCGAAAGCGAATATCAATTAGATAAGAGCATATATAGTAACATATCCTAAGATTTGCGAAAGCAATATATCTTAGTTTGAATTTCCTATCACAGTAGCACAATTATGTATGTCTTGTAGGATGATAACCTACTAGAGCATGTTAAACATATATAATTCATATAAGTTGCTTAAAAGTATGATGAATATGGAATAGGAGCACCTGTTTGCACTCTGAAATATGAGATATATATTTTGCTGAATTCAGTGCACTAATAGAGTTTATTTTTTTGTATCGATGATAAAAAATATAACAAGTCAAAGCTATTTGAACTACATGCTTATCTATCTGATTTTTCTTGTTATCTATCCTGATTGTTTCTTATCACTAAACCCCGAATACTTTTGAGTCTTTTACATTGTCTAGTTGTTATACATTTAATAATTCTGTGTCTGCGGATTGACCATATACTTACTATTAACTGGTGAGCGTAGATTTTATAAATTTATCTGTATATGACAGCCCAACGACGGTCCTATCAACCGCCGATGCGCATCACTTTGATAGCATCCCAGGCCAGCATTTCGGTCTCCTTCACCACAAGCGCAATAATCATCTCAGAGGGCACAACACGGAGAATTGCATCCATCGCCATATCCTTGACGATCCCCCTCGCCGGATTCCACCAAATCTCATAAAATATGGTAGTTTAAGACTTATTTAGATTTTTTTTTTCTTATGAGTGAGATTGTAAATTTTAAAAGTAAAATAGGCTATTTTTAGCACAAATTCTAAAAATTTGTGCCATATATTTTTAGTACGAGCCAGTATATACCGTTTTGTTCATGAAAAAACATCAATTTAATTACTGATATGAAGATTCTCTTTGTTACATTAGAAAAATTTAGAAATCACTTAATACCTTTAACATATATCTAGTGTATATTAATAAAATAGGGTTATATTAATTATTTCCTAAAAAAATAAATAAAGTATTAGAAACACATCCATCATGACTAATTTACTTCAAAAAATTTTATTTCTGTAATAATAATTAATATACCAAATAAATATTATGAATGTCTTAGTAATTTCTCGTTTATACACAGAAAATCTCTTTTCCTTTTTTATTAAATTTTTGATAAATGATAATTTGATCGTTTTGATCTCAAGAAAGGAAAAGTCATTTGCGAGGAGGGGGTTGGAAGCACCCCGTCGAGCACTGACGTCATGCCAACCCCGACGCCTTCTCCGTCGAAATTTCAGCTCTTAAATTTCAAATTCGGTTGCTGAGCTCTCATTTTCTCCAATCCGCCCATCGGTGATTCCCTGTCGCTTTCGTTTGTTGCTTATAACACTTTACTAGTTTACTCCTCCTCCTGAAGCAACCCCTTCAACTGCACCCGACCGACCCATCAAATGGATTTTTCAACTGCTGTGCTCTGTGACTTGCTTGACTCACAGGAGCTGAATTAGAAAACACCACTGCGATTTCGAGTTCTGAAATGGGGTTGGCAAAAAGCTTGCAGCTTCGCCTATCCCAGAGCAAGGGGTTAGGGTTTCTATTTCGTTTAGTTTTTGGGTTATGTTTAGGGTCCGGCCTTTTCCACACCGTCTCAGGCCTGAGACCCCTCAGGGAGACCACTCATTCTTGGGGAGAGGAGGTTAGTCTTCGGCTTCATTTACTTCAAGTAGCTTTGTTGATGAGAGTTATGCTGTGGTGAGCTGGGTTACTAGCTAGGTTGGTTTTGGTTTTGACTTATAATAACAACCAGTGATTTACTTAAATTCTATGTGCTGACCTCTATATCTGTCTGTTATCTTATGATCACCTTAGTATTACTTAAATTCTTCATCTCTGTATCACTTTTTTGTCAGTCTTAACATAACGAATCCTCTTACATTATCATACCAGCCCAAATATGTTTGCACGCTTTCTGTCCGTCTATGTGCAGCAGATTAGAATTTTTGTCTGAGCTTGTTAATCATAGATGAAAAGGAACCACATCTCAAGTCGAAATCCCATTTCATATCTCAAATGTATCAATGAATAATTCTTTTCTTCAAACGACGTCTTAACCACAATGTGTCAGATTCACATTTATATAATTTTATATTCAAAGTTTTATCTCCAGCTTGTATCTTACTTAGACTTTGATTTTAAAGAGTCTCGGAACTAAGTGTTTTGCTGAAAGCATGCCAGCTGCCACATAGTGTCATCAAAAGGCCTAGAGTTCGCCCAAGGCAAATTTAGACGAATCTGATCCAAATTGGTTTGAGTGAGAACTGAGAAGTGCTGAGCTATTACAGAAAGAGATGGTAGATACATATGCAAATTTGCATGGAGGACGTATTCGATCTCTTTTGGTGTCAGTTCATCTTGCCCATACTTATGGCTAAGGCTGAGATGAAAAAATGACCTTTAGTGTTAATCTCTTAGCTGCATTGCTGAATCTAAGTATGAGATACTAGCACTTGTAGCTAACTTAGAGCTTCGGATAAGCCATGCCTTTGTTATTATCATGCTTGAAATTTTTTTATTTTAGAATTGCTTGGGTTGCTTATCACTGGACAATATATAAGAGTTTTAGTTGGATTTTTTAAAAAAAAAGACTTTCTTTTAGCTAAAAATTGTTCAGGATTTGACTACATCTACTCGGAAGCTTTCATCAGTTGTCTGAATAAATTTAGGATACCTCGTGGAAAAGCCCTTAATTTATCTTTTCTATTTTATTTAATTTTTTTCTGCTACATCACTTATACTTTAGATTTATATTGTATGTCTTTTGAAGAATGCAATTGATGGACAAATCTGATACTTATTTGGGATATTTGTTATGGTGGCCTGTTAATTTTTTTGGGTTGTGAGAGACCCTGCACAGCTATACGTTTTCTGTTTGACCCTAACTGATCTTTACAGGTAAAGCGCCATTCCAACTCAACATAGTGGGTTTTCATTTTCTAGGAAGAACAAGCAGCATAATCACTTAATTGAAATTTGGCGTGTCCTAAGCTAGACCTCATTGAAAAATGGAAAAATACTTTCAAGAGAACAGTTCTTGTTGAGTGAGATTTCAAAGACAATGTTAATACCCACTCCACATTATGTATAAGCCTGAGTGCGGCGATCTTAAGCTAATATTTTCTGATATTGTTATTTATTTACTTGAATGTTGATACCAACCGACATTATATATAAACCTAAGAGCGGAGATCTTAAGTAATGATTTCTGATATTGTTATTTTATATACTTGTAGTGGCTATTTACTGGGAAGGATGAGAAAGAGTCCAGTGCATTTCCTGCTTGGAATATCACCGGTACCTATAGAGGTATATTAACATGATTTCAGCTAGTTGATTGCTCAAATCTACAGATTCCGGTAACACACATGGCTGCTCAAAAATTACATACACTTTAATGTTTATAAAACAGCATCCATGTTTCTGTTGACAAAATATGTATGCAACGTATCATTTCTCAAAAAAGTCAATAGAGATTATCATTTTATGCACTAAACCTACCTAGAGGTACAAGCAAACGCTGTTACATAGCTTAACCTTTTCAAATATCTGTGAATTCCTGCTTAAGCTGAGATTTCATGTCCAAGTTTTTCAGTTTACTTATTTTGCAAATGGCACTGCCTTCTCTGACTTTTGCGTCCGGGAACATATTTGCGACTTAATGTATGTGTACCCTTTACACTGGTGCAAGTGCAAATATCATCATGACTCAAAGCGCAAATGGAATCCTTTCTGTAGTCAGTAGATGAGTTGATAAAATTTGGTTGGGCAAAATGCAAATCTTTGGGTGGAATGATCTAGTTTTGTTCGCTCAATAACCTGACCCATGGAATGGACGAGGCACGTGGAGTAACATTTGAGGACCAGAAGATGTGAATAACATTCCATGTTGTATACTTATATGATGTAAAATGTTAGAATTTTATAATTATACTAAGATTCTGTTTCAGTAAATTTTCACATCATCATTAGTCAGCTTCATAACAAGTCAAATTGCTCCAAATTATAATTTTTGTTTCTAATAACATACCTCTCCCATTTCAGGGAATTGGAAGTTTCTAGAGTCAACAAATAAATCTTCAAGATTCCCAGATTTCAGAAAATCAAGCGGCAGCTCTGTGTTTGAGTTAGTTAGCACACCAACAAAAATTACTGGTGTCCATTATGTTCAAGTAAGTTATATAGAATCCTCTATCAAGTCGATGTCCATCTTGACATACTCATACTTGACCACTTGGTCTCTTAGAATTTAGTATGTAAGCAGGCGTGATGCTTTAGCAATAATTTGAAATTGGTGGCCATACAATATCAAAACATCAAAATTATTTTGAATCTCTTTCCAGTAAAATCCAATAATCTGTTTGTCTGGGATGTGTTGGTTGGCGTAGGGTGTAATTATCTTTCACGATGTGTATAACAATGAGCATGAAGTGGGGGGTGCACGTATCAGGGTGGATGGTGTATATATATGGCCATTTAGACAACTTCGGATGGTTGTCAACAGGTAACCTCACTGGCTATTTATATGTGGCTGATAGGTCTGTATATCTTATCATCAATATATTGTTTTGCACATTCAATACTTATATTATCCTTTCAAATTGAAGCATGTCTCAACTATTTTGAATCCCTAAAGCTAGTTGCAGTTCAAAGTTTGTTTGTCATGACTGTTCAGAATCATATTTTACCATTGTCTATTGTAATAAATCTTTAAGACCTAGCTATTCCACCATACTCCTATATTGACAATTGCAACTTGCTTGGCTTAATATTTTGCTCAAACTCGTTTCTTTTTTTTTTTAGTGGGAAAGAAGGGGAATGGGACCAAGAAGAGGATAATATACTCTCCAATCCGTACCACTTGGTAAATTTCTTGATTCTTTAGAACAGCTAGTTTCTACCACCGAGTTGTGCACATGACATATTATGATCTCAATTTCCATTATCTGCATGCATCGTCTCTTTGACCTTTTCCTTACTAACTGTCCACAGTGGTCTCCTTTTTCCCCTCTTTCTACATCTTCTTCGGATTTTCAGTTGTTTTCGTCAATGTGAACTCGAAGGGTAGTACCGGGTTATCAGAGTATTGGCCTTGATTTATGGCTCCTGAAAACATAAAAAACAATCATATTCACAAATCCTATGATGTGACTGGACATGTTCACTAGACTTCTTGAAAGAAACCATTAAACATAATTGTATTCAAGCTGAGAAGACAAAAAAAGCTAAGAAAACCATGTCCCAAACAGGAAAATATGTGACACGGCCAGCTGAACTAATTTAACAGTTTCTGACTTCAAACCTATTCTTCATCATCTTGTCACCAAAATCTTGAAACAACTCCCTGGGTTTTATGTATTTGGAAACTAATAAGGTGCTTTATTGTGAATTTGACCAGTGCGAATGACTTCATTTTAATCCTTTTTTTGCTTGATAAATTGTATGAGTGCTGATCTCGAATTGATTCAATGCCATATCCTGAATCATATTATCTACGTATCCTGTTTGTCTATTTGATATGTGGATATTATTTTCTATGGACTTCAGAGTTATGTGACTGAATCGGCATATACTTTTTTTTTTGGAACAGCTTGGAGTTTTCTCATCCCAGGTGTTCCAGGAATCACCAAGAGAAAAAATATGGAGAAAGAGGCATTGTAATTTTCTGCACTTTGTCTTCAGGTTGAAAATTGTTGCTCCAAGCATTGATGTCTACTGTTTAAACTGCAGCACCCATATATGACATGGAAAAGCATTGTAACATTGAAATCTCTGCTCGAGTTTATCATGTCTCAACAAGCCACAATGGTACAAGTTATAGCTATGAAACCTTCTGTTTTATAGTTCATTTTCAACTGTTCGCAATAAGTGAAACTTTGGTGATCATCGGGTTTCTCCAACCTGAATAGATTTGCAAGCCTTCTTACTTTATTATTTATTTTAGTTTATCATATAACAGGCATGACAGATTGTATTGTTGATACTAAAAAACTATTCATTCCTTACTAATGCTAAGTTATATCGTATGGTTGTAGATGTGGAACACAATCGTTATTCAATTGAAGGACTAATGGAGAGCCCGTCAATGGTTGATGATGGGGATTGCTTCTCACCCTTACAATTGAATGCAACTTCAGTCAACATTGAAGTTTACTATAACAAAGCAGTTAATTATACCTTGATGGTCACTTTTGTATCCTTCGTGAAACAATTATTGCAGTCTATTGCATTGTGACACACCAAATAAAATGCATTCCTTAATGTTGGGGCTCAGGTGTCATTCCTTCAGGTTCTATTATTAATTCGACAAATGGAACACAGCAATACCCAATCAGTAAGAATTGTGTATTCTTATCTTATTTAATGGAGTCAAAGACAATTGTAATAAGATATTATTTTTTCATGGTAAAGCTAGACCATATTTTTTGGCATGTAGATCCCTAACTGGCTCATGTGAATTATCTCTCTCAGGGTGCTGCAAAAGTTTCTATTGTGCTAATCGGTCAACAAGCCATCATGGATGCTTATCTTTGCTTGTTACATTTGACTGCTGGAATACTTGTCGGTATGATTTCAGTGCAATAGTTATTAGTCTTCTTACATAAAGTGAATTAAGCATTTAAAGGGATTGATGTGCGTGGTTAAGCATGTTCTTTTGTTTAGAATCAGAATACATATGAGCAGTAGCTGTGAATGAGGCAAAATTGAATGCAATTAGTTATCGAATTTGAGAGGTCAAGAAGCAAGAATCAATGAAAAAAGTTCTCTGTGTGATCTTTTGTTTAGCCCCTGTTGCATAACCTTTATTACAGATTGAGAATATCGTGACATATCTATTATTATGCAGAGTCCCTATTTAATGCTTTTGCCACTGCGGCATTTTTCAAGTTTGTTGTGTTCTCCATATTTGAGATGAGATATCTTCTTGCTATATGGAAGGCAAGGAGACCAATGAATAATGGAGAAGGTTGGGAAACAATGCGGCGTGAGCTTTCTGTTCTTTACAGCCGTTTCTGTAAGTGATGATATTACATATACTGTCTACTTCACTATACATTTCACTCGTACACATACATTTATCTGTTCTTATGAGTTTCACCAAATAATTTGTTTTTGACTAAAAAATGAGTTCAGTTTTTGTTATTTGGTTTGATATTACAACCCTTCAGTTGGGCTATAAAGTTTTTTAGCTCTATTTTTTCTTTGCTGTATCTAAATATGTTTCTGCTGGTGAACTTAATTCCATCTGTTTAATTATGCTCAGAGAATGTATCTGAGATATTATTTTTTACCTGTGTGCAGATGGAATCCTATTGGGTGGCATTGTGTTCATGTACGAGTTCCATAACTATTTGCGGCCAATTCTTTTACTTATGTACTCTTTTTGGATACCCCAAATTGTCACCAATGTTATTCGGGATTCGAGGAAATCATTGCACCCTCATTATATCTTAGGCATGACTTTCACTCGTCTTGCAATTCCCTTATACATATTTTGCTGTCCCAACAACTTCATGAGGGTTGAGCCTGACAAGGACTGGTGTCTCTGTTTGATTATATTCATGGGACTCCAAGCATCCATTCTTCTGCTCCAACACTATCTTGGGTCAAGGTGGTTCATTCCTCGACAGGTATTGGAGGCAGTACTTCACTTCTTTGTGCATTCGTTTCATTATGTTGACTGTTGAGTGTATATATATATATATATATATATACACACACACATATATGGGTTGACATTGCTGCTAACTCCATGAAAAGCATAACTTTCAGTGAGGCTGATTGAATGGGCTTAAGTGGCAAGTTCATTGGCCTATGGTTCTAGTTCAGTACCGAATTAAACTCATTTTCATGGGCTGCCAAATTTTGTCACTTAAAGCCCATTCAAATCATTATGAATAGTGCATCTACTACCACTCTCAAAACTCACTCTAGTGTATGATCAAAGCTCATAAAGGTGTGTTGGGGGTTTATCCGCCCTTCCCAAATAGTGGGAGTTCTCGTTTGACCTCCCTGTACACCCAGAGGGAAGTTCAAATGAGAACCTCACCTTTTCCTAGGCACTATAAATTTATTTTAGCCGTTGGATGTAATCTTTTTTTCTATATTAAATGCATCTGCTTTTTGTTCTCTAAAGAAACTTCATCTCAACAATATATTTGAACTACAATATATTGAAGTTGAAATAAAGTGCGATGCGCACCCATTAATTTTGCTAATTGCGTAGTGTTCTTTTGAGATCTGAGACACTTGCTAATTGCGCTGCGCACCCATTAGTCTACCCTCCCATAAAGTGCATTGGTTTAACATAGTCAGGCAGAGTTTAAATACAGCATTGTGGTGTTCGCAGATCCTACCTGAGAAATACAACTACTATAGAAGGCTTGACCGAAACTGTAGTCCTGCAACAGACTGCGTCATATGCATGACTGGCATTGATGTTCGGCAAAGTTCTAGTGACTGCATGGTACTCTGCAATTGCTCGACTATTCTTTAAAGCAAGATCTTGATATTGTTCTTTCATGCTGATGTGGTATGGAAACCTTGATGCAGGTGACTCCTTGTGATCATTTCTTCCATTCTGGATGTTTGCAACGATGGATGGACATCAAAATGGAGTGCCCAACATGTCGACGTTCATTGCCACCTGCCTGAGGCTCTTCATTTTTTGTACTAGTCAGGAACCACTGATGTTAGGCTGAACCCCAATGAATTTGATAAGGTAATCAAAATCAAATGATTTTGAAATTTTGATGCAGGCGATTTTACTTGTTTTTCCCTGTTCCTCAGCTGACAAGAAAAGTAGGGGACAATTACGAGGCTGATCGCTGGCATGGGCTGAAAGCTTTTATTAGAATTCTGGGCCGATCCTGTAAGAATGTTTGTCAAATATATAGTCACTCTTTGTAGAATGTATATAGTGAAAATTAGCATTTGTGCCCATCAATACTCAAAAACAAAAACAGCAGTGTTTATGGCGGCCTCTCGTCAGAAAGTTTCATTAATTTGGAGCTGGTGTTTTTGTTTATATTTCAAATCATCCAATGACCTGTAATTTCAACTCACGTGGATTATGTGTAGATAGGGCCAATTTTAGAAGCACATCAATTGTATTTATATTTTGATGAATGAATAGTCATATTTTAGTTGTAGTTTGATGGTTTATTATCATAAAAAATGTATGCAAATGTATTACAAATTTGTACTTATAAATGGTGTCTAGATATGATTATATGATTTAAAATTGTAACTCGACAAATATTTAATTAAAAGAGAGTATCAAGTAGTTTATGTACTGCCATCAGGTACAAATTTATTACTGTTACAGTCGTAATTTTCAATTATAGATAATAATTTAGTTAAAGTTTCAATGTAATTAATAAATATATAACTAAACTCAATAATCTATTTTTTAAATACATATAAGTGCTTTTTAAAATTATGCCATTTAAATATATATATATAGGGGGCGGATCTAATGAAAATCCTTCTGAATATGTAAATTATGAACAAATCATATTCATTGATTGTATTTCATCCGATTGACATAGATTTTTATAGATTTATTATTTAATTTTTCAAAAATATAATTAATTTTTTATTTATGCTTTGTTAGATTTGTTCCTTGATTTTCTCCTTTAAATGGGGAATGAAATGTTTACTTTTTTCTCTCTTTCTTTTGAATGAGTTTTTCTCTCTCTTTTAAATTAGTAATCGTTCCGATTTTTTCATCTGATCTTTGGTGCACAATTCACTTTGGTGCATTGCTTGGTCTTTGGTGCACAATTCAATCTTGGTACATTATCTGATCTTTGGTGCACAATTTAAATCTTGGTGCACACAAAATTGATGCCTCTAACTGGTGGTGTACCGATCCATAGAGCGGTGCACATTTTAATGTGCACTGGGTCGTTTTATCTATTTCTCCTCTTCATCCGACTCGGACCAAGCCCACTTAATTTGCTACAGTTTGAGTTGTTTTCTCATCAACATAAGAGTGAATCCATCTAAAAACCTTAGAAACTCATACGTGCACCTATTTAAAATTCAGAAACACAGATGTGCACTAGGAACACAGATGTGCACCCATTTAAACCTAGAAACCAAACAAATCGATATGTGCACTAGTTTCACTTTGACGATGGATATAACGGAAGAATAAAAAAATAAATTAAAAATCAAGATTTTAACAAACCTGTACGAAACTCGACTACGCAGGAGCAGAAGATATTGCTATAGACGATGAGGAAGACGTGTGTATTTTCATGCGTGTGGGAAATACAACAAATAAAAAGGAAAGCAACGTTAAAGATAATAATATAGAAAGAAGAGAGATAATATTAGGGGAGAGAATCATGCCAAAAAATAAGGAGGGAATATTTTGTTTAGGTATTGTTTAAAAAATAACGATAAAATTAAGTAAGGAATTAAACAAGATCGTTGGATCAAAATAGATCGAAGGATAATAATAGTTCACAGTTTACATATCTAAATCGGTTTTCATTTGATCCACTCCCTATATATGTATACATACATATTGAAGGTGGATTAAATTGAGGGTGGATCAAATGAAAATAACTTTGGACATGTAAACTGTGGACTAATGATACCCGTTAGATCTTTCAAATCTAATGGATTAGATTTATTTCTAATTTTTCATAATAAAATTAGATTTTATCTTTTTGGAATTATAAAAATTATTGATTATACATATCTAGCTCTTAAAATTTTATTCCTTATTTCACGCCAACTATCCTATCAAATCCACATGTTAATTAATCAAATAAATATATCTTTCCATATTTAAATACATACTTTTCTCTCGGTTATATCGGGCTATCGTTGAACTGATATTGTCGCTGCCGTGATGGCAATGTGTTAACTAGTAGTGATGGCAATGTGTATAGCTAGATATATATTGGGCTGTCGTTCAACTGATATTTGAAGGAAGGTGTAGTCGTTGTCAGCCGTTCATCTTCTTTTGTTTATCCTCTATGTGCCTGTGACTGCTCTTCTCATCCTATTTTGTCGATTCATATGCAGCGACAGAAGAGCTGATCCAAGGGTGAGCGAGGACACTGAAAATAACTTTGTCGATCTACTATCATAAGAGCTGTAGTTACGAGAAGCTGAAGCAACTGAGTGGCAACAAAAGGCTGCACTGCAACATTCATACATGCACCATTGAATAAGGTTTTTAAATATTGAGTACTACACATTTTTATTACTGCAGTGCAAATTTTTTAATATTTGTAGTGCACATTTTAATATTACGGAGCACATTGCACTGCGCATTTTGTGTTGCAGTGCACACTTTTAAAGATGTCATGCATTTTTTATTTGAATGGACTATATGTATGCACCATATTGCACTATACAATTCATCAAAATAACCAGAAAAAAATAGTAATCAAATCGTGCACCAAAGTTTGAATTGTGCACCAAAGATTAGATAATGCACCAAGGTTTGAATTGTGCACCAAAATTACCTAAAATTATGTGGTGCGTGTAATAGATAGGATGACAGATTCATTTTTCGCACCTCCAAACTAATTTTTTTCAAAACCGCTACTGTTCACACAACGTTCTTCTCACTCACATCTAATAACGAATTCTACTCCAACTAAGTGTGACGGTCCAATTAAATCTTTGTGCAATGACATCTTTCAATAAGATAAGACAAATCCCTCCTTCCAACAGATCGGGACTTATGAGATATAAAAGAGACAACAAGTCATTCTGAGTCGATCAGACTTAGATAGAAGTGTTCTATCATTACGAAAATAGGCGATGGAGGAAGGAAGAGCGGTGACAAAGAAAGGAGGACGATAAGAGTAGCGGGTTTTGACAGAAGGATTGAGCAAAGGAAGATCGGGTGGCAGAGGCGGTGATGGGTGGATACTTTGCTATTTTTGATTTATTTTTGTACTTATCTTCACTAATTTTTTATAGTTTGGGGATTTAAAATACTATTTTTGTATTCATATTTACAGACTATTTAGGTCATAATGATGGAATATTGTAAAATGGTGAATAAAAGGGCAAAAATAGAGCAAAATAGAGGATTGATAACATTACCATTGTGAGTGTTATACAAATAAAAATGATAATCACACTAGTAAGTATTAGTCAAGGTGAATCCACAAGGATAAGTTGCTACCTGCCAAGTTAGTAACAAGAAAATACAAAAGATAGATAATGAGGGGTTTTGAGATTGAAGAGAAACATGCTAAGAAGAAAGAAAAGCAGTGAAAAGCAGATGAAATGAGGGGTAATAAAAAAGAAGCGAGAAGAATATTAGAATAAAAACCCGCAACTTAAATTATTAACTTGTAAATGTGTTGATCATCCATTCTAATGATAAATTCATGAGATGAACTAAACTCAACCAATATACGACCTCATGCACATACCATGATAAGGCGTAAAAAATTGCTCATACCTAGAAATATCCTTTAGCCAATATAGAAATTCTATATGTCAACATATGATGTGAAGTAAAGAAGATGGCAATATTTGTTAAGATCAATGGTAGAAAATTTAGTCTAGATAGTTCGGCTCTACCCTATCTAGAGTGTGTATTACACAAACATGCACAACATATGTTTATTTACTGCTCGTTTGACCGGTATTGGTCCCAATGTTCACCATTAAGTCAGTAGAAGAATGAAATGCAACAAAGCATATGTACTCAAGATATGATGTAAAACAAATATTCACTGAAAGTAAACTCAATAACACACATGTAATATATGAATTTCATTAGGAGCAATAATCTCACAATATTGAATTCAGAAATTAACTAACCCGAACCGTACACATAAATTTAGCCACACATGCCATGTAAGAACATAAGATTTGACTAGGAAGAACTATCCTTATAAACCTAACTATCTTCTTTGTTGCGGAAGCTTCATTCATTCTATGCTATTAACTTCGGGAGAGAAGAAATAAAAGAAAATTGGAATCAAAAGAGGAATAAAAAAGGGGGCAGAATTGCATGCTTATTAAAGGTCCTTGGATGCTAGAGGACTTTAATGTAATAAGTGAGTGGAATGAAATTTATGGGGGTTAAAGGGAAGATGATAGGAGTATGTAAGATTTTATTGATTTCATCTCAGATATGAATTTAAGTGACCAGCTTCATAGAGGATTTGTTTACTTGTAGTAACAATCAACAAGGGGATGAATATTGATTTTGTTAAAAAATACCGAAATTTTCAAAGTTGACCACTATCCAAGAATCATTTCAGATCATGCTCCTATTGTACTATAGGAGGATAAGACAGTTGATTAAAAGTCAAAACAAAAGTCAAACACTGATCACGATCTATATTTTTCGGATCGTGACATTCTGCCCTGAAGAAATAGCTCTCTCCTGATTTTCAAAGCTTTGCAGTTATCAGAAGGCCTAAACGCCCCTATTTCCCAAGTGGAACTCGCCTCCTCAGTGTTTTTTTAGACCCTGGCCCAAAGTCTACACTATTAGATGCACCTCCGCCTCGAACCGAGTTTCGTTAAGGTGCCCCATAGCTGTAACATGGTGGGCATGTGAGCTAGCTATCTTCTCATACAAAGAGAGCTCCTGCCCTCGTCCCTTTAGGCCCTTGAGGACTCCCTAAGGTGATAGTTTTTGATTCATGTGGTCGGTTGGAGTAGGGTGCCATTTGTTTTGGGTTTGTCCCTTTGTGTAGGTGCTTTGCGCCATTTTCATAATTTGCCTCTTAACAGAGAAACAGGCCGTGGAGAGGCTGAAGGCCAAATAATGCACACGTAACTTGTGAGATCAGGCCGTGGAGAGGCTTAAGGCCAAATAATGCACGATCAGACCACACAGAAGGCATGTGAGTTGGCTGTGTGTAGTGAGAAGATGAGAAATAAACAGAGAAACATACATGCGCTGCTTAATGAATTAATGAGTTGGATTCAATTGAGGAGATGGAACGAAGAAAGAACATCTAAGACAATGAAGAGAGGACACTCTTCAATGACACATTACAACTAACCAATTATATGAAAACTCTAATTTGAAATCTTTGTCGTAGGTAAGTGCAGGCTTTTTTACTTTGGCACATGTATCATACCTTTACATTCAAAGTGAAAACATCAAACAACTACCAATTTACATTAGCTGGAATAAACAAAAACACTCTTCAAACAGAACAGATGAGCAGCTGCACTTTGGTATCAGGCACTTAGGAGGAACACAGGGAAGATCTTTGCTTTGCTAGTAATTGCTTTAATTTCTTTATCATTTTCGGGTCGGAGCACATGTAATTTTGGAAGGACTCTCTTAATTCCTTCAGTAGTTGTACGGAATTCGCTGCGGTGCTTTGGTTCAAGAGCTTCGTGAAAAGAGAACCCCAAAGTTCCGCATTCCAGTACCTACACCAGCAACATTCAATTTATATCTAGTTAGCCGACTGAGAAGTAAGGCCACAAATGGAAACAGTGAACTAGTTAGTTTTATATCTCTCTCTTTGCTTGGAGTTTTTGAAACAAAGAAGCAATTATTTTGTAAATGAACCAACAAGGGAAAGCATCACATAAATCTAACAGAAAAATAAATAAGCACTAAACAGTTCAAACAAACGGAGATGCCGTGAAGATCCAAGGTGCAGATGACAAACAGAGATGGCATCTGAAACTAAAAACCAATAGTTCACCTTTTGAAAGGTAATTTGGGTTGGTAAGTGAAGCCTCCATCAGCTGAAGACTTCTTTTGAATTTCCATGTAAGAACCATGCAGCATCATATGGGCAACAACACAAAGCCCATATGTGTCAACCTGCACACCAACCAGAACCTATTATTACCAAGAACAATAATATCCTCAAATGACAAGATCCTTTAGTCTGTAGGTAAGAGTAACCTGAAATTTCCATGGCTTTTTCTCTTGCATTTCCAAGCACCGAAAGCCAGAAGTCCGGCAGTCTCCTGTGAACTCTGTATCTTCAGGGAAAAGGCTCAGATTAATGCCTCTCCCCCAATCCACAAGGCACAGTCCCTGACAGATATGATCCACTGCAATAAATCACTTGATAAAAGTGAAAAGCCAGATAAGTTTAACATTTACCTGATCACGCCAAGATCCACTTCGATCTTTGTATTCCTCCTCGATAAGATCATCCCTGTCAATAGGGACAAGAGATTAATTTCCTGACATATACTCTCAAACAAACCAATGAGAAGTACACACCAGATTAATAAGTGCACATCAACTTCACGTAGCATTCAACTTTTTTATTTGGTGGGAATTTAGTAAGTCAACTGTGAAAGATAATGGCATCTTGATCAGCCATATATAGAAAACGGCACACGTAACTGTTTGTAAGCTTAATCTGGTTTGGTTAGTCTATGATTTCTGTTAGACCTACCACCCACCCAAACCACAAAAAAAAATGAAGAAGTTTAATGATTTACTGAGGCTAACACACTTAACTTATGATGAATCATAATGCTTGCAGATGTCAAGTCTAAAATCTGCTTGACTTAAAACACTCAAGAGTGTAGATTTTGATAGTAATGCAGGCATCTACGAATCCCACTGAATATTGTAGATGAATCGGCCCTAACCACTTAGAATCGGCAAAAACTAAATAACCTCCAGTAGTGCATCATACTGTAAGATATTTGACGACCCAAGTAAATGAAAAAAATCCCAAAATTCATGAAAGATTTTATATCAGCATATATATAGTAACCATTAACTGATATGTCAAAAAGCAGTGAGTTTGAAAAGATGTTCCAGACATGAAAAATAAGTATTTTCAAGGGAATAAACATGGACAAATACTGACTTTGCATAGCGAATAAGCAAATTATCTGGCTTAAAGTCACCGTGAATGATACCGACAGTATGCAAGCGTTCCAGCATATACAGCATCTCAGAGGTATAATATATACATAATACTTCTTCCATTGACTGGCCAACAACAACATAAGAATTGATAGCATCCTGAATAAACTTCAAGCATTAGTTTCTGTAGAAACAAATATTGTTTCTAAAATAGCATATAAAGAAAACCAGACCTGAAGTGTTCCGTTTGGTAAATAGTCACAAATGAGTATGCTATAGTCAGAATAGATATGCACTTTATGAGCAAACCCGTAGGAGGATCTCTGTCAAAAAATATATGTAAATATCAAACAACTTAGTAAATTTTACAAGAGAAATACTGCGAAAGTGGCATACCTCTTCCCCTGATATTCGATGATCAAGAAGGCGGTACATGTGAAATTCCCACGGGAATGGAGGCTTTTGTATCTAGCAAATGCACACGTTGAGTGATAGAGCTTTTCAGAATATTCTTTAGACTTCGTAAAAAACTGCGAGACATCTATCAAATACCTTCAAAGCAACAACTTCATCCGGGTTACTGTTCAGATATGCTCTAAATACTTTCGCGAATCCACCTTGCCCAGCACAACCTTTGATTTGGTATTTCCTGCCACCTTTATACCAATAAGTTTGGAATAACCTCCATTTAGCATGGACATTCGATTGATCAAACCGTATGATTTATCTATGGCTTGCAATGACTCACAAATTAGATAACAAACTGTAAGAATAATTCAATGAGAAAGATATTGTGTTTCATTTCAAATAGAAGAGTACATAAAACTTATGAATCATTTTGAGAAACAAAATAGGAGGAATCACTATGAATAATCACAAAAATTTGCGTACACAAAATAGAGAAGAGAGATGCTGACCTATTTCGATAATTTTATTTCTTGATGAATTGTGTAAAGATGATAGACTCACTTTACCCGCGTAGGGTCTATTGGTAGCATGATAGCCCTGTAACAAGCATTGGAAGGGAAAACTGGCCAGATTGAACTAAATTGCACAATTGAGATGTTAAGAAGGTTTTTAGATATAGAAGTCTTCGCACTTCATATTTCACGATTAGTTGATTTATCTTTCGTAGTTGAATATTAACTACGGAAGTGGTCCATGGATTGCAGACTTTTGGCAACATGGGAGTTTCTTCAACCTATCACAAGAAAATAAATTCTAATCAGGTATGTGAACAAAAAAAGGCAGCGCAAAAAAAAGGTTACAAAATATTGACAGAAAGACAACAATAAATATTTGAGATGGTCCATTAATTCAATGGCAAGTTGCAAAATGTGAGCTCAGGAATAAAAGTTGGACAGACAATTATCTATGGAATAAGGTCTATCTACTATGTGTGCTTACTTGTTTGTTATTTGGAACTTTAGTATCAATATTGTTTGTTCTCAATTTGTCACTTGCACAGCTCAATTTTAGCACGCGAATATATTCTAGGATTACTTTGAGTGGTGCATCACATTTTTGAAGAAAAAAGAGTTCGGATTTAGTTGAATACAAATCAGACGAAGACAAGTACACATACTTTACTGATCACGGAGCAGTCGTCACACAAGAATATTATGACTTGATGTATTGCTACTGTGGCAGATACAATAGAGTGGACAGAAATAGATTCTATGCGATAGTATAGATATGTGATGCATACATACCCTTGAACCGGCAATCAAGATCTCCTTCATTCTACTGAGGAATAATCTATATGCGTTGGTCAAGCTTTCAATAGGTTGAGCATTCCTGAAGGATTTCATCAGTCAGAGTCACAAATGAGTAAGAAAAAGAGGCACTGGAATGAAACAAACCCAGAATCAACCTAGAAATGCCGAGTCGATAGATGCTGGCTGCCTGGTGAAGGTTACCCTTTGCTTCTAAGAAGAGAGCGTAAGTCTCATAAAGCAAGCAATTGTGTAAACATATCCTGTTCTCTTCCATTTCCATAAAAACCTTGTGAAAATCATCACAGGAGTCCATCTGCAGAAGACGAGATGAGCCTTGAAAACAGAAGAGAGTTGAGGAAATCGACGATAAAAAAAGAAGAAGAAAGATATGGTAATCTTACATAGAGAAACCATATCTTGAGAAATCTGGCATCATCGCGGTACCTGTGGTCGGACTTGAATAGAGAGAGGCATTGGGAAAGGAGCAAGCGAAAATCGGCGGCAACGTGGTCGGACGAGGTGAGAGCAGAGAGCGCATTGCTAATTGACCTGAAATTGATTTGGAGTGATATTCAAAATGGAGGGAGGAGAGGCGACAGGCGAATATGGAGAAGGAAGGAGAGGAGAGGAGCGTACGAGAGCCAAGGGAGTAGCGGATCGCGGTGGTGGGAATAGGAGAGATCTGGCAAGCGGACGCCCATTGATACTCTTACTACTCCCGCTTTCCTCACACTTGCACTTGCATTTGCAGCGAACACAGCCAAACACAACAGTCGAGAGCAGCCCTTTGTAATTAGGGCATCCCTTCGCAACCAACTAAAAAGCAGGTTTGTGTATATTAATAAGAGGGGAAAATTTGAAAAGATTTTGAACTATCACCGATTATCCATTTATTGTTCGAACTATTATGATTTTCAAAAAAATGCGATGAAAAAAAAGGGTTGATTTTCTAAAATAAAATTCATCGTTACATTCCAAAATTAATATTATTATAAGATTTAAATTTGTGTGTAAAAATTACGTCGTTTGGTTATCAAAAGATGTCATTTTCTTTATGTGCGCAAAACGATATAATTTATTTCGATAACTAAATGACGTAATTTTCGTATATAAATCTATGTCTTACAATAGTATTAGTTTATGAATGTAATGCTAAATTTTATTTTAAGAAATCAGTCTATTTTTTTTCGCACCCTTTTTGAAAATCGTGATAGTTCTGACCGCAATTAGGTAAGTAGTAGTAGTTCAAGGCCCTTTTTGGGTTTTTATCTCTTAATAAAATTTGTGTCATGCCAATTCAGATTTGTCATAAATTTTTTCATTCAAAAATTTACATTCATATTAAAACAAAGCTTTCAAATCTCTGTGCATGAATACACATGCCATCAAAGATTAATTAAATATTTTTCTAGATTAATTAAATATTTAATTTTTTATAATTATTAATAATGTTTTTGACATTTATATAATAAAAATAGTAAATAATAAAAATTTTCAATATGTATAAAGATTTTTTAAAGATTAATTAATTATGGTATAAAGATTGTGTATGACTAAAGATTTTTAAAAAAAATTTAAATAACATACCATATACTGCATTTTTAACTAAAAAATGCCGAATATGGTAATACTTTATATGGAACTTTTAAGTTAAAAACGTTGTATAAAGTATATACCATATACAACGCTTTTAAATTAAAAACGACGTATATTCTCATTTCGCGAATCGCTTCATGCAGATGAAGCAGTGTTGTGCCAGAAGGTCACGAACCAATCTTCACATCAAAACGAAGCGGTTTGGCCTGACACAAACCTTCCCACGAAGCTTTAATGGGGATGCCCTTATGAAGCGCCAAAGGGACTTTATATATATATATATATATATATATATATATATATATATATATATATATATATATATATATATACATTCTTTAAAACGCTAACTAACTGAGGTCTGACAAAATGTATGAACAAATTGTACTATTCTTATAAAATAAAATTTACACTACTAAATTCATAGTATCCAAAAAATTATATTTGGGCGTTAAAAATATGTTATTTTGATTTTCAAATTAAATTATGTTTTTAATAATAAAATTTATTAATAAAAATAATAACATAATAGACATTCTTCACGACTGAATATAAAACACATCAAAACCAAACATTATTAGGATCATTCTTTTTAGCATGTGATCCAATAGAAGTACGAAGCGCATTTGTAACAGTATCAATACACTTGTAACCCTTGGTTTTTGCAATTTAGAAGGATTAAAATTTATTCAAAAGTTTTGGAGGAGTCATCGGGGCTTTGCTCCCGAGTTTGGAGAGAAAGAGAAGAGAAGGATTTGTAAAAAAAAGGAAAAGAAAAGAAAGGGAAGGATTAGAGGGTGGAAAGGAAAAATAGGTGTTTCTGAATTTAGGAGGGATTTGGAAGAATAAGAGTAAAAATAAAATAAAATTACTAAAACGACCCTATATAAGAAAATCTGATTGGTTAAATACTAAAAGAACAAGGGCATTATAATCTTTATGTACCAAATCCATCTCTTTCCCTCCAAATCCTCCCAAATTGGGTGGAAAGAAATGAGGGATTTCTCCCCTTCCAAAATTCCTCCAAATCCACCCAACTCCCTCCTTAAAAAAACTCAGGAACAACCCAATCCCCCCTTCTCCTTCCCTCTCCCTCCTATTTTCAACTCAGGAACACTACCCGAGTGAGCCTTTTGCATGGGGATTACTGAACTCCACTCCATTCAATAATTCTTTATCTGATCTAAACTCTCTACGAATATCAAAGATGGAAAAAAAAGTATGCCTTGAAGATGAAGTGACTGGAGGATAAAGGGAGAAATAACTACATTAAGAATATTTGATTGAAGAGCATTTACAACTTGTTGAGCCCGATGTGGTAGAGGAATAGATGAGATTGAACCAATGTCTGAACCGAAATTGATCCAAATTGAATCAAAATTTGAAGAATGAGGAGAAACCCTAACCGGCATAGGAGAAACTCTATGTGTCGCCTCTTGAGTGGTAACAACTTGAAAAACCCTAACCACCATCATTGGAGATATCGTATTCGTCATACCTATAGAGATCATATTCCTTGTAGTTGGTAACATCAAAGTCATTATCGTTGAAGAGTGCATAACCTCCACCACATGAGAGACTGTAGCCACGCAAGATGACTTCTCAGCTTATTACATTACATCTTTTGGTTCACATAAATAAAACATATTTTTTATACCCAATCAATTCTAAATCTCAATAAATTTAATAAGATTAATTATAATTAATGAATCAAATTCACTTAAGCTTAAATGACATCATAAGTCAAATCTAACAAAATTTTTTTACACTTTTTTTGACAATATTGGTACTTTAGATTGCGGGTGGAGAAATTGTGATAATTCAAAATCCCTTCTAATATTTTCACTTATTTAATTTGAATCAATCAAAATGTTAATAATATAGTATAACATAATTATAAAATTTTGAAAGTCTTTGCTTTTCTCTTACAACCAAACAATTTGCTGCCTTTAGGTATACATAATTCACGATAAAGTCTTATATAAAAGTGCATAATTTTTTTTTTAAAATTTAACCACGCAAATTGATTGATTTCTTTTTATTTGACCTGATCGGTTCAATTTGATTCAAATATTAAATCGATGGAACATTCATAATAATCCGACAGACTCATACCATTTGGCTATAAATTCGACAAATCACAAAGGAATTACGCATCTCTGTCATTCTAAATTATCAAAATCAAATTAATTCAGTACAAAAATGTAACTCTTCATGACAGACAATTGATAGTATAATAATGACGATGCAACTCCATGATTGAAGATTGATATTGAATTGTAATCGGTGAGGTTGAGTTTTCATGCAGTTGGGATGAAGATAAAGAAAGTGAGTGTATGATGAGAGATGACCAAAAAATTAATAAGAGAGATTCCGCGAACAATAATATTTAAGAAACTCTACAAAGATCTGATACGGTGCATGCGAGTGTACTCAAAAAGATTGATGAAGTACCTTAGCTGCTAATTTTGTTGTGTGACACCCTGAAAAGTGAGAATGTGACCGATGCATGACTTTTAGTCAAGCGAGTCTTAAAATACCAAAACTTAACCATTATAAGTAACTAAATTTTTTGTAAAAAAAATAAATTTAATACAAAATCAAAACCTTATACCATAAGAATCATATCCAAGCACTACAAAGCAATTGTTTACTATATAAGAATAATAGATAATAAACAAAGAAATAAAAAATATCCACGGAATACTAATTGACCACTGATGACACCGTACCATAGAGCTCGTTTGCATCTACCCTAGACACTATAATTGTTGACTGATTACTTGTCAGAAAAAGGAGAGAACAAAGTAATAGGGTGAGCCAAAATGACTGGTGAGTAGATAACTCGTGCGTACAATTGTGAGTCAGGGGGTTCATTATTTGTGACAAATATTTATCATTAAATAATATTTTCACATACTGCTCACCATTCACTCACCATTCTTAGTTCACATATAAACATACATTTTATATTTTTTTTCAAAATGATACAATTCAGATGATAATATATATATGTTATGCACATACATGAACTGTGACATACACAAAATTCTTCATTATCAAGGCAATCGTTAATGCTGATTTAAATCATCACATTATTCACGTAACAAAATACATTATCTTTTCGCATAAAAAAACGTCACTGACATGATGCCTCATTTATGCATGAATGAATGCTTAAAAGATCAATTCACTTTTCTAAATATGCATGTAGGTCATATGTTTAGCATACTTACTTTTATAATAACACTAGTAGGGTACCATAATATATTTTGAAGTACGTGAGAATTATATACTCACCTCATTCGAGCATATCTAAAAATCCTTAAATAAATACGAAGCAACAAACATGCTCAAATATATTCTACAAATTTATAATATTTAAGGATGAGAAGAACGCTTAAAACTTTATCAATGCTAACTCATGTCCCTTACAGAATACATAACCACTTAACATCCTTACACATTTAAAGGTCTAGCTTCGGGAGCTAATAACTTCACAACCAGACACATTCAACTTATGATTTTTATACCAGCAGAAATATTATTTCAAATTAAATAATTTAGAATCAAGAATCACTTAATTTGAGTATCGGAAGTTTAAGTTTCATACCCTTCAAGTTGCATATATAAGCTGTCAAATTTTAAAGACAGATTTGGACCCCACATTATTTCTTTCTTACCGGATGGATTTAGAAATCATGTCATATATCTTCAGAAACTAAATTATGTGTAGAACATATTCAAAATAAGAATTGTTTAATTCCAATATCAAAACATGAAGATATATACATTCAAAATCAGTATGCGAATCTGTCTAAAACTGGACGACCGCTTCCTACCCTTGTCTTTAAGTCAAATGATCTCATTTCTACGGATGAACTAGAATTTGAAAGTATATGGTTAAGAAATTCTTTTTATGTAGAATAATTTAGAATTCGAGAAATACTCAAATCATTTGACAAAAACTCTACTTACAACTGATGAGACCAAATTATTCAGTCTATTATATACCTAACTCTCTTAATTATTCTTGACGGTTCAATAGTATTATTTAATGGTTTAGATAATTTTTAGATTTACAAAGAAAATTTGAAGCTTAAAGTAAAAATATAGAGTATTTAGAGAAAAATACATATATAATCCGATTCGAGCACAAAAGTTATTCTCTGACCGAGCACAAAGCCACGCACTAGACTGTAGCTCCGCGTGCGGTGAAGTATCAAGGGATGGAAACATTGCAAAATGAAGAAAGCAATCAAGGATGCTGACTCATAAATGGCCACATGCATGAGGATTAGTGAAGTTATGCGCGTTGCACACCTGTTTCTAAAATCAGGACAATAGAACCTAAGCATCTTTCGATATTGATAACTTTCACACCAGATATCTACTTTAAGTGATTCAAATTGTCACAAAAAGAGGAAACCACTATCTACAACGTTTTTTTTTGGAAACATATGGATCTAATTCTTAACATTTTATATCAAAAGAGCCAATCAATTTGATGGACAAAATCTTCCTAATTCGACTCTTGATTTCCAAAATTTATATTTTATCTTCTCAAGTCTGAATCCTAAAGTCCTAAATGATAACTATCAGAGGATCTATATTAAATCTGTGCAGATCTTATTGCTTAAGTTGGTAATCATCCAAGGTTATAAAAGGAGATCTCTGCCCCCTCTTTTCAGTGTGTCAAATTGAGAGCTTGCCTAGCTTCGTATCGTGTGCCTATCAACAACATTAAGCACAAATTATCTCTGGATTTCTAACCTGCAGCCGCCAGTGAAGGACTACAGAAAAAGGAAGATCGTAATACGGTTTGTAAGGATTCTTACCTATCTTATTATGTATTTTTTACTGTCATATGTGGCTAATTTTCTTTGTGTAGTTCAGGTGCAATGACTGATGTATTGATGATGTGAGATTTGTTCTTAGTACAGTGAATGTTTTAATATTATATTTATTGAGATTTGTATTATGGATTATGTTTAATAGCATTGTATAAAAATTTATATTAGCTTGCAATTACTCAAAAATTAATCTAATTATGGAGGCTAAGGTCAATACCAACTAATCGAGTGCCAAATAAACATAAGCTCCCGGGCATGTTTATGTGGTAAAAATACTTCAGATTGGCTAGGGCCTACATATGTAGACTAAAACTCTCTATCATTACTTGTTAATGTTTATGTCTTTCCTCTAAACTTCTGTCTCGCATGATTGACATATAGAATTTGTATGACTGTTTAAAGGGTAAAATGATATGAGGGTAGGAGCAATTGTTTATATCTTATCACACTAGGTAGTGCATAAACGCATATATTTTTTTGAGTTTGGTTCATAACATGACTTTCATCTTTTGTATCCATGATCAACACAATCACAAGTCAGTCACCTTAGCTACGCATCTATCTTACTAAATATATCTCCCTCTTAACTTTGCATGTCGATTGTCACCAATTCACTACAAAACTCCCCATTAAAGACTTTTTTCTTTTGTTTTGTGTCATCACAAATGATTTCAGGTTCTTTGTCCTAATGGGTTGACTTCACTTGTTGTTTGTTAGATAGTGTTGAGCAGTGGTTTATGTCCCACATCGCCTATTCCATGGTTTATAACGATCATAATATGTAGTTGGGCTCCCCCACTCATTACCAATTAGTTTTGAGTGTAGATCCAACTACATTAACATGGTATCAGAGAGGATTTTTGCCGCACCCTTCGTATACGCCAGTGACGATTATCATTCTCAGCACGAGATCCCACTTGCTGCCCTTAACAAAGGCTCTATCAAGTGAGACTAAACAATGGTTTATATCTCACATCGCTCATTACATGGTATATATTGATCATAATATATAGTTGGACTCCCCCACTCATTGTCAATTGATTTTGATGTCCATCCAACTATATTAACAAATATAAATGAGATATAAATTTTATTTGCATAACACTATCCACAATGATTTTATCAACAATCATCATAAATCTAGTAAATAAAACTGTTTTTACCACCAAAAAATAGCTTGCCTCATATTTTGAAATTCAGATGGACACAAAAATTAACTAATCGACTCTCTCTGTTGATGCCTATTGTTTTCTCATTGCTTTGTCAACCAATTACACTCTCTCCCACGGTTATACTATCAACTACACTCTCTCACATTAAGGTTTTACTATCTTCTCTACATATTGTAGTTTGTTAACACAAAGAATCCATAAATCCTTAATTACTAAGTGCATTTTAGCCCAAGTCTAGCTCAGCCCACATAAAACATTTGTTAGAACATTACAAAGCATTGACTAAAATAGACCTTCTCTAACTAACTCCCGACTCTTTCCCATACTCTTATGTTGATTTCATTTCAGTTTATTGCTCGAACATATTCTTCACTCAATGTCATTTCAGTCTTTGATTGAACGGTTGAAAATGAATGCTTTCACCATCTTTGCATTTTTGTTGAATCAATCTGGTGTCGCCAATTGAATTGAAGCCTCACATTCAATGGCTCCATTAATTTTAGTGATTAATTTCAGTATCAAAATGTATTGATCCTAATTTTGCAATTAATTTCTGAATGTGTTATTTTAAAATGATTCTTAAATCTAAATAATGGTGTTGCATACATGTGAGAGATCTGACACAAATTTTTTTCATTTAGCTTCACAAACTTTCTCCTCAGTCTATTAGATTTAGTGACAACTCTGTTGTCATATAGGTGGTTTTAATTCAATTGTTTAATAGGCCCGAACTGATTAAATCTGATTCAGTAACTAAATCATTAATATATTGGTTCATTTGATTGAGAATTTAATTATATTTGACTCCTCAGACTAAAGATAATTTACTATGGAGGAGGAATATGAAGAGTTTGAGATAGAGGAACTGAAGAAGATGGAAGCAGAACTACTAGACCTTGCATTGGTTCTTACATGTATGAGGAGTAATAATTATGAGCCTGATAATTTTGATATATTTTTTTATGTTTTGCAGGCTGAAAATACAAATGACGTCAAGATAAAAGATGGAATAATAGAGGAACTCAGCAATAGCAAGAAGCCATCACTTCTACCATTGCCACAACAATACAAATCTGTTGTCAAGAAGTCACCAGACCCACATAAGAAGGAACCTACGGAGGTTAGGAAGAAGCAAGAGGAGAAATTCCATGATAAAAGGGGGGAAAGATGTGTAATCTATATGAGAGTTTTAAATCATGCATGTGCAAGAACAAGGGAGGCAGTAAGAAGGCCACATCTAAGTATGCGGATGTGCTGAAATGAAGACCACCATGATCATCAAAGGAGGTAACATCAAGTCTAAGACGTTAAACAAGGGCGCTTTACGAGAGGCAACTTGATTTATTTTTTGCACTTTATTTTTTTAATTCTTAAAAATTAATTTACTATTTATTATTTTGAATAATCCAAACTAATGATGTCACGTCCAAGTGTGAGGTTGTGTAGGAAATTTATGCAGGTTAGAACTGAGCGCGAAAGCAAGAGAGCCACAAGCACGCCGATATTAGATCAGCGCATGGTCAGCCATGTACAGGGTAGCAGGTCAACAAAACTTCAATGTCGCATAGAAGGAGGTCATTCACTTCACTCAAACATCCTGCATGACAAAAGGGCGACCACGTACTCGAAAAAGTCCCTCACTCGCTTAATAAACTAATTTGGCACTGCATAGTCCGTAGTGCCACCTAGAAACTAGCTGAAGTAAGTCAAACCGCCAGAGGAAGCTGCAACAGCTGCCAAACATCAACCCAGCGTAAAGTCCCTGATCGTGAAATCTTTGCACATAGAGGACCGCACAGAAAGGCAAGAGTGACGTGTGCGACATACTTCTAAGGCTTCTGTAATTTTTTTAAGATCTGAACATGGTACCCAGGGGGTTTATGCTTGAGAACATTATTCAGAGCTTACACAGTCAAAGGATGCAACCCAGTCTATTCTTTGGAAGGATATTTTTACATAAAAGTGGAATTATGGGAGACGTTAGCACACTAGCTCGTCAAATGGATTGGAGACGCATGCTAGATCTCAAATCACATACTAATGTGGAGAGGAGAATTGAGTTCTTAGCCACTGTAGACTACTGAACCAACCACGAGGTACCCTTCACTAACTTTTCTATAAGATGGATGGATTTCCACACTCCTCTGGAAAAAGTGCAGTAAGTTTTTGGATGGCCCTTGGGGGATACGTTGCGCATTGAGGAATTGGATATAGCTGAGCTACCTAGCTTCTAGAGGGACATCAACACCGATCCTAATGTCATGTTCAAGACAAGTGAGACACCAATTACCAACCTTAGAGATCCCGTATTTTTCGACATTCAAAATGTGCTATGAGGCACCATATTGGTATGGGATAAAGGTAGGAACAAGATAAAATAACTTGAACTGTTCGTACTGATGTGTTGTGTGCAGGAGCGTACTTCCAACTTTGTCCACTATATGTGTCTTCACTTCGAGTTAATCCGGTTGAAGCTTGAACCAATTGTATGTGGAGGAGTCATCACCAAACTCTTGGAGAGAGTTGCTGCACCTAGCATCCTATAGCTAGCTTTCCCGACTCAGAGTTTATTTGTGCGGATGCGAGGGGAGTTGATAGGAGAAGAGCCCAAGGTGATGAAATTGTTGGTTGATAAAAAACCTGCCACTGCCTTGATGAAGAATCCTATCTTCCATGGACGCAACAAGCATATCGACACAATGTTCCATTTTATACGAGAGTGTGTTGAAGAAAGATGGATTGTTGTGGAGTTAGTCTGCTAAGAGATGCGGAGAGCGGATTCTCTAACAAAGGCGTTGTTCATGGTGAAGAGTACAACATGATGGCACCTGCTTGAATTATGTGATCTTAAGCCACATCGAGATTAGGGGAGGTGTGTTAATCTTAATACTTGATTTGGCTAAATACATTGAATATTTCATCGATATTCTCTGGAGATCATGTGAATATTCCAAGAAAATTCAATGAAGATAATTTTCCATTTTATGAAGATTTAGGATATTTAATTTTAATTAGATAAATAAATGATATCATTCATACCGCTGTGTCAGATTCAGTTCATTCATAACGATCTCGCTATATCTCTCTGGACGCGGCTGGGTCGGATTCTGGACAAGCCGACTATGTCATCTTTGTTCCAATTATTCGAGGATTGGCTTCCTAGAGGTCAGGCCAGGAGCTAGCTTGATTTCATTTGTTCAGTGGTAGTGGCCTGCGGATTATAGGAGATATGATGTTTGAGAGACGTGAGGATTCATGAAAATCAGGGTCATGAGAATCGGCTATTCCAAAGGGTCTAGAGTTGGTGTTCTTCCTTAGCTCCGCTTTCTCCACCTCAGATGGATATTTCATTCGCCCAATTACTCTCATTGTGGGGCATTAGGGTTTCTCCCCATCGGCCTATGTCCAACAAGTTTCACTAGGTTTCCTGTATCCGGGTGAAGGGATTATTCTGAATGTCGATGGCTCATCCTCTATGCAAGGAAGCTCAAGTGCTGGCATCTTTAGGGATGCCCTGTGTGTTCTGATCTTGCTCTTATCAATCGTATTTGGTCAAGGTCTATCTAGTGTTGAGGCAGAGTTTAGCGCTGCGTTGCATGAGATTCAGTTGGCTTGGTCACGAGGGATTGTTGTTTCAGAGGGCCAGACTGATTATCAGATTCTAGCGGAGGTGGTGGGGGATCTTTGGAATGTCCCTGGTCGTGTATCTATCTGTTCCGCCTTCTTATAAGGGACCTCGATGGCATCTTGATGCGGCATATATTCAGGGAAGCTAATTCGGTGGTTGACCAACTTGCGGCGTGACAGTACGTATTTTTGACTATATATGATCAGTTGCAGTCAAATATATTCGAAAAGTCCGAGTCGAACCTAGAGGAGCAATTAAGGTTTGTCAGAGGCACTAATATCCTAGCTAATGATTATTTAATCCTAGACGACTTGTTTTGTGCTAAATTAGTCACTATGCAAAACAAAAGCAAAGATGGAAGGGAAGTTGTATTCAGATTATAGAAACATCCTAGGATTTCTACTTCACCTAAGTTGTATGCAAACTCTCATGTCCTTGAAGCATAATAATCATCCACAATGTATCATGTTCAATAATACAGCATACCACTCGATAATTCACATGCAAGTTCTACTTTTGGGTGTTCCTACGCAGCAAATTATTGATTACAATTGATTTTGTATTGTGTTATTTCTCGATTCTAATCTTCGTAGCTCACAAATACTAGTCAAAGAGTGATACACTAATATTTCCTAACATGCAACAGGATAAATAAACTACTCAATATTCCTAGGCCAATTCCCGATTCTGGTCTTCGGTTGACTAGAGTCATTGACTACAACTAAGTAAAATATCTAAACCAACCCGATTCTGGTCTTTGTGGAAAGGAATATCCTAGCCTAGAGGTTAATAGATTTAATCATAAACTAAGTTCGTATAGCATGCATATTTAAACTCTGAATAAACACGTTCCTAGGCATCCCTAGAATAATGGATGCAAGATAAATTCATCAATAAATCTTACACCAGTCATACTTAGTATATTCAAAGAGAACAAACAAATATGGATGAAAATACTTTCAATTGAACAACATGAATCCGAGTTCATAATAACTTAGGATCCGTTAGAACAATGAGACTACTCACTGCGCATCATAGTAATACAATCAAATAATAATGAAAGTAAAACTAAAAAGATAGAAGAAGGTTTAATCTCGTGATGCTCCAACTCTAAACGGCAAAATCTCCAGGTTCCTGTGTGTACGAAGATGTGAAGAATGAGCCATAAGTCTTCTATTTATAGATGATTTGTCACTCTGTAATTATCTTATAATTTGGACGGTTTTCAGAAGGAGTCTTATCGCCAAAAGGGTTCTTGAAGGTGAGAATTCGAATCTGCCTTTTCTGGGCCCGACACGTGTAAACTCGACCTGGGTCGAGTTTCTTAAAATGAAACACGACATGTGTCGCGCGCCGACATAAAACTCTACCTGGGTTGAGTTCCTTAAAAAGAAACTCGACCTGGGTCGAGTTATGGTTCTGCATATTTACATATTCGTTCCTGAAACTTCTTCTTTTGATCCCTAAACTTGGCTTTTTATCCGATTTGAATCCTGTTTTCATCTTTTTCCTCTTCCAAAGCCAGTATTCTTCATATTTAACCTACAAGAGACAAAATTAATTATAGATCATCAATAATAACTCAGAAATGACTCAAATTTACTAAGTATAAGTACTTAAAATAGGGTAAATTATTACCCTATCACGGCGCATGGCCATTTGCAGGGTTCGGTGACCTCATCGGATCTGTGAGTTTTTCTGACGGCTGTTCGGAAATCGATCAGTTTGGATGCTCACCGTCCACTGTTTTATAGAGCCTCTTGATTGCTTGTCGCATGCTGCTTGTTTCGAGTAGCGGTGCTTCTACAGTAAAGCTTTCACAAAAGGTCCCGGTGTTCGAAAGATCCCTATGTTTCTGGCGCCAAGGTGAAGAGTGGGAACATGTTGGAGCCTCGCCAAATAGTGCAGCGTATGGGGGTTTGTTCCATTTTTTCCTTTGTTTTCTTGTTCAGTTGTTGTTTTGCTTGTAGGACTCTTTTGGTTCGGCAGGTTCATGCACGGGGGTTGGGTGTCATCCCCTCCTGTGTTCGGCCTGTTTGGTTTCTTAATAAATAAATAAATAATATCGGTAGGGTACACTCAAATATTGTTTATTTCTGTTTTTTATGTACAATATTTATAAATAATAAAGTAGAAGTGGAATGACCATAATTCTGTATTTAATAAAAATTATATGTGGCAAGCTCTCCTTAAATCTCTACTGTTTATTTTATTTTAATTTAATCATACATCTTAATTAAAATCTAATCCTACCAAAATTAGAAACTTAATCAAAATCAACTTCTATCAATTCTCTTATCTATTAAGTAAAATTTAATCAACATCAACTTATATCAATTCTCTTCATGTATTTAGTAGTCCACTACTTATTATTTTACTTTATTCTATTATCTGCCTAATTAATCATTTTATTTAGTCATTATTATCTGTTTATAATTTATTTTAACTAACTCTCGTTAAAGATTAATACAATTCTCATCACCATGTTATCAATATATGATTTGTTTAGAGTCGAATATTAAATTACCATCTGTAAATACGTTGTTCCACTCAACCATTCATTCTTTGCCTTCCAGGGCTATCCACCGTCTGCTGATCTTAGCACTAAATTGTAAGTTGATGATTTTTTTCTTATCATGTCAACATGTCCCTTAACCCAATTACGAACCATTTCAGTTGAAAACTGCATCTAAATTATAATCCACTGGCTTTGGTAGGTGATGCCCAGACTTTTAAAATTATTATTATGGCAGAAACAAAAAAAATAGAATCCCATAAAATAAAATGCAGATCGCTAGTTAAAGTGATGTTGTTGAATTCTTTTGCATTGCAGATGATAATGTGAAAGTAGCCTTAGAGAAGACATAAAATTGGCCGGGAAAGTTCCATCCAAACAGATCCTATAAAGATAACAATGTTGGTTATATTCTCACATGCTCTACTGATAGGGCATTTTTTTAATCCATACAAAAAAATAACAACTGAGTTAATTAGTGACTATTTCAATAAGATATTTAGTTGCTTCAGGTCTTATTTAGTTTTTACAATATATATTAAACATGTTCTTCTTCAAGCCACATCCAACGTTGATTGAACTGCAAATATCATGTATTTGTTGTTGGAGGTTTATGGAAATGATGAAATGCCAAAATCAGAATTATTCTAGCTTGCAGAAAACTAAAGACTTGCTGCTATAATATACAATTAACACAATCTCTAAGGCTTCTCCATGATGCCTTCTTATTAAATTTTTCCTTAACCCTTTTCATATAAGTTACACTTAATAATATGAACCAAGTGCTTCAAGATAATCATAGGAGAGAAATTTTCTAACTATATCTTTTTACGTGGCGTATTCATTACGCTCCTCAATTTATTATATAAAATTTTTAATAATTATATTATTTACAATTTGAAGATAAATATAACTTATCAGAAAAATAAAGAGGATGGATCAGTTGTGAACACTTGAGTTGAGGATAAATTGTGAACAATACTAGATCAATCATTTTTAACATAAAATGACCGTGATTTGACTTTATATTTTATGTTTTATTTTAATTATATTTAATTGGTAATGTATTTTCTCACAAAAAATTCTCTATCTAATTAAATAAAAAACAATTCATTACTTTTATTCTTTCTTTCTACGTTTAATTTCCTTATTTAACTCATCTTTTTGACATCTCTCACCAATTTTCACACACGTTTCAGATCTGAACAACCGTATAAGAGATATTCGGCACGGCTGCCATGGACGGCAAGCTAGTCTCGGGCTACAGATTTGGGTGGCTTCAACGTGGTGGCTGCGTCTTATACTACAGATCTAGACGGCTCTCATAATGAGGGTTCGATTTGATGTGCCTACTACAATCAATTAGTAAATTCTTAGGCTTTGTCTCAGGCTACGAATGTGGGCGGAACTCGATTTGTGGTTTTCTGGACAGTGGTCACGGTGGCGGTTTCTCGAGCTACAAAATCGGGTTCTCGATACAATCGTCTAGGTTTGGAGGAAATAAAGCACTGTAATATTTTTGTCTCAAAATATTTTATCTTAATTAAATAATAATAAAATAATAGTGACAGATTAAAAGATGGCTCAAGTAGGAGCCCTGTATCATAACGTAAGGCCTGACATGGCATTGATTAGGGTTTGTGGATTTAGATTGTATATAAGACAAATATAAGAAGAAGAAAAGAGAAAAGACGGAAAAAAAAAACGAGAAAGGTGCTACTGCTACAGTCTGGGGAAAAAAACGTGGGGAACTAGAAGGCAAAAGAGGTGAGTCTGTGTTACTAGATTCAATTAGTTTATAGGAGATATGCTAGTACCGGGTTGTGAGATGATAGGCTAGGATCTGAATTCTGATGTGAGTTGTCATAATTTTGTTGAGGTGATATCTTCTAATAGTTGATGCTTGATTGTCACGTCCCAACCGAACAAACGCACCTCTGACAATTGATTATTTTTACTATGTGTTATGTGTTGGTGCTAGCCTTAACTCATGTGATGGAATAATTATATTTTATTAATAATCACTTAACTGTGGTTAAGTTTGGAAAGAGAGTTAAGAAAAAAGGGTTAGTCAGGGTGTCATAATGTTTTAGCTTGGATAGACATCAGCCACACGTGGACCATGATGGATTGACATCCTCTAATTTTATTATTTATTTATATAAAATTTGAATAATTTGAGGTAGAAATTTTACATTTAGTTACAACCAACAAAAACTGTAGTTCACTTCTATACATAAATATGGGTGGGAATCGGAGTCAAGCCATCGAGTAACTTGATTATACGCTATCAAGCTTGGCTTGAGGTGAGTAAATAATTCATGCGTATTTTTTTTCGTACGAAATTTAATATGTGACTGATAAGGAAGCGTATTGGGTATAATACTTATTCACGTGCATACACGCTTCATCATGTCTGCGACGTTCTGTTTACGCGAAAAGATAGCGCGTTCTGTTATATGATTAATTTTATGATCTGGATCGGCAGTGACGACTGCCTAGCCAAAAAGGGCTTAAGTCGCAGTTCATGTCTGTCATGCATTCACGTTTGCATTTGGCCAAAAAGGGCTCATGATATATGACATTTAATGTGATATAAGAAATACATGTGCTAAAAGAATGATAAATAAACCCCCACGTACACAATAAAAGTACGAACGGTGAGAGAGCCGCATATTATGAATAAGATATTAAATAAAATTTAAATAAATGAAATCCCCCATTCGGCTCGCCAAATACGTAGCGAGTTGTTTACTCATAGAGTGAGTCTTTTTACTCACCCCCACTATTTAAATTCTCTTTTCAGATCAGTAATCGGTCAATAACGACGGTGTTTGGGTAGCAACGAGCGAGCTCTTTGGTACGGTATCATCCAGTATTCAGTCGGTTTTCTTTAGTCAGCAATTATTTATTTCTTTGTTATTTTAGTGGTTGTTGCTCTGATGTACTTGGGTAATATTTTGGGTTGTTTTTGAATAGATTTATATGTTGAACATTTGACTTTGACTTTTCTTCGCTGAGACTTGGTTGACTAAAAGTAAAAAGGACAAGTCAAACGCCACCGCGATCCACATTTTTCGGGTTATGACAAGCACCAAATGGCCATGGCTGGTATTTTGATTTCAAGATTTTAAGTGGTTCTATTTTATTAAATTTTAATTATGACAGTGAATATTTTTCTGTAGTGAGAATTCGCTATTTTTTAGAGAATAACTTTTTACAGTGAATATTTTTCTGTAGTAAACATTTTTCTACAGTGAACACTCACTTTTCTGTAGTAAATATTTTTCTGACAGTGAGCATTTTTTTGATAGTAAACATTTTTTCGCAATGAACATTTTTTACACTGAATAATTTTTGGCAATGAGCAGATAGCAGTAAACAATGATAAAATATTTTTGACAATGAACGTTTGTCTACAGTTTTTGGCGATGAACATTTATCTATAGTTTTTTGACAGTGAATGCAGTTTTGACAGTAAATATGTAATTTTTTTGACAATGAACAATGATAAAAAATAGCATTGAATATGTAACATTTATCTACAAATATTTGAAATAGAAAATGATGTGCACCATATAATATGTAAAGGTAAACAATGATAAAAAAAATTAGAATTTTATAAAAAATCTAAACAAAATTTGTGTTTTTAATAATAAAGAAAATACAAAATAAAAATAAAATCTAAAAATTCAAAAATCCATTTTACCCTTTATAGTAAGTTGCAAAATTAATTAAAGCAAGTCGCAGATAATTAATAAGCAGAATAAATAAACTCAAAAAGGAATAAAATGGTTGTATCAATAAAATGGTTGATCCAAAATCATCCACAATTTATTCATAATTCAAGTGTTCGCAACAAAGCTATTCCCAAAAATAAATTTATCTAAATATTAGTTGAAATCTGCAATTTGTAGATAAACCTAAACATATAAAAATTGAAAATTTATCTAAACATGTTAGTTGAAATCCACTAACTATATTTGTATTTGTTATTTTGTCACGGGTCCTTTTTTATCTCGCTAGTTTGATTTTTTATTTTTTAGTTTTAGTATATATATATAATGCCTTAGATCTAGCTTAATATTTAAGCTTTAATTATTATATAATTTATTATTTTTAAATTTTCATCATCATCTAATGTACCTATCGTTTGTTAATTTAAACGATTTGATTTCATCTCCAATTTCACTCATCATTTTAATGTAAATCTAGATAAAGCATAATATCTACCCTTTATCTTATGTGTATCATATAAATAAAATAAGCTCCACTATTGAAAAAAATCAACAACTCGTGCATTTGTCAAAGTAATATAACATATGTGACTCTCAAAAAAGTTCATATCTTCTTATATTCTCACACTTACCATCACATTTTTATTTGAATTTTCCTAATTTTTATAGAATTTTATTTTTTATAATTTATGTCGAGCTTAAAAAACTCTTGTGGCTCATCATCACTTTTAATTTTTTTTTATTATAGTAGGTATTACTATCTCTCAAGCAAATTGATAATGAAATATCTAAAGATTAATGTGTCTATGTTTGTGAACTTGATTGTATTTATCTTAATTTTTGTCTAAATACATGATATTAAAATTTTATGAAATCAAAAATAAATATAAACATAAAAAGGAAAGTTTATCTACATATTTTTATTATGAATTCACGTCATAATTTAGTAATACAATAGTCTCGAAAAAATTGAGTGGCTCACATGCATGTGCAATCCGTCCTATTACTTTTATATATAAATTTATTGCGAATTTTTTCATCTGATTTCAAACGTCCATTCAAAGTCTAAAGAAGATGAATTCGTATTATTTTTTTCGGAGTGACAATTAACAAAGAAAGAGTAAATCTCTTTCTACTGTTAGCAATATTTCAAAAGGTGTTAGATGATCCTAGGTGGTTGACATAGAGCTTAGCGACTAATTGGCTAGGCGGAGATTAGTCGAACTGGAGCCTCATTCTTATTTTTTTTGTTAAATAATAAATAAAATTACGTAATTATCCCGTAATCGCTATTTGATCAATTAATAGGTGATTATTAATAGGTGTTGACTCAATTAGGAACACGTTGACTTAATTAGGTGGTTTTTTAGCGCCTAACACAACATCGGGCATTTGAGAACCGCCTAGGCGGCCGCCTAGAGCGCTTTCTAGAATACTGACTATTGAATTATATTTACCGATATCAGTTTAAACCATGAACATGTCTATGCTGCAGTATTAAAAGTCAGAAGTAGATGAGATTATTTTATGTAACTGTGATATACGATTATCCAGTACTACAAAAAAAATCTAAATATTTAAAATCATAACAATCTTATTTATTTTATTTTTCACAATACTATATCAATTTTTTTACCCATGTTCATATAATGATAAGTTCGTGTGTTTACACGGGCATTGATTTTTAGTTCTCAAATAAAATATATTCATAATATTTTGTTTTATGAATTAAGTGTGAGCTAATAATAATGTTTTACTATATATCTTAGAGATTGCAGAGTATTGATTGTTTCATTCTCAAATAAAACACAACAATAAAAAAAAAATTTAATAAAGTGTGAGCTAATAATGTTTTACCACATATCTTAGGTTGTGTTTGGTTTAGGAAAAAATTGAAGGAAAGGAAAATTTGGTGAAAAATGAATTCATCATAGAATCCATCATATTTTCTTTTATTTGGCTAGGGGTAGAAAATTCATAGGAAAGTATTAAAACACTTTTCATTTTGTTAAAATTTTCCATCTACTTTTCTAACTAATTTTTCCTTTCTTACTTTTTCTAAACCAAACAACGGATTCCTTTCCGTTTTCCTTCAAATTTTTCTTTCCACCAAGTTTTCTCTAAACCAAACAGAGATAGCGGAATATTGATCCTGTGAACAAAAGTGAAGCACTAGTATATCATATACTCCCTCTGTCCGGAAATACTAGTGGCGCAGTAAAAAAGCACACCAATTAAGATAATGATGAGCAACTGTCTGTCAACGCTTTAATTACTACAGTAGTTTTATATTGAAAAAATCAATAACATAAATGCGCATAAATGCGCGTGTGAAAATCTCAGAAGTCACCCCGTCATCCCCAATAACTTTGAGTTGCAGAGTTCGGCTGTATTGGAAATATACAAAAGTTGTAATCATAATACTAGGACTGTACTAGATTGATGACTAATTTGTGGGAAAAATCAAGTTTATTAATTAATGTTTAGTTTTTAAGGAATTTAATGTGTATTGGAAATGTTAAGTGACAAATAAAAATGAACAAATATTTTCGGTTAAGTGACAAGTAAAAGAGGACAAAGGGAGTAGTTTTCCAATGAGAGAATTACAAAAGCCCTCCCAACACTCATTGTATTTATTGAAAGATCCGTTTTTCGATCGACAAATATAACACGTTACTCTGATCAGTGCATGGAAGGAGAGTGGTCGGTTAATAAGTAGAAAGTGAAGTCCGTGAGGGTGAGATTGTGAGAAGCGTCGGTGGTCGATAGTGGTGAAGAAACGTAGGGTAAAAAATTGATGTTGGATTTTGTTTGTTTGAACCGACCTGCGATGAAGATTTAGAGTTACCACAATCCTCGGGAAGAGGCTTTGGAAGAGTTGCTGGGGTTTTTTTTCCGAGCACTTGAAAATGCAAGAAAAACTATTCTCGTGACTGCAGATTGCAGATGGACATATGAATGTTTTTTAGCGCGACTTCTTTGGTGCCTGTATCAACATTTAATACCTCTCGGTCACCAACAAAGTGTTGATCTAGTGGTTTTGAATGTTGTCTAACAACTCTAAGGTCATGAGTTCAAGATTTGTTAGTACCGCATCTACGTTTAGATACGCTGGAGGTGTGCGTCTGGCGGCCCTGACCACCAAAGGAAAAGTGGAGAACCACTATCGATCTCCTTTAAAAAAACAAAAAAACAAAAAAAAACTCTCTGTCCAACAGACTATCTTAATGAAATACAGTAGTTGTCAGTTTACTAGAAATGTTGTACTAAACTTAAATACTCTCTTCGTCCTTTAATACAGGTTGTTTAAAATTAATTTGAGTAGATTAATATAAAGTTAATGTTAACAGTTGAATAAACTTAATAAGTGAATTGTTGATAAGTTTTTTTAAAAAATTTGTGCAAAAAGTAAAATTAGTAGATGATTACTGGTGAGGAATGAATTTTTTATTAATTACGGTAATGAAGTGAATAATTTTTGACATTTTAAGATAATTGTTTATATTAAATACGCATTAAAAACTGTAAAGTGACAAGTAAAAATGAATAAAAAAATTTGATTAAATGATATGTAAAAAAGGACAGAGAAAATACTTTCTGATTTTAGGACTTATAATAATTTAATAGCAGTTTTAAATTATATTAGGATGAAATGGTTAGTTGAAGCCATTAAAAAAAAAAAATTTAAGCGGTATCAATATAAATGATTTATTATTCAAATGAAAATAATTGGAGCCGCCTAAGAAATATCATCTGGAAGAAGAGGGCCAACTCAACCATGTTTCAATATGTCGAGTAGCTTATGAAACAAAAAAAAGGTACGTTTCATGGAGTTTTTTTTTCGTTTGGCCTCCTTTCAACAAATTTTATCGAAAATAGCCCTGCATGAGAAAAGTTTTCGGAAATGGCCTCCTTTTAGGGAGCCGCTGTTTGAAACGGCGGTTGGGTTAAGGCCAACCGCTGTTTCAAACAGCGGTTCGACTGATCTGCTGACTGGGCTGC
>NQLW01000071.1:3758285-3821751 GCA_002312845.1 Kalanchoe fedtschenkoi
AAATGGGGTTTCAGTAGGCACAGGAACCTCAGCCCCGGCGCCGACATCACCGTCAAGGGCGTCCTCTTCAAGATATTGGCCAACCTCAACAAGGATGACCCCCGGAGCCTCATCCCCCTCGGCCACGGCGACCCTTCTCACTTCCCCTGCTTTCGCACCACTCCCCATGCAGACGACGCCGTCATTCAGTCCATCAAGTCTGCCAAATTCAACTGCTACTGCCCTACTATCTCTCTTCCTATCGCTAGGCGGTCTGACTCAGCAGCACCTCTCTCATTTTGTTTCCTAGTATTTTGTTATTTAACTAATATTTCTTTCAACAACTCTTTTAAACGCTGATTGATGCTCCTTAACTACTCTCTAGGGCTGCTGCTGCCTACCTTAGTCGCGACCTCCCTTACCAGCTCAACCCCACTGATGTTTATCTAACACTGGGTTGTGCACAAGCCATAGAAGTCTGTTTGGCAGCCTTAGCAAGGCCTGGTGCCAATGTGCTACTTCCTAGGCCAGGGTTTCCTAGTTATGAGGCCCGTTGCGCCTTTGAAGGTATTGAAGCACGCCATTTTGATCTTCTCCCGGACCAGAACTGGCAAGTTGATCTGCATGCTGTTGAAGCATTAGCCGATGAGAACACTGTTGCCATGGTCATCATCAACCCTGGCAATCCCTGCGGGAATGTCTTCACTTACCAACATCTGCAAAAGGTAAAGCATTCTCCGTTTTGTGTCATTTTCCCTCGTGATGCTTTCTTTATTTTTGGGGGGGACTGTTTCAATCGTGTCATTCACTTCAGGTGGCTGAGACTGCAAATCAGCTTGGGATTCTTGTCATTTCTGATGAAGTGTATGGCCATCTTGCCTTTGGTGACAACCCATTTGTGCCTATGGGTGTGTTTGGGTCAATTGTGCCCGTCCTCACTCTAGGATCAATATCAAAGAGGTGGATCGTTCCTGGTTGGAGATTAGGTTGGCTCGCTGTCAATGATACAAATGGCATCCTGAAGCAAACTGGGGTACTCTTCTTCCTTCACGTATCATACTCTACCTAGCTTTTCTAGGACTTGCTTTCTCTCAACTTGAGATGTCGGTCTAGTGGTATTGAGTGAGTGTGTCTAAACACCACAAATGTTTCTTGTAGGAAATTTATGTGACACATTTCTTCATATACACATCTTGGCTTTATATGCTTCGTACTGCAAAAGTATTTTCTGACAATGATACCTTGAAAAGGACAAGCATGAAACTTAAAGTCGTGGCCCCATTCTGAATCTTGCAAATGTTTGAAAAAGAGTTATTCTTGACATTTGACTGACTACACCTGATGTAATCTTGTCAGGTTACTGACTCCATTGAGGGCTATCTTAATGTCATATGTGGTCCACCGACATTTATGCAGGTATCTCGGAAAACCGCTGTGTTATATTTTACCTTATGGGGTCTTACATCTTAGGGCATCCCATTGAAACAAACCAAAAAGTTGGTTTATGTCATGCCACGTCAGATTTGTGTCATGCCAACTCAACATTGTCATAAATTTTCTTTTCACAAACCTAAACTTCCATTGAAACAAACCTCTCAAACCTCTATTCATGGGACCCACATGTCATATTATACTTTTTTTCTATCTTTTCATATTATATTAATTAAATCTTTTCTAAATTCATTAAATATTTAATTATTTATAATTATTAATTCATGTTACTTTTTTTTATATTTATATGTTAAAAAATTTAAATAATAAAATATTTCATCAAACCATAAAAATAATAACGTATTAAACGTAACATTCAATTTAGTACATTTCAAGCTTAAAATAAATAAAATATTTTTTTTTAATTTTTTATTTCACCAACGGGTCATTTTTGGTGTTGGTAAATAATTTTTTTTTAATTACAACAGTCATTTTTTGAACATAGAAACAACAGTTATAATTTTATTTAAATATTTAAATAAATACCATATACGGCGTTTTTAACTTAAAAGCGCCGTATAAAGTACCTACCATATACGACGCTTTTAAGTTAAAAACGCCGTTTAAGCTACCTAGCATATACGGCGCTTTGAAGTTAAAAACGCCGTATAAGCTAAATTCACGAACCGCTTCGTCTGCACAAAGCGGTGTTGTGTCAGAAAGCCACGAACCAACTTCCACATCGAAACGAAGTAGTTCGTGGCCTGACACAAACCTTCGCACGAAGCTTCAATGGGGATGCCCTTAAATGAAGCATGGTTACAGTCTTGTCAGTTAGGTGTATAAGTATGTTAAAGGCATTCGTAACCATTTTTCAGGGTGCGCTTCCTGATATCCTGGAGAAAACATCTGATGTTTTCTTTTCAAGAATAGTGAATGTGTTGAAAGAAGATGCAGAGATCTGTTATGAGAAGAGTAAGGAAATTTCATGCATTTTTTGCCCACACAAACCAGAGGGATCCATGTTTGTGATGGTAAGAAATCTATAAGCTTATATCTTTTTACTTCCAGAAGTATGAGGTTCATACTCAACTGCGTATTTTTGCAGGTGAAGCTGGACACATCAAAGCTGGATGACATTGATGATGACATGGACTTTTCTTTGAAGCTGGCTAAAGAAGAATCTGTGATAACTCTTCCTGGTGAGCAGCTGATATTAACACCAGGATGTCGGCTCTGCCTGAAGCCATCTACTTTCGTAACCTTAGATCACTTTGTGAATGAATAGTTACTTGAAAAATACTGTACTCGTAGTGGTGAATAGGATCTGTTGTTAATCTGATTGAAAATGTCTGCTTTATTAAAATTGTGTATTGCCCAATCATAAGTTATTATAATTTTTCCAAAATATGATGCAGGAATGGCTGTGGGAATGAAGAACTGGCTTCGGATCACGTTTGCGATTGATCCACCATTACTTAAAGAGGGTCTGGAGAGGATAAAGGCTTTCACTGAAAGGCATGCCAAGAAGCAATAAGTAGTGTCTAGGTTTGGAAGTCTGCCATGGAGGATGGAGTCGTATATGGGCAACCCCAGATTTGCAACCTTGGAATAAAGAAGGCTGGCATGTGATTGCTTGTCACATGTTTCTTCATAGACAAGTCTAAAATAAGTTGGATTTCTGCGTATGGCAGCGCATGTGATTGCTTATCACATGATTGCTTGGCTCGCCCAAATGAAGTTTTAGCAAATGTGTCACACCTGTTGAACTGCAACCTGTTGTACACATAGTAAGACTGTTTTATTTTGCTTATGCACTTGTTCTATTCCAAGGCAAAGGCACAGGCACAAATAGTCTAATAGGAGGGAGCATGCTCCTTGAGAGCACTGGATGAGATTTACGGATGGACAAGGTGAAAGAAGAGTAGGCATAGCGGTTGTGCGACGAAGAGAGGGAAGCTGAGTTTGAGCCCTCTTGTTTCGGGGTCATCGACTGCTCTCACGAGTATGTTTTCTTTTCAGCCATCAGTTTAGGGTGTGTATGAGATTAATTGACTGAATTTCGATATTTCCAGTTCGTGGCACAATACCACAAAAACAAAAGAGTGTCAGCTGACAGAAGCTGATGTATTGAGTGCATAAAGATCATTTCTTGTACTTGGAAAATCTAGGGGTAATTTCATGAGTTATACTTTCCAATTTCTTATTCCATGCATATGTACTTGGAAAGATTCGTTACTAGTTTCACTGCCCCCCAGACTTCACAATTCTTATGCTGCCCAGATACACACTAATGCAGTCAAGTGTGTCCAACATTCCGCCCATGATGTTTTGATTTTGAGCAGCTTGAGTTCTTGAAATTGTGGTTATTGGAAGTGTGGAGAGGAGTAGCAGCATTTTGGAATTTGTCATCTCTGAAAAATCGCATTGTAGCAGGTATCTCGTGAGCAGGCCCGGTCCCAATTTCAGAGGGCCCGGCACGACCAAAAAATGGACCCTCTATTTTTTTTCTTAAGACAATAACATAGTTTATTCACAATTTGATCACATCAAAGAGAACTGAAGTGAAAAGAATAAGCTTATCCTTAGCAAACATATACAAAAGAATATATATTCATCATCATTCTTACATCAAACTCATTCTAATACTAATTTTTTATTATTTTATGAAACAAATAAATAATTTGAGTAAACTACTTGATTCATTTTCATTATTTTTACAAAACACATGTAACATGGTAGAGCTACAACAGACAATAGAAATAATGCATGCTCTATGTTTCAAGACTAAGATGATGTATCAAAACAACTAAATATATTCTTTTTGAAAATATTTTGGTTTCTATTACGATGACCTCACGTCAAATTAATATGCCCAATAGCCTACCATCACAAAAAATGCATAAAACACTTGAAACTTGAATTAAAGTTCTAACGCAAACGAATTGAATAGGCCTACCATCACATAAAACAATTGGGTAAGCGGTGATAGTTCAGGGCCCCTTTTGGATTTTTCCCCTATAATTAATGTAAATAGGCATTATATTATTTTTTTTAAAAAAAAGGCTTGTATTGAAGAGGGGAGAATGTACAAAGAATGAAAGAACAAGAACCATAAAAGAGAACAATGTGCTACAATAAGAAAAGAGCTAGTAGGTCTGGCTAATATAAGTTGATGTAAGTAAATTTATTGTAAAATTTTAATATCATTATTGTAATTTTTGTAAGGCAAACTTTATTTGACAACCATAAAAAAATATATATATATATTTATTACTTGTTTGGGTATAATCAAGATAACAAGTTTGGTTTGGTGGTATAGGTTAGTTACAAGATGTGTGTACACTAGGTTCTAGTTTGTATAAAATTAATTGAATTTTTAGCTGTCTTTCAAGGCTATTTGTAGTTTAAGTTGGGCCTTGCTTCGAGTGAGCCTCGGGTCGTTGCCCATCTGGCCCACGCTATAGCAATCAATGGCTACAACAAGGATGTGGTCGAATTCCTCCTCATAGGGATGACGAGGTTTCTGATGAAAGAAGAAAATGTTCTAGAAGACTTTATCCAAGCGATAATGACTATTTCAAGGTTCTGGAAGAATATGGTAATTTCTCTCTCATAACTTGTTATTTTTCTAACACAGATTCACTTGGTACGAGATACTTCAATGGAGCAGAGGAGTAAGTGGGCTAACTTTGGCGCAAAGACGCCGTTACTTTAAGTTAGCTTTGAAATTGTTTGGACATGCATCCTAGTTCATCCTCTTGTTGCGGGAGAAATTAGAGTATATATTCATATATTCACTCTTTCAGGAGAAATAAATTGAATCCTAAGCGAATGGAGGACTTAGTTTATTTTTATATTAATCTTTGTCTTTTGTCAAGAAATAATGATCAATACAATGATGAGAAGACTAGGATGTGAGATGTTGGAGGAGATAGTGATGCAATGGGTGAAACAGGCTATTTAGAATTTGTCGAGCTCTCTCTTCACGAACAAGAATTATAGGGTGTACTCTACTCAGTAGATTAGTCCTATTTTTTAGTTTTATCATATGTTATATTTTTCAGTTCAGATACTTGTACGAATCAAGTTATATATTTTATATAATATAAATTTGTCGTATTCCTGCTATTCTGTTTCCTATTTTTTTTGAAATTTAACGTTTTCCGCATCCGTATGCATTCTCGTACCCGATTCTTCTCTCAATTCGATGTTTGAGGTTCTAAAATAAGTATAGTTTCAAAACATAAAAACAGCTCAAGAATCATGTATGTTTATTTTATATCCTAAGTATAAGCTAAAATCAACTCAAATGCCATTTGAATTCATTTTTGAGGTTTTGAAACCATTTTGGTTTTAAAACTTCAAAATTAACCAAAGAAGCATGCTTTTGTAATTTATATCTTAAGTTTTGGCTAAAATCAATTCAAACACCATTAAATGTTTGAGGTTTTGAAACAAATTTGGTTCCAAAACCTCAAAAACTCAAGAATCATGCTTTTTGTATTTTTTATATAAGTATGAGCTAAAATCAACTCAAACATAATTAGAACTTGGATTTTGAGGATTAAAACAAGTTAGATTTCAAAACCAAAACCAAAACCATGTTTGTGTATTTTATATTTTAAGTTTCGGTTGACATCAACTAAATTACTGTTAGAATTGATTTTCAAATTAGTTTGGTTTCAAAACCATAAAAATAACTAAAAAATTATTTTTGTGCATTTTATATCATAAATTTGGGCTAAAATCAACTCAAATACCATTAGAACTTGTTTTTTGAGATTTTGAAACAACTTTGGTTTCAAAATCTCAAAATTAGCCTATGAAGTAAATTTGTGTAGTTTAAATCTTAAGTTTAAACTAAAATCAAATTTCTTGAAGCACGAGCATTTTACATCAAATTTCAGGCCATTTTGCAGTAATATTTTGTTATCATTATTTATAAGAGATTTTAATCACATAATATCTATTTTGATCATAATTTGGCTAAAACTGGACCAGAAACTCTTCACTAATTTTTTGGCCAACATATTTTGACTGAAAAATATGTCTTTTTGGTAATGTTGGGTCTTTGACTAAAATAAATTCTTGAATAAATAAATAAAAATCAAGAAAATATTCTAGTATGACAATTATCTAAACTCTACTCTTTCACTAGTTAATAATTTTCTTATTCAACTATAATTTAAATATTATTTAAAAGATTATAATATACAGAAAATAAACTAATCATACAAAAAAATATTGATACTAACTCAATCAAAATTGATAATACAAAAGAGCATAATAAGTGAATCAAAACAATCCTCGTATTTTCTTGTATTCACACTATGAAGATGAAAAATGATAAAAAAATTAGATGGTGATTCATATAATGCTATATTGTGCATTATGAAGGATTGATACAATGAATTTTGTGAGACACATTCCATCAAATTGACAAATATGGATAATATTTGTGTTTGAGCATTCTCATTTTAGAGATCAAATGATAGAATATAATGAACGGTGATATAGTTTAATGAGCATAAAAATGTTACATAAAAGGTAACTAATTAAACTCATTAAAAATATGCTATTGATAAGTAAGTATATTTACAAAAATATTTATAAGACTTTATTATTTACTAGTTGTATTTACAATATGGGCGGACGGGGTGTTTCGGAGTTGATACGGTGCGGGTAACACAAATGTGATACCCTTAGTCTATTCATCAAAATTTCTTCGGTTTGGATACATTTTAACCACGAAGACTGTCAATCGGTTGTCAATCACATTGACCAGAGCAGTGTGGTGCGGAGATGGATTGGAGTGGTCGTAATTGCCATCCCTGGATTGAGATATTGTAGGTGAAAAAATAAATGAGAATTCTAGGGTTGTGTTTGGTTTATGAAAAATTTGAGGAAAAAGAAAAACTGAAGAAAAATGTGGAAGGGAATCTCTTGTTTAGTTGGGAGAACATCAAGGGAAGAAAATTAAATGGAAAACGAGATGGAAAATTTTAACAAAACAAAGACAATTTAAACACTTTGTCGTGAATTTTCACCCTAATCAAACAAAGACAAGTTGATATTGATTCCATGTGAAATTTTTTTTCTCCCATTTTCATTTCCTTTCTATATTTCCTAAACCAAGCATACTATAAGTACATCAAATTGAGAAGATTAAAAAAACAATGCATGTACTACCGTTTTTTTTGTTGTTGCAAATCATATGCATTATTACCAAATTTTACAATTTCAAGCAAAATACATTTTGGATCCTTTGTGTGAATAATCAATTTTTAATTCCGCCCGAAACAATTTTTCTTGACTTCAAATAAGTATTTTTTTAAACTAATTACATATTTTCAGAATTGCTTAATTGAAACTTGCAGTCATTAATTAACCATTTTCACTCTCTAGATATTAATTATTCATTTTCCTAATTACTTAATTAATTAAAATTAATAACTCAACTTATTACTTAGTTAAATTTTTAATTAAAACTCATAATTTGATCTTGGTCAATCCATCTTATTTTCATAAACCCTAGCTAGGTTATAAAAAGCATTGTTATCTCAGGTTCCAGGATTTGTGAAAATATTATGGGTTGAAGTGAGATCAAGTTATCAGTTTTACTTAAATTTATAATTAGCTAATTAGTTAAATTATTAATTTTAATTATTTAAATGATTTGGAAAAAATGAATAAAGTAGTGCAAAATGGCGTAATTTTGAAATAATACTTATTTACAATTATTAAAAATTAATGTAGAATAAAATCAAAAATTAATTATTTACAGAAGGACTCATTTTGCTTGGAATTGTAAAATTTGATGATAATACTTGTAATTTTCTCTATCAAATTTGTTTAAGTTTGGAATACAGTTGTCGAACAGCAGCATATAGTAACTGATCAGAAACAAAAAGAAAGTGTATTCATGGTTGACATCAGTAACTCTTATGTGGTACGGGAGTAGGTACTCCCTCGTACGACGTCGTTTTGATTTATTTTAAAACGACATCGTTTTGTATTTGAGTTGAATTAAATGATGTTATTTTTATTCGTACAAACTGCGTCGTTTCAATTCAATTCACCCGAATTTATTGGATATTCACCAGAATTGCTTTGATATTCATCAGAATTGCTCCTATATTTATCAGATTATTTTATGGTCTAAATTAATTATTTTTGCTTTCATATTCATCAGAAATGTCTTGATATTCACCAGAATTGTTTATACATTCATCAGAATTGTTTCTATATTTATATAATTATTTTATGGTCTATATTCATTTTTTTTGCTTTCATATTCATCAGAAATGCCTCGATATTCACCAGAATTGCTTATATATTCATCAGAATTGCTCATATATTTATGAGATTATTTTGTGGTCTAAATTCATTAGTTTTGTTTCCATATTCATCAAAAATGTCTCAATATTCACTAGAATTGCTTATATATTAATCATAATTGCTCCTATATTTATCAAATTATTTTATGGTCTAAATTCATTTTTTTTACTTTCATATTCATCAGAAATGCCTACATATTCATTAGAATTGTTAATATATTCATCAGAATCGCTCCTATATTTATCAAATTATTGTATGGTCTAAATTAAATAGTTTTCCTTCTATATTCATCAGAAATGTCTCGATTTTCATGAGAATTGCTTATATATTCATCAGAATTGTTCCTATATTATCAGATTATTTTATGGTCTAAATTAATTATTTTTGCTTCCATATTCATCAGAAATATCTTGTTATTCACTAGAATTGCTCATAAATTCATCTGAATTGTTCCAATATTTATATAATAATATTCACTTGTTTTGCTTCCATATTCATTAGAAATGCCTCGATATTCACCATAATTGCTTATATATTCATCAGAATTGCTCCTATATTTATGAGATTATTTATGGTTTAAATTCATTAGTTTTGCTTCCATATTCATCATAAATGTCTTGATATTCACCAGAATTGCTTATACATTCATCAGAATTGTTCCTATATTTATATAATTATTTTATGGTATATATTAATTTTTTTTGTTTCCATATTCATCAGAAATGCCTCGATATTCACCAGAATTGCTTATATATTCATCAAAATTGCTTATATATTTATGAGATTATTTTATGATCTAAATTCATTTTTTTTACTTCCATATTCACCAGAAATGTCGAGATATTCACCAGATATATTTATATATTCATCAGAATTTCTACTGTATTTATCAAATTATTTTTGGATTGTATTAATAAGTTTTGTTTCTATATTCATCAGAAATATATTGATATTCACCAAAAATGCATATTTATTCATTAGAATTACCAATGTATTTATCAGATTATTTTTTAGTTTGTATTTTTTAGTTTGTATTTTTTAGTTTTGCTTCTATATTCATTAGAAATGTCTCAATATTCACCTGAAATTCTTATATATTCATAAGAATATTTCTTATATTTACCAGATTATTTTTTGGCTTGTATTAATTAGTTTTGCTTCCATATTCATCATAAATGTCTCGATATTCATCAGAAATGCTTACATATTCATCAAATTATTTTTTGGCTTGTATTCATTAGTTTTTCTTCCATATACATTAGAAATGTCTCGATATTCACCAGAAATGCTTAAATATTCATCAGAATTTCTCTTGTATTTATCAGATTATTTTCTGTCTTTTATTCATTAGTTTTGCTTCCATATTCATTAGAAATATCTCGATATTCACTAACAATGCTTATACATTAATCAGAATTTTTATTGTATATATCAGATTATTTTCTGTCTTGTATTTGTTACTTTTGTTGAATATATAAGCAATTCTGGTGAGTATATAAGCAATTCTGGTGAATATCGAAGCATTTCTGATGAATATGCAAGCAAAAATAATGAATAAATAATATAAAATGATCTGATAAATAAAGGAGCAATTCTGGTGAATATATAAGCAATTCTGGTGAATATCGAAGTATTTCTGATGAATATGGAAGCAAAAATAATATAAAATAATCTGATTAATATAGGAGCAATTTCTAGTGAATATATAAGCAATTCTGGTGAATATCGAAGTATTTCTGATGAATATGGAAGCAAAAATAATATATAAAGACCATAAAATAATCTGATAAATAAAAGAGCAATTCTAGTGAATATATAAGCAATTCTGGTGAATATCGAAGCATTTCTGATGAATATGGAAGTAAAAATAATGAATAAATAATATAAAATAATCTGATTAATATAGGAGCAATTCTGGTGAATATACAAGCAATTCTGATGAATATCGAAGCATTTCTAATGAATATGGAAGCAAAAATAATATATAAAGACCATAAAATAATATGATAAATAAAAGAGCAATTCTGGTGAATATATAAGCAATTCTGGTGAATATCGAAGCATTTCTGATGAATATGGAAGCAAAAATAATATATAAAGACCATAAAATAATCTGATAAATATAAAAGCAATTCTGGTGAATATGTAAGCTTTTCTGGTGAATATATAAGCAATTCTGGTAAATATCGAAGCATTTATGATGAATATGGAAGCAAAAATAATATAAAATAATCTGATTAATATATGAGCACTTTCTGTGAATATATAAGCAATTCTGGTGAATATCGAAGCATTTCTAATTAATATGGAAGCAAAAATAATATACAAAGACCATAAAATAATTTGATAAATAAAGGAGCAATTCTGGTGAATATATAAGCAATTCTGCTGAATGTCGAAGCATTTCTGATGAATATGGAAGCAAAAATAATATATAAAGACCATAAAATAATCTGATAAATATAAAAGCAATTCTGGTGAATATGTAAGCTTTACTGGTGAATATCGAGACATTTCTGATGAATATGGAAGCAAAAAATAATGAATAAAGACCATAAAATAATCTCATAAATATAGAAGCAATTCTGATGAATATATAATCAATTCTGGTGAATATCGAGACATATCTGACGAATATGGAAGTAAAAAAATAAATTTAGACCATAAAATAATCTCATAAATATATGAGCAATTTTGATGAATATATAAGCAATTCTTGTGAATATCGAGACATTTCTGATGAAGAATGGGGTTTAACACGTTTTATTGTTAAATACAAAAAACGACATCGTTTTGGTGAAATATGAAATGAAGGCACGCAAGGATTGTATGAAACGACGTCGTTTTCATTAAAATCAAAACGACGTCGTGCGAGGGAGTAGGTACTCCCGGAATACACAAGAATTTACCGGTTGACATGGGAGGAATCTGATTAGTTTTCCAATAAAAGCTACGTTTGACCGTTGAATATGCCATACTTGGATTGAATGGGAGAGCAAATAATTTAATTTATAGAAAGCACTTAAACAACTCTCAATTATATCCATTTCCATTCTTACTTAAGCTTTGAATTATCTCAGTTATCAAAAAGTGAAAAAAAAGTAATGAAATAATTCATAAAATAAAAATTATAATTACATTCTGACAAGAGCAAATTTGACTGTCTCAATCATATATAATTCACATAATTCTAGACCTAGTTTTTGTATTTTAGGCTTATTTTGGATTTTGATGCAAAAACGTGCTAAAAAGTAGTTTTGGAACATAATTCGGACAAGGAGAAGAAATCAGACAGAAAACAGTAATCAGCCGAGCACAAGAGCTACACACAATAGTTCACTGCCGCGTGCCCTGATGATGTGGAAAGGGAGATACACATGTCATGAAAAGGAAAAAAGAAAGAGGATTGACGTAACATAGGTCGCGCGCGAGTGCCATGCGTGCGGAACTTAAATGACACGTGCACTCGGCTCAATGTTTCCAAATTCTGAGTCAGCAGAATATAAAAACTTGCGTTAACCATAACTTTCACACCAAAAGTCTGATTTTCGCAATTCAAACGGCTATAGAATATAAGAGAATTATCTACAATTTTCTAAGAGGGGTCAACACTAAATCACAACGGATTCGTGTCAGATGGACAGTCATTGTCGGTGGACATGAAGCTTCCTAATTCAACTCCAAAATCGATTCTGAATTCTTTAAGCCGATAAGTCCGACTTCCAACATTATCACCTGAAGATATTCAGCAGAAGATCTGAATCAACATATAACTTAAGCCCTAAGCTACCGACACGTATATAAGGAAGTCTCTACCTCATAATTCAAGCATACTGTGTGGAGTTTCAACCTCGTGCCTAAGGTGCAATCTTCGACAGACAATCAACGATCTTTAAGGAGCAGTGGAAAGTAGCAGTAGATTCATCCCAAAATAAGTTCGAGTCAGATTGTAAGAGCTTTTCATACCTTTTTACTCATGCTTATGTATATGGCTCTTCGTGACTAAATCTCTTAAGTAGTTTAGGTGTTGTAAACTTGTGAAAATTATTGTGAGATAATTTATTCTTATACATTCTGTTTATGTTGATATTGTTATTATGTCGAATCTGAACGATTGCATTAACGTGCATGACAAAACTAATGTGTGTAGTGCCTCGTTGTATGAAGCCTAGGTGCTTAGATCTGATTGTGAGGGCAAAAGTCAATATCAATTAGATAAGAGCATATATATATCTCAAGTTCCGCAAAATTAATATAACTTAGTTTAAATTTCCTATCATAATAGCACTGCTGCGTTATCTTGTTGCTAGGCGGAGAACCTACTAGATCATGTTAGACATATAAAATTCATATAAGTGGCTTAAGGATATAATGAATGTAGAATATGAGCAATTGTTTACACTCTGGAATATGAACTGTATATTTTGCTGAATTCAATGGATGAATAGGATTTCATCTTTAGCATCTATGATCAATAATCTCACAAGTCAAACAACCTGAACTAAATGTTTATCTTACCGATATCTCTACTTAGTGTGCATGCTAAAGCACATCACCATTAAAATTCTAATCCCTCATAAATTTGAGTCTGTTTTTTAGGAAGCTGCTTTGCATTAAATCAAATAATGGGTTCTAAGTACAAAAAATGAATGCAAAAGAAAATCTGTGGAAAAGAAACCAAACAAAACTGCCTAATGAATATCTAGTAAGTGATCCATATGCATACTCCTAGCCAACTTATAGCTATGGAATATAGTTAATTTACAAAATTATTAGGTCCTAGCGGGAGTCTTTTATTTGTTAATTTTCAAGTTACTAACGTGTCAGGAACTCAAGTTACTAAGTCATTTCCAATCACAACTAAATGATGTAGTTTTATATTAATAAGCAAAGCAACATAGTTTCACTGTATTTTCACAAACATCAAATTATTGGACTTATGTGTTGAATCAGATCAATCAGTTCAATAAATAAACCAAACATTCTCACCTTCTTTCTTCCCCAACCAATATCCTTCCCTACTCCAAACTTCTTGGGTGCACCGAGAGTATCCATCTATATAAGATCTTTTCCTTAAGAATATTATTTTTTTCGAGTGTGTGGTCCAGCACATCAATTCCACTTCCCTAGCACTCCGGAGTGCATCTAAAAGCACGGCCGCTAGATTTAAATAGACTACAACAAAACATTCGTGTTATGAAATACAACACTTCACATAACAATTAATGACGGAATTGGATTGTAAATTATTGAAAACAACAAAATGACTACTTAAACTTATTAATCTACTTAACTTTTATATCGATCAGTACTTCGGAAGGCTTGATCCACGACCCGTTACTGTAGAGGTGCATCAGCCTGCACACCTCCCTGTTTAATTAGGCGGGTCGAACCTAAAACACAAATTAAATAAGTTAGACAATATTTCTTGCGCACCTCATTTTAGAGTTAAATGACTAAAACTATTTGAGTTAAAACCAAAGCTATGAAACCCGACCATCAACCGTCATCTCAATCGGCCGTCTTGAGATCAACCTACAATGGAAACAACATGTAAGACTACCGAATCTGGTCCTTGAAATCACCATGTGGGCTTGGTAAGCGCAGGGGGACTAGTGAACTATTAAAAAGTGCAGACTCTCCCAGGTGATCAATCATGTGAGATGTGGGTTGACAATTTTTGGGGGAGTGAACTGCGGCCATACTCCAAAAAACTTAAGCTTAGGAATGAGGGCATCCTTCGGAGTGTTAGCCTCTAATGAGATGCCAAGTTGGCCCCCAGAGCCTTTTTATTTTTCTACTCAGATGGAAAAGACGCATATCTGCGATTAAGTATGAACAAACAAGGTTAACAAAAAAACTTTTGGTACAGAACGATAATTTTACAGAATAAGTTTTACAAAACTAAACATAAAACCAAGCATATAACTCAGATAAAATGTAAATAATATAAGTAAATCATGAGAATAAAATAATATATTTCCAAGTCGCTAAGTTAAATACAAAATGTTAAGATTAAAATACAAACCAAAGACATTAAGTTTCAAAGTCTTTAAATTATTCAACATGAACCACACAATCCCATTAAACCAAGTTTACCTAATATCTCTAAATTCACAAAACCAATAATATATTTCATCTACCTTAATCATCTTATCATTCACAGTAACCAACACTTCATTATATCATCTCAAAAATCAATCAAAATCACCTAAACTCTTAATACCATTAACTAAAAACAATTAAATAATTAAAATATAGAATGAAAAAAAAATTTGCTTGATTATTTAGCGTAAGTGGTGAATGAGGAGGGTTTAAGAGTGAGAGATTTTATCAAAAGGGGGAAGGGGTGGATTAGAGTAGCAGGAGGAATGATGAGAAGGCACGGGATTAGGATAGGAAGAAGTTAGGGAGGTCGCTGGAGGTGAGGTGGTGGTTGTCAGAGGTCCATGGAGATCACAAAATGAGTTTGGATTAGGAGGTTGTCGGAGGTTGCAGAGAAAAAGAGAAGGGGCAAGAGAAGGGAAAATGATAAAGAAACACCGAGAGCATCCATCGCTCCAAAACGACGTCGCTTTATGTAGTTTTCATTAATATGCTTTCTTATTTCTTGAATAAAAAATTAAAAAATTAGAAAAAATTAAAAATTTATTTTAAAAGAAAGAAGTCCAAATAAATAAAAATAAAAATAATTAATTTACAAATATATATTTTTATATTTAATTTATTCATCTCATGAATATATTATCAAATCTGATGAATATAACAGCTCATCTCATGAACATATTATCAAATCTGATGAATATAATAGCTCATCTGATGAACATATTGGCTGATGAATTAATCATTCAATGCATATAGTTAAAATTAAATGAACATTAATATAAAATCTTAAATTATTTAATAAATTTTTATTTGATTTTTTATAAATCAAGATAATATATATATTTTATTTTTTTGATTTTTTCTATTTTTTCAGATTATTTATTTATTTTTTACTGTTTATTTGAGAGAGGGAGGGATGTTTTAATGAAAACAAGTCCAAACTACGTCGTTTTGGAGCAAGAGCACTCATCTAGATGGGTGTTCTCAGTGCACCCAAGAATTTGCAGGGGACTTCCCACCAATTCTTAATTTTAGATAAAAACGGCACAAGACAGGAAACGAAACCTTGACCGCAAATTTGATTAAATTTCCTGTCAGTTTTAAGAGAATTTCCGGCATGTCTTCAGCTATATTAATATTCAGCATGAATTCAGTTTTGGTCGGGCAATTAGCTAGAAACTGGTCGAAACATTAAAAAAAAATTCAGTCAAACATCTGCCTAGGTCTGATTTGGCCGTAAAATGAATTACATTTTCTAGTTTTAGCATGCTCAACATTTAATTCTTTTAGTTTCTTCGTCAACATATTCACTTGATTGGTCAGTTCTGTAATTACATCATTTAGGTCAACATAATTAACTACTTACCTTGAATAAGCTAAATAAACTATAAAGTTGTAGCTCTAGGCAATTAAATTATTACTTTCCCGCAACCATGACAATTCGTTGGTGGACACACTTGCTAATCCTATAAAGTGCTAATGAGTTGTAGAGGCTAGTCTTAGTCAAATAAATAACCTTAAATGCAAGATGAAATTAAGGGGAGTTGTGACTTACCTATGCTAGTATTCTAGAATCTATTTGTTCAATCCTAAGTGAACAATCGTAAAGGCAAATAAATGGATAGCGGTAACAAGAATAAGATTATAACCCAAATGAGAAAGTAGATTTCTATTTCACATAATATGGATGCATACATAAATCAACTCAATCTGTAAAAATACACAATTAATCATCCACATATACCATACATATTATGCTCTTAATGATCATTCATTCAAGTATTCATAAGAAATCTGGCTTTTGGATGTTTCTACGAAATGAATATTTGATTACAATTGATTTGTATTGTGTTGTGTCTCAATTCCTATCTTTGTAACTCATGGATCTCTTTTGTTCCTAAACATGCATATAAGAGTAGTTAAAATACTTTACTAAACTTCTTTAGGCATTTCCCAATTCTGGTTTTTGATTGCCTAGACTATTTGCATATAACTAATCAAATATACAATCAACTCTGGTTCTTATCTTTATTGATTGGAGTACGTAATTTAGAGTGTATATTTAGTTGACTCACCAAATAGTCTTCTACGAAGCACATTCTATCCTGTACTACATACCATAGCAGTTCCTAAGACGATGCACACTTAATCAAAGACAATCAATTGAGTACTTGGTATGCACAATTAAAGTTGAAAGTAAATATTTTATAACATAGGCTGAATGGCCGCAATTTAGCATAATATGAGAAAAGTGTACGTGTACAACTTAGAATTCATATGATTCCATAACTAAGTAGACTATTCACTCATAACTATGACTAACCTATTATGGTAGATAAATAAAGTACAATGATAGAGTTACACGAGTTTAGAGAGCGGCTCTTTTATGGACTCTTAGTCTTTGGATAGTCGACGAGAGTTCCTCTCTTGAACGTTCTTTGTTCTTTAGTTTTGCTCTCTCTCTTGTGTTTGGTTTTCTATTCTATATATAGTGGAAGGGGCAAAGAGGATAGCTTCTAAATTTGTTCAAATTTGTTTTTGAGAATATTAAGTTTGTTTTTCAAATTTCTGCAGTCAAATTACATGAAACTAGATAAATAAGTTGTATTAAGCGATATTTGACTGAGTGTAAAGTAGAGAGCGCCATATCCACTATATTCGGTCGAGTATCTTCACAATTATCTTCATACTCGGCCAAATATAAGGCATGGGCATAATACCTACCATACTCACTCGAGTATCCTTCATTGTATTTCCCACACTCAATCGAGTATTGACCAGTGATGAAACACCCATTCTACTCGATCGAATACATTTTTTATGCGATCTCATACTCAGTCGAGTATGAATAAACTTAACCGAGTTGACTCCTTTTTTTCTTCGAATCTTCTCCATTTAGCTCCATTTGCTCTCTAAATCTCCATCTTCACCATTTAAGCTTACAAAAGTAAGAAACACACATAGATGGCTATAAATTTATGGGAATTGACTCAAATCACAAGAGGTGAAACATAAGATTGAGTATATTATTACCGAACAAACTCTATGGAAAAGTGTACCCTTCCAGGTGGTAATATTGACTTAAACTATTATCCTCTGATTCATGTTGGGTTCTCCACCATCAATGCAAATGCAATGTTGAAATCATCAATTAACATGGTTGCCTATGTTGCGTGACAAGATAGGAACTTCATGATATTTAGAAATACTAGGAGATGAATATAGTAAGTAACTCGAGAGTTCTGAATAGGATTGAAAGATATCCGGATAAGAATCAAAATACTCAAGAACGCACAAAAGAATATGAAATTGCTGCCAAGTGATGGGTGTTAACCCAAATATGAGATAGTCTGATCTCAACAACAGTGCTTACCTGAGCTCTATAAAACTGGTGGATATGCGTTGTATTTTGAGGGCACTCAATCATATGATGACCCTTTCTTAGTTTCAGGCCCTGTATTTTTTAAGTCAGACTAGAAGGTGTAAGGTAAGGTTGGTTCCATGAAAAGGCAGGTTATGGCTCTTGCTTTGAATATCAGACATAGTAGATAGGAACTGGACATGCATAGTGGTAGGTTTGAGGCACTTTTATAAATCTTGTGATGTACTGTTACAAATTTTTCAAGTATCATTATTTAAATTTGTTGAATAAAGGAAAATTTAAATCTGAGTGATAATAACGTAGAATTGTTGAATCTAATAAATGACATTATACTTTGTTAGTGCAGGAGGAGTAATATGAAGTATTCCGATAGACTTTCGGATTGTCTTAAGAACATTTTGGTGGCAGGATTGAGTCAAAAAGTGCCTTGACTTTAGGACCTAGTTGCCTTAAAATCTGCCCATCAAACACCATTTCTAACTGTGCTATGGATGCTCTGAAACTATTGTGTTGTTAATTCGATTAGCTTCTTATCCAACGCAACATATATTTTTGTTAGATTAAGTTTTGACTCAATTCTGTTAAAATATGAGCCAAATAAACTTCTTCTCCTGGCATGATATTGGTTTTCTTCAATTCAAAAAAAATGATCTGTGCTGACATAAGAATCGACTAGTTCATATAATATTTTCGGAAATTGAAATTTTCTATATTTTGAACAGCTTGCTACCTAATTGGAGATTGTAGATGAAATCTTTACATAATTGGTTATAAACCCCTAAAATTGAATACACAACATATTACAACATTTGGGGTGTGTTTGATTTAAAAAAAATTTATGGAAAAGAAAATTTGAGGAAAAACAAAATTCATTATAGATTTCTTTTTATTTTCCTTTGCTTGTCTCAAATGGAAAATTTAAAGGAAAATTTTAACACTCAATTTATTTTACTTTTAACTTTCTCTCTAATTTCTCATACAATTTTCTTTCCTACAAATTTTTCATAAACCAAACAAACGAATCCTTTTAACTTTTCTTCAAATTTTCCCTTCCACCAAATTTTTCCTAAACCAAACATACCCTGTTTGATTTACCGAAAATTTGATAGAAAATAGAATTTTAAGAAAAATGGGAATGAGTCCCTTGTTTGGTTTAAAGAAAATAAGAATGAGAACATTAGTTGAAAAATTAGATGAAAAATTTAAACAAAACAAAGTATTTTACTAATTTCCTATGAATTTTCCACCCATAATCGAACAAAGAAAATATGATGGATTCCATAAAAAACTCATTTTCCACCAAGTATTCCTACCCTAAACCATACACACCCTTAATATTTTATGTAGTCTGCTTGACAAGCACACTTCATTATTTTATTAAGATCAAAACTCTGATCTAATCCTCACTTGTTTACCACCAGAACAGACATGCACATTCTAAATACAGGCATACATTGAAACCTTAAAATAAAAAAAACAGAAGCATCCGCGCAGCCATCCCAGATTCCCAGGCTATATGCCAGGAGGAGCTATCTTCTCTTTTGCCCTACAACTTATTATAGGGTCGGATGGAAAGTAGGAGCTGAATAAAATTCCACTATGAATGTCCGAATCTCCATTGGTGCTAGTTGGACAATAAGTTCTGATGGATCAACAGGAGCCCCTCTCACCACCTTAGGTTCCTCTTTTGAAGATCCCTCTACTTTCCAAACAAGTCTTTTTTTCTCCATTTCTGCCCTTTCTTGGTTTGCTGATAAACTTGTTTCAGTCACTTTGCTAATCTGAAAGCAACACAAGCAAAAGAGGCTTTACGATTGGATAGCCTACTAAAATCCACCTTATCTAAGACAGCGACCAACCTCCTTGTAAAACAACTTCTTCAGTTTTACTTCTGTTACAACTGACAAGTCTTCATCTTCTCCAACCTTACAAAAAATGTATATTTCACTGGTAAGTTCATTCATAAAGTCTTCGTTAAACTCAAACCACTTTACAGATTTATTAAACAAGTTAAGACAACTTATGTCAGGGACAGTTTAAAGAAACCTCGTATAAATGTGCAAGTCGAAGAAGAACTTTCCCATCACTGAGCTCCTGCAATCCAGTAATATTATTTAGGAAGCGTCAGCAAGCTCCATTTGGATACCTTCTAGAGAAATGAACAGATATTACTAGGTGCTGATGCTCAAAAGTCGACATACCTCAAGAGTTATGACAGCAACATTTTTGGGTAGAGTATATGATCCTTTAAATCCAGAGAAAGTAACTGTGGGAGACCTCATCCAGTTGTCTTGATCCTGAGAAAAGGAATTACTCTTCAATACAACAGCTAAAGAAAGTAATAGCTGCAGGACTACTCATATGATGCCAAGAAATTGTTTCACCTGTTCAGCAAATGCTAACAAAAGGGGGGAATATATCTCCTGACCAAATGATCGCCGCCATTCAGCTCCTTCCCCTAGGGGGTCTATTCGGAGGTAATATTTTCCTTGCACCTGCAATCATCATTAAGCCAGCGAAGCTATAAGAGCAATAATAAATGGCTCCTGTACTGAATATAGTCTGCAAACTGCAATGAACTTTCACCTCCAATATCCACTTCAACAAAGGTTGTCTCAACAGAAATGCTCATCAATTTTATTTTATTTTTTTACAATTACTTGTCATTTAGCATTCCTTAGCTTCTATTGATATTAATAATGCAAGAGATGTCGTGGAGTTGATTACTTGAAACAGACCCCCTAAGTGACATTGTTCTTACTTCTTTGTAAATGGCTCATGCAACATTGTTCGAGGAGGAGAGGGATGCACTTACTATTAGTCCCGTACATTCATTTGAAACACAGACAGTCTCATTAAGAGCCTCATCCACGCCACGAGCATCATCATGTAGCAGTCTCCTGAAGAAAATTAGAGTTGAAGTTTCATGGTAATTAATGCATTGCATGAAAATTTACAATATGTTGGCAACAAACCTATGCAGCATCAGCTCAACCTGCCCATCCTCAATGCTGGACCCTCCCAGTGCCCTGTCTACCAGAATTGAGAGTTCATGTTCCTTGTCCTCCATGTAGATCCCAAGATTTATCTGTTCCAAATACAAATTTTAATACCCTCTTTAACTATGTGGCAGCAGTTAGTATGCAAATTCCATTAAAATATAGTAATTTACTGTCCCTGTGCACCAGTAAAATTTACTCAAGCTTATAGTTGGAAATAATAAGGAGCAGTTAAGTTTCACATGAATTTTTACTTAATGGTTCACAATAAATTGAATGTTACACATCTTGTGATTACCTACCCCAAAACATGATTAAAAAAAATCCTCATTCCTTTCAATAACATATTTTGTTCGGAGCATTGTACTAAGGTAACTATTAGCATGTGTACTAAAATCTCATGAGATAGTTGACTTCTCATATTACAATCATAACCAAATTTTCTGTTTTTTTTAAAATAAGACAAGTCAATATCCTTGTTCTAACATTACCGAAAACCATAGGAGAATTTGTATTTTTTTGATTTCATTTAATATTTTATATTTTATGCACTGTGAAATGAAATATAGCAATGATACTTTTGTATAGATTGATTGAAGCGAGTGCATAATTGAAAGTATGTAACTAATATTAATTAGTTAATAAATTTTGCACCACTGGAATGATATATAAAACTAGACCAATGATCTTTGGCTTCATACGTTATGAGATTTATGATTAGTTTAGACCAATAAAATCACTTATCGAATTGAATGCTTGTGCAACTTGACTGAACTTTTTGAATAAAAGTTGATTCATTAGCATTTTCTGTTAAGATTTCTTGATTTTTAACTCTCCACCACTGTTATCATTTCAATCTGTATCCTGATTTCAAGATACATATGGAACCAAATAAGAGTTGATCAGTTTATTTTTAACTAGCTTCAATGAAGATGGTGCCAAACAGCCCTTTCAGCAAGAATACTTAACATATTAAAGCCTGTGTAAATAAGAGATTTATCTTAAAGCTTTGCATTTGGATTACTCATCCTTGAGAAAATTTATATGCTATGCCTAATAAGTACTCAAATCTGGTAGCTAAATCAATTTTATCACTTTAAAAAATTAGAAATGTGTGAACAAAGAATACATATCTGTGAGTTGATTTTATGCTATAATATAATAAATACAGATCTAAGCTGGTTTTTAAACAATTATACCTAACAAAATTGAAATAGCATTCAGATCTTACAGTTTAGTTATCTTTATTAAATTTTAAATGTTAGTTTTATAAATACATATGTAACCAAATGTGATTCGCTTGACAGGTTGAATTACCTAATAAAATTGAGTTTTTGATCTTAAAGGCAAAATGTGAAAATCGTAAGTAATGATGTCACATAAGTCAAGTGATACATATTATCATTTTCACAGTTTCAGATACTTCGTTTACTATTACATGTGTAAAAAATAGTATAATAACTATGACTGGGTAGCCAACCAGAACATATATAAAGTTTCTTAAATAGTAATAAATACCGGGTAATAGTTTCCAGCAATGGGTTGGTTCACGTCCAGATTCCAGTCTGTTCTGTAATCACGTATCTAAGGATTGTACATAAAAATTTAGTGCAGATCCAGATGAACAAAGAAGAAAAAGAAACATGAGATAACCAAAAGATTATGTAGGACATCAATTGATAGGATACAGGAGGATTCATCAATTTTCTTCAAGTTTGAGCATATAACTAAAACCAGTGTTTGGCGCCATTCATAAGTCAAACTGAATTTAAAGCAACCCAAAATCTATATAATGTGAAACTGTAAACAAAAATATAGTACAAACATATCACATTAATTTCGATTTAGGTAAGTTCTTTTTCCAATGTTCACCGGGCATGAACCTAGCATTAAAAAAACAGATCATCAACCAAATATTTGTTGGATGACGCTAGATTTAACATATACCCTTTTGATGAAATCACGGCCACTTGAGTCTGTGTAGAAAGTCTTATTTGTCTGCATCTCCATTGAAATCTTGGTCACAACTTCTTTTCCAATTCCATCATCAATGGGTATAGGCCCAACCTTTTTTTAAAAAGCAACAACATTAGTTTACTAAAGCAGTACTCATTGGTAGAGATCAATATAATGGAGGAAACTGAAACTAGGCAAAAAGAAGATGCACAGAGCATATAATAGTGACTTTTTAAATTATTATCTTACAATGAATTCAACTTCAACATGCTCCTTTCCTTTTTGCAACCTGTTGATCTACATAAGAACCATCTCACAGTAAGGAACGAGTAAAGTAATTTAAATCTACACAATCTTACCTTAATGAACAGAGAGGGCAAAATGATCTTAATGGTGCATCAATTAAAATTGAATTCCACAAAATTTAGCCAAGAATGTTGGACTACACTAAGTTTGGATAACTTTTGTTCTGAAGGGGTATCCATATATGTTGCTCTCATAATACATGGGTGTGATGTATACACAACATTTAGACATGTAACTTTCAGCACCCATTGAAGCGTAAGAGCGTCAACGCATAACTGCAACATCATAAATTGCTCCCAGGCTCGTTTTCATACCCTAGCAGGATTTTTGCACCACAAAAGTGATATCAATTCTAAATTCTAATACTCCTCCAGATTAATAAGAAAATCATTTTTCCCTTGTTCTTTAATACAGCGTTCTGTAATTTAAATCCATAATAAGTCCATATACCAATGGGCGCTTTGACAAATGAACATGTATTTTTATTATCAAACAAGCAGGTTTCCCTTGCATCATGCTGTCCCCTCCAGAAGTCAAAATGGGTAGGCCGATGCCTGCAGGGCCGGACCGCAAGCAACCCCAACCAAATTTCCATTGAGCTTCACATTGTCGTATCTCAACTTTTCATATCTATTCTGGTACGAAAATTTTTATTCGTTCTCAACTCATACTATAAATGTATATTCTAGTATAAGTAAAGATGGTAACATCAAGCATGTTTGCAAAGGTTAACTTAGGCTGCACCTGATAAATCCATGGATTTATCTTTTGATGAACTTCATCAACTATCGATCCACGTAAAACCTTCAAATGGACCTGTTAATTAATAGCCACATTAACCTACCACACTCAAGGCCAAAAGTCATAATAGAAAAAAGAATTGTTCATGCAAAAAATAGGAACAATCACCGGTTCTTGAGGTTTAATGAGAGTGGTGCCATTTGGACGAAAGATGTAAGCTCCTGCAGCCTTGCATATGAAAGATGACAAAACAGCAGGAAATACAATGATCAAATAAACAACTGACCAAATACAATGTAACAGTTGTTACATCACATGTGGACATCTATTAGAAAGGCCTACCTGAGGGTTCTCTTCAGTTTTATCATATATGGCCCCAGCATAATGAGTATATGATTGCTCCAAATACTCATCCACCTAACAAAGAAAAAAAACTATCAACCTCCCACCTTTATACATAAAAGAAAATTTCATAAAGTATCAGGTGGTGAATATACATGTCAAGAAAAGACATACTCCCTCCGTCCTGATATACATGTCGTTTAAGGTTAAATTGAGTAGATTAAGGTGATGTTTAATTCTAGCTGTTAAACGAATTTAATAGGTAAGGATTTAGTGTATATTTATAAAACTTTGTGTAAAATGTATAATTGATGGATTATTACTGGTGTAGGATTACTTTTTTATTGATTATGATAATGAAATCATTAATGTCTAACTTTTTAAGATAGTTGTAGACATTAAGTACGCATTGAAAAATGTTAAGTGACAAGTAAAAGTGGACAAAAAAAATTTGGTTATGTGTACAAGAGGACAGAGGGAGTATAATATAAATCTACAATTTTTGGAGAAAAGGGATTAAGGTACATACAGATGTTCTGCTATTGATATATTGAGTAGGTTTCCCATTATTACGAGGAAATTTAAGTTTCAGATTCCCATGACCAACTTCGAACATGGAACTTTCATTAGTATAATAGGTAGACTCTGACGACTTGTTTGCACTGGAGTCTGCAAAACAAATATGCATTTACCTGTCCTTGATGAGAGGGCTATTATGGTACTCAAATGTGCTGAGCAAAATTATTACCTTTACTTGAGCTTGATATACTGTACGTGCTGAACCCGAGAGGAGGCACAGACACGCCAAAAGCAAGCCAGTATTTAGGGGTCTCGCTCGATGTTTTTCCCAAGTATGCCTTCGAGTGGAAATTTCTCAACTCTATATGAGCACTTACAAAAGGAAGGAGCTGCGACTCAATTTTTTCTCCATCAGAATCACGTACTATAAGATTTTCTTCAGAAACCTACATTATCAGAGCAATCACTACAATTAATCGGATAGTGTAACTGTAACATAGGTTGAAATATTATGAGCATCCACAAAAAGAGAGGTTTTGTCTGTTGTGAAAGTTAGTGTATGTCAAATTAAGAAAACACAAGAACAATGAATTATAAAAGAAGGCACAAAAATTTGGTGTTTCAGTCGTGCTGTTCAATTTAGGCGGGGATCTTATTAATTCTTGTTGGGGAATATAAGAATGCAAAGGAGACTAAGAGACTTTATAATACAATAATCAACCACTCATATAAACCCATATAAACCCAGACAAGGTTTATATGGACGCTAACAAATCCCAAAACAATATGGATGTCTAAAATCCTATTAAAACAAGAATTATATTCTGCTGTGAAACCCAACTGTAGGTAAGTTTCCAATTCTATAAGCTGCCATAATTTTTATGCAGTGGTCTGCACCTACGGAGATAGTAAACCTGACCCTTCGCAGTACCAACTCTTTTGCTAACGACAATGCATTTCCAATTAATTATGAATTCAAAACAACCTTTCAACTGCAAAAATGCATTTTCTAGAATGATACAGAAAAAAAATTACTGGACCTGGATACCAAATAGTATTATACATTGTGGTAAGTTCACTTTAAATTCTCCCTTGTATCTACTCATCAATTTTTACTCTATAAATGAACAGGAGTACACCATAACACACTTCATAATCGAAATTATTAGTGAAGTATCACCACATCCATCTTTGATTCAATATTTGGCTTTGTATCTTCACAAACCATAATACGTAATGCTGGGTCTCAATTAAAGCTATGCAAGTAAAGCATTCGGATGCCATGCAATACTATCATATTTTCAAACTGAAAGTGCTCACAGGAATCCGAATTATGTCCTCTCTCTTCCATCCAAGAGAATTGTAAGCCACAACTATCTACAAAAAGAAAAAAAAATGGTAATGAGAAAATCCAGTAATTTAAAAAGCCAAACAAAACAGAACTAAAACCAGAATGTCAAAGGTAAGTAAATGTTACCAAGTTCTTTCTAGGAGATAACTGAATTTCAGTCGGAGGACAATAACTTATGTTTAGAAGTGGACACTGCAACAAAGGAGAAAAATGAATAAACTACATAAAAATCTCAAGACCTGTAGCATACAATATAAAATAGTGTCTCGAGATTGTATACAACATATCTCGGAGATTACGAATAACACTTACAACCAAAGATATCTAAGCTTCAATAAAGTAACTATAAAGTAAATGATGGTGACAAGAGTATTAACTAATCTGAAGTAATTTCAGTACATATAGTCCCCAACAGACTGGGATTAAATAAACTGCGACATTAGATCAGCAATGAACACAAATTCAGATGACGAATCAAAGAAAAAAAGATATCAACAGGATATGACTTCACATCGCATTCCTAAGCTAGAGAGATTCGATTTATGCCTGCAGAAAATTGGGAGTAGTGGTCCCACGTCCAACTCGTGATTTAGACTCGACCAAGCGAGTGAGGGCTTTAGCAACCAGGTTTGCAGCCTACATGAGTAATGTAAATGTTAACGTATAGGCATTTGTGCCATCACGAGTAATAGATGAATATGCACCTCTTCATAACCAATCCATAACCGTGTTGCATAGTCATTAGCTACATGTTGCTTTTCAGTTCCGGAAACTGCATCGTGGTGCTGTGCAATCGCTAAAGCGTCACTCAATGAATCAGTGGTGGGACCTGTTTTACTCTTGCCTATGAAGAACTCGAGTTGCCGCGCTGCCTGTTGAACAATTTCATTTCACAACTACTGAATGGAGTTTGCATGCTTGCATGTAAACGTAAAAAAATATAATTATATGTGCATAATATATACCATAAGGTATCCGCTGAGTGTTCTGACAAACCGTTTCAATGATGGTCTGCTAGAGAAGTATCCTGTCCAGTATCCATTTGGACGATCTGCGTATCTGATATGAACAGAAATGATCCAAAAATATGAAATATGACTACCGAGTAACAGAATTTTAATAACAGGCACCCTCTGGACTTATGTTTTTCACTCACGGGAAGTAGTCCTCAGACTTTAAAGGCCAGCTCTCATTTGCTTCATGTTTCGCATCCGTGTAAATCGATGGCGTCGAGTACAGTGCATTGACACGTCCATCCTACATTTTCTGACCCATATTATTTGTCTCCAGATATAGGACTTCCTTAGAGTTGCTTTCCAAAGTGGCAGAAGAACTTAAGACCAGAACAATTAAAAAATACACCATTATCAGGAAACACCATCACAGACATGGCGTGGCCTTGTCCAATTTTCAATGGCATTGAACCAGCCTTGTAAGGACTACTGTCACATAAATATTACTTATGGGTATTAATTACATGTTAGCAAAGTAGTAGGATCGTAATGTAATTTTAGCAGTTTGATTTCTTTATATTCTGTACTCAAATTAAGAAGAAGACAAGCAATGAATAAAACCTAGTTTCTCATCGTCATCTCTGCCTCTCCTACTCTGATAGTCTTCCTTTCTCTACAACTCTTCTCTTCAACCTCACTTCTCAATCCTTCCTTTTCTACACAATTCTTAACAACTACATTGACTAACTTCTGTCACAACTGGCAAATTATTCTACAACCAACCAGCGTGACATTACATGTAGTAGATCCAAGCCTTTCCTTACTGATTGCAAATAAGTCAGAAAGTAAGCTTATGAATCAGCACATAATGAATAACATTCCAAGGAAACCTCTCTTTTGTAAGGACAAATGACCTTTAGTGCCAAAGCAATGTAAATGTACGAATATGAATATTTATTTCATCTTTAAATCTACTTAGAGTCACAAAACAACTTATTAGTAAATAATAAAACTTAATCAACAAACTATAGATATGTTAATTAAAGTTCAACTAATACGAAAATATCCTACATGGATAAAAGAAAGATTTAGCATATATCCCTTAATTAGTAACTTGTCACATAAAAGAAAGAGTAATACCATGATTCAAATACGACTTACCAGGTTGACATAATGGATAAACTTATCCATTTGGCGAAACCATGAATTAGCATATTGATATTTAAAGTCTGTTCCCATTGTCCACATTATATGATTTGTTCGGGTGATATTAGCCTGGCAACAAGTGGAAAAGGTCATCTCAGACCAAGAACAATGAGCCATCATAGTGTTTATTGAATTAACTATATTACATTTGATCCAAAATGATGCATAAAATAAGAGAAACTCATTGAAAGTCAAGGTCAACTTAAGGTGCAATATTACCTGCGACATGGCAGCACTGACAAAGTCATTTACTCGTTCTTGAACATTGTAATCGAACAGATTTATGTCATCCTATATGAGGAAATGTAGGGTTTCAGACGTCTCAAAACTGTTTCCACATGAGAACAGTAGGTCACTCGTGAATGAAATTAGTAGCGAGTAGCGACAGAATTAAACCATTTCCAAAAAGCTGAAAGAGCGCCGGGAGAAGATTAAAATCAAGTCACATAAGATTTAAAGCTTATATGTAAGTTTATATGCTTTTCGCATCAGGAAAATTATCTTGATTGTAATATTTGGGTTTCGATGTTTATTTTACTTTTGCTGGAGTGACCTGGCTTTTTTCCAGTTGTAAGTTGTAACTCTACTAATCAGTATGTTTTGGTGTAGGTATTTTCTAACAGGCGTCCAGCTACGAGTTTGTCCTTATATGTAATTTTGTTCATCCAAACTTAAAGAAAAGTTTTACAAGCCACGAACAACTTAATATGAACACAAATGAATCTTATAATACCTGAATAACTGGTGAAGGGTCGTTTACTTCAAAGTAGAACCCACCTGGAGGTGGCTCATAATTTTTAGGAAATGCGCCAGCAAAAATCTGCAGAATAGATAGGATGGAGAAGTGAAAAGAAAAAAAAAATGGAGAATCGAAATGCAGACCAACGTTGCAAACTAGTTTTAAAGCCAATACGACACTCTGGAGAAGCTGCCAGGGAGCCAAATAAAACTATATGTGTGGCTCACCTGTGCGCTTGACCCAAGGCTTTTAGAACCACGCCATACGACCTCAAGACTTTTTTCATTTTTTCGCTTTTCTCTATCCTGATAATCGATTCTCCCAAAAAAGACGGAATCGAATCCCACCTGTACACAGTGTATAATGCTGCATTATTGGTAGACAGATAATGCTGATAACCAAAACATTTACATTAAACACCACAAGTTCTTCATTAATTGCTGATTGCATCACACTTGATGGAGTACTAAAGCAACACTTATTTATTAACAGAGTTGAAGGTTATATGCTTCTATAATGTGAATCAAAATTTAATAAGCATACTTCTGCACCCAATAAATAAGCCTGAACAGCAGCATGTCCGAACGGGTCAATTTGCCAGCCAATTCTAGGAGTCACACCAAACTGTTCTTTGATGTACCTATGCCCAAGTGTCGTTTGATCAATCATGTCTATGTAGTGTGGTGATGCCTCATCATGCATGCACATTCCCCCATTTCTGAAATATTGGAATATCAAAAAATGAGATTGTAAAAAAAACAAAACTGATGCCCAGACCCATGCAGCAGAAACTTTCTTATGAATATGTAATATATGGATCCACGAACTGACAAAAGCAATCAATATCGTCACAGAAATTGAGCTAGATATACACTAGTTCATTTCAATTGAAGACTTGAGCTTACATAAACTCTAGCTGGCCTGAATTGACGAGTTTCTTAACTACGCTCTGCATTGTCTTGCTCTGTTGTCTCCACCATCTTTGGAAAAATGCCTGCATACCAAGGAGAAGATTAACAAGGGAAAATCAATGTGTGATGATAAAGCAGGTGGTGAGTAATTGGTTACCTGCTCCACATAGATAAATTTGCGATTTCTGTCAGCTAAGAGGGCCGGAATAAGAGAGTCCAACACATTTTGAACGCATGCGCCCTGTAAGCAAGTAGACAAGCATGTCATGAGCAAAGGGAATGAGAGGTGGAATGAAAGATGAAGGGCAAAGGGAGGCGACCTGAATAGAGTTATTAGAACCAACATAATACTGATCGACAGTCTTAAGCCAACCAACATCATCATGGGTATGCGCAACCAGATGAACGTTGAGCTTCCCAGGAAGTACACCTTGGGATGTATTGTAAACGATGAAGCTGGAGTGGGCAGGTGAGAGCAGCAGCGTTAGAAGTAGAGCGGAGAGTTCGATGAAGTAAGCCATGTAAACTAAAAAAGGCGAAGAAGAAGAAGAAGAGGATGAGGTGAGTTGAAGCTGTTGATGGAATGAAGTGAAAATGGAAGTCAACTCAACCCATGCCTTTACTCTAAGCACTTCAACAAAGAGTGAAGAAAACTTTTTGCAAGGGAATCCAAGAGCCAAGAGGTTAATCCTCATCTGTATGCTATGCGACGACAAGCAAAACCACTGGTGATGGAACCGTTTTGGATGTTACCATAGTTCTCAGAATCGGATCTGTGATCGAACTGGTCAAGATCCTGGTTCATGATTTTTCGGTTGAACCTGTGATTCATACCGATTCAATTATTGGTTCAATTAAAAATAATAATTACAAAATATAAAGTATAAGATGTTAAATGTAAATATAGAAACAATTATCTCTGCTAGCATGATTGGTTAAAGGCATTGCCTGTAACTTACAAGGTTTGGGGTCGTACCTCCCCCACTTATTTTTTAAATATAATTAATACTAATTTAATATTAATTAAATGTCTAATTATAATAAACCGATTCAGCCGGACCAGTCCGGTTCAGCAATATTTCAATATATCGATCGGTTCGTCAAGTTTTAAACGGTTCATAATGCAATCCGATAAGATTTGCAAACCAAACCGGTGTCTGATCCGGTTCCCGATCAAACCAGCCGGTCTGATCCGGTTTTAATAACTATGAATTTTACTCATACTTTTTCCTCTTTGGGCTTTGACATAATTTGGGTCAAGCTTCAAGTAAATGGGGCTGCCGCCATATCCATGACCTGCAGAAAAAGCTTAATTCTTTGGTGTTGTGTTGTTGAGGAATTCATTTGTGTGCTTCCACACAATCACTTGTAGTGAATATCTGTGTGCTTCCATCTCAAAACAATGCTGTTTAATCAATTTCTACAAATTCAGACATGAAAAGTATATAAGAGGAAATAAAACATTTTCACGTCATTCTCTCTCAACGGATGCCCGAATGAGTACATCTTGAAGAAAATTCAAACAAATTCACATAGCAATTGACTCTGAAGTAGTATCGCACCACATTATTGATTTCAAGTCAGTCATATGTCATCTTATACAGTGTTTATGACTATTTAGCTGTTGCAACCTTCTTATATTTACTGCAAATTAAATTTTGAGGCAAACCCTCATATTTGAAAAAAATAAATTGATACAAACTTGTAAAAATCAGTTATTGAGAGCGACATAAAAATCATCAAGAGCTGATAATATTGATTATTAATGACTAATGTAGTAGTCTAACTAATTAATACACATTTGTATGTGAAGAACATAGCTGCGGATGCGATGAATGACCATTCTATGCACCTAATCCACAACTACTGTATCTGATAAAAAATTATGATGTTTGTCTTATTAAAATTGTGTTATATCCGATTAAACACAAGTATGTCATTAGTTGCGCAGATGTATGATTAGGTTTTTCGAACCACAAGTCATAACCCTGGATCCGAAATACACATTAATTAATTTGTGTTGGTTCAATACGAGCCCTAGTTACAAGTCTAGATCCGAACTAAAACATAGTTGGGTCGGGGTTATCTCTTTTGACGAATGCACCAATTGTCATGCTTCCATCGGTATCCACACACGGGTGGTGGATACCGCGCTCTGTCTCACTATGTCTTTGATCGTATCGAATGACATCACGTTCAACTCAAAATAGAAACTCTAGCCTTTTATTTATTGTGAGAATCATGCTTCTAACCTTCGGACCGTGGGTCATGTCTATCAGGTGGGTTATTGGGCTTGGATCTGTGGGTCAAATCTAAAGGGTATTATTCATGGGCCATACTCATGGATTTGACCAATCTGGTTAATCCGAATCAGGCGCGGGTTGAACCACATTAAATCCACACTGAATCTTATTTGATTTTTAGTCAACTCAATATCCGCTACTAGATTATGTGCAATTCTCTAGGTTTATTCTTAATTAGGTATGGATAAAAACGCATTGATCATAATCGGCCCCTTATAAGGCATTATGATCCCCAATTAAGAATAATATGTTTTTGAGGTAACCAAACCATTAGTTAATACGAGTCAATTAATTGATTTAATGAACAAACTCTAACTATCTTCCACTTGCACATAAACCATTTACAAATAATCTTTCTATCCAACAATATCTTGAATGAACGTAAAGAATGATGACATGTTATCCTTATTAAGCTCATTTTCTCAATCTAAGTGTATAACTAACATATTAAATTACTTACTTTTAGTCCGTTTGAGCATGACCATGCATTTCTCAATCTTAACACATTGAGAGGCCCAAAGATATTTTTCTCATCATATGAGAGTGACAGCTCCATCTTGTTGGCTCATATTCCACATCAAGATTCATAACATACTCAATAGTCACCTTTATAACTACCGAGTTTATTGATAGTGTTTGATGATACCAAAGCACGCTACTCCTCGAGTAGGAAATTATGGTCGACTCAGGTTAAGGACTGTACTCATATACTATCAGATATATTAATAATAGAAAATTCCTAACAGTAATCTTAAAAAAGGATAGACACAATACATATTATATGTATTAATATCATATGTATTAATATCATATGTTTGGTATCTAATACCAATGAACTGTGAAACAAGTTCATTAACTAATCCACGTGATAATCTTAGCAATCATCACATTCCACAATGATTATCGACTAAGGACATCTTAAAATGACATTGCTTTTCAAATAGAGTCTCACAATCAAATCACGTACTTAATTTTCTATAAATAATTTGTCATTCATGGAATGAGAGCTACATATTATTCAAAAAATAATATGAACTCAATTAATGAACCATTAAAGATGAAGACATTCTCCTACTCAAACCAGCATTCCCTTTCTCATGAATGCATTTGTCATAAAAAAGTGCCAACATATCTTCTGACTAACCTGAATCCCTAAATTTCATGAAAGACTTACCGAACATGGATGTGGCTTTATTGGCCATAGATGGTGAATCCATATCCTTGGAGCAGCCATTACCACCAGACTGGTTTCTCCTCAATGCATGAATAGAAAAAGATGATGACTTCTTTGGTTCTCCCCTACTATCAGACACAGTTAGCAAACTTGACTCTCCATCCTGCACAGAAGAATATCTCTACTTTGACACTTCCTCGGATTCGCAACTTGAAAGCGATGACAAATGTGATGAAGACCCTGAATGCACCAGACTCTGGTGGTCAAGCTATATGATTTCAACCACATCCATTCTCCACAGAATCTAATCCTGTGTGGTCGTTCGATGCGGCAGATCATAAGTAATAGTGTTCGACCAAGGCAATGAGCCCTCATTTCCTCTTAGAAACTTCCCTCCAGCTTTATGTACATGTCTTTTTTGATAAGCTCCCATTGGACGACTGTGTTGTCTACGAGTCCACAAATGCTGAAATTGGCCTGAATAACCTTCCTCTCAGTGACTCCCAGTAGCACAGGCTTGTCGATGACGGTGAGATAGAGCCTGAAAGCGCTCCTGAGGCGGATGACATGTGTATGGCCATGGACAAGCTCGACCGTCTAGCGAGCAAGGTGGGAAGAACCATTGCGATATTGGTGGACATCTTCATTCTCATCAGCCACAAGGTACTTGTCCATCAAGCTGCGTAGCCAAAGTGCTTCGACTCTGTTGAAGAACTCCATTTTAACTGAGCCTACTTTCCTCATTTTATTCATAGCATCACATTCTAAAAAACGCGTCATCACAATTTTCATTCGAAAACGCCATACATAATACAATAGTTTGGTGATATTTTGGAGATCAAGCTAGTGGAGGGTGTCTGAATAACAAGTATGGTAATGAACTCCAAATCAGCATGAGTAGCTAAGTTAGTGACTATATCATTTGATTCGATTACCCAAACCTCAAACTGAACCTCCAAAACATTGATGAGTGAATGTACAAGAATGAAATTGTTTCCATTGTCTTCTTTACCACTTTTTGCAACTTCCTCAGCAGGCCACTTATTAGATCTAGCAACAGTCCACACATTTTCCTCAAAAAATAAGTAGAGTTGTTCAGGAGTCTCAATTTCAAAATTAAACTAAAGGGTAATCCCAAAACCATATTTACAAGGCATAACCTAATTTCAGGTGGTAATAAGGGAGGTTTTCCTACCCAAACCCACATTTATTGAACACTTATTTTAGATAAAGAGTTCTTGCGTTCCATAAAGTGTCAGAAGTTGACGCCATAAGGGTGACACTTCACTACGCTATTTGGACAAACAATTAGAGTGCAATGATTTTCAAGGGATTTTAAGTCATGAACAAGATGTAGCTCATACTGATCTGCATACTCAGCAACTAAAGTAATCACGGGGGAGTTTTTCAATAGCTTATTGTACCTTAAACATTTGATTTTGTCATCATAGTCTTACCCTCATCTATTAAACTAGGGAAATCAATGAATACAGATGCGACATTTCAGTGATATGAAGTTCATATCTATTATCAGTGTTTATTTTATCCCTTTTCACCTCTGCCTCACTGTCATCTTCCGCAGTCAGCTATGTGGTAACCTCAGCAACAACTCAGGGACTAGATTGGGGGTGGGAGGTAGCAGTTGCGGCTGGAATGGAGGTATCTTTCGTTCCAACTCATTTTGTTTTTGGAAGCCTTGTATGAGTTCTATCATCTCGTTATGGCCTTTCTGATATTCGTCTAGTTTTGTCGGATCTATTGTTTACCTCTCAATGCAAGCACCAAGTGATGCAATCTAGATAGTGCACCAAGGTAGAACTGGGAGATGAAGAAATTTGAGATGAATAGAAGAGCAGATTGAGAAGAGATTCGAGAGATTGGGTTGAGTAAGGAGACGATGACAGGGAGAAGACGATTTAGTGTTTAAACTTGCTCGATGCCTTCTTCTTTTCTCATACAAGTTTATACAGAATAAGTTTGTGAAATTAGAATTCAACATACTAACTTGTCAAATAATAAAATCACGACACAATAGGATAATTTTTTTCTCCTAAAAATAGCCAATTTAAAAGAAATAAACAAAAAGAAATTCCAAATATAAAATTTGTCCTTCAGTTGTAAACCAGCCGGAAAGCGGCACCGTATACGCAAAAAATGTGAAGCTCAAAGGCCTCTCTTGTCTAATTGACGATCAATCTCTCCCTCGCAGCTGCACCTCATCTCGTATCTAGCTAGGGTTTACAGGAAGGAAGCCGTGTGGTCAATCTCCGCTATTCCCGATTGTTGAATCTTCTCCCTCCGTCCTTCTTTTTCCTTTTTTTCTGACCATGTCTTCCGCCCCTGCATCAACCAAACCGGCGGCAACTACCACCGGAATTGCCAAAAGGAAACCTGTGTTCATCAAAGTCGACCAGCTCAAACCAGGCACCAACGGCCACACATTGACTGTCAAGGTCGTCAGTTCCAAGCCGGTCGCCTCCCCCAAGCCTCGCCCCGCTCCCATTGCCGCACGCCACAATCGTATTGCTGAGTGCCTTGTTGGTGACGAGATCGGTTCCATCGTTTTCACTGCCCGTAACGAGCAAGGTACCCGCTTTCACTACACCTCCATTCTTCGTCTTTATCCTATAAATTCATCCCGAGTTTTTTTTTTTGTTAGTCTTACGACCCGATAGACCTAACATTTGGATGGGTTGATTCCATTGCCGGGCAGCTCATGCATTTAGTTTTGAGTTTTGGTTTACTATTATATTATACTGCACTACTTATGGAGGAGATTCATACTTTTATAGTGCTCTCCTCTCCTTTTGCTTTAGTTCTTTTGAAGCAAAGTTTATGTGGAATGGAAAGGATTCTTTATAGTGGCACTTATGGTTGTTAACTAACTGGTGACCCCTATTTTTTTTGTGCTTTGTTATTGTTCTTCTAGTTGGAAATTATTAGGACAATCTTGGTCTACTGAAGACAATTTCATATACGTTGGTTTGTAGGAACTAGTAAGATATCATGGTGTGCAGTAGAAAGAAAAAGACTGATAATGTCGATTGCTGTTATGTAGCAGTAATTTAAAATTATGATTTTCTCGCATCTCCTAGATGATTTTCATTTTTATATTCCTTGCTGCAATGATTGCTTATTTGAATAGCTTTGTTTCCCATGTTACATCCATCCTTGAAATTGTCTGCCACGCATGCTCAGGGTGCGAGTTGTAATGAAAGATGAGTCTAAGTTTGCTGTTCATTGTGCATATTGAAATCGCCTTATTTAATTTCTCAATGCAGTTGACACCATGAAGCCAGGAGCCACTGTTATTTTGCGCAATGCTAAGATTGACATGTTCAAGGGATCGATGAGGCTTGCCGTTGATAAATGGGGTCTAGTGGAAGTCACCGAACCAGCTAAATTTGTTGTCAAGGAGGATAACAATCTCTCTTTGGTTGATTATGAGTTGGTGAATGTTGTTCAAGAATGATAGCCGTGTCTTTAAAGTGATTATTTGGAAGGTAGCTCTTGTTTTCCCTGGTGTTGAATCATATTGGAAAAAGTTCTCAGGTGTTGGAGTAGTGCAAAAGAGAATTCTAGACAATTTCTCATTTTGCTCACATTATTGAGGCAATGATACCATTCATTGTTATTATTATGAATAACATATTGAGATCCATAGTTAAATTCAACTGCTGCTTAGTAAAAGGCTGCAAAAGTTTATTGTACTGATCACCAGAAGTTGATGCTACAGTACATAGAGCAAATTGTTCGTTGATCTTGTAACTTCAAATGTGATCAGATTAACTATGGAAACTGATTAACATGATATTCAAGGCACTGGATGTTGGTGATCCCTGTCTGCTCCTATCTTACTGAGGGTTTTTTTCTTGGTCAAGCTTAACATCAAAATATGATTTTTGTCTTCATAATTTGTGTCTAGAAGGACCACCGTCTTGCTTTTACAAGCGGTCCTTTCTAATGAAAGTTCACACAATTATTAGTGCTGATAGGTGACTCATTCAAAGCTACAAATTTAACTAAGATATGTAAGTCGTTTATTCATGAATTATGATTACCTCAATGTACTCTGTGTTTGAATCTTTTCGGTCATTTTTGTCCCAATTATAGTAATTTGCACTAGTACATTGTGTCATGAATGTGTCTCGCCCTCCTCCTATGAATGTAACGATTCCTAAGAATGTTTGTGTATTTGTAAGGTCCTTTCTTAGTGGTAGTAATTATCTTAACTATCATGAGTCCTGGGACATAAGATATGTCATTTTATAGCCCCATGACCCCACATTGTTCTTGGCTATAGTAAAATAAATCCTCTTCTTGTTGACTCACACGTTTATTGACCTGTGTCTTTCGCTTATGTTCACGTTCATTGTCGCAAGGAATGACCTTCCAAAAATGAGAAAAAGATACTTTGTCAAGCTCACATTTCATAACCATGAAGTCGCATGTATGGGACGGACCTATACTTGGTTTGGACCGATACATTAGTCACTACTTTAACCGGTGATATCCTTAATCCATTAGCGAGTACTAAAAATATATCTGAAGGGTGGGGGTTCCTTAGTGACAAATCTTCAAAGATTATAAGGGGCATTACGCTGGCTCAAGCCCCAAGGTCTACTAATATGTGGAGCATCTTTCCATTAATCTTTGAGATTCGGGGACATCTTGTATGGTATCAACATGCTTCTCTTAACCTCGACACAATCTTTCTCTTCCTCCTCGTCATCATATATCCAGATAATGTCGAAGTCCTATCTTTCATATTTTGTTGTGTTTTTGATCCTTGCATTGTGCATTGGTTGTTTTAGATCATCTTCAAAGTCTTTGCTAGAGCGTTTCTCGCTGATGATGGTCTTGTAGTCCTTAGTGATCTTTGGCTTCTTAGGTTCTTCTTTCACTTTTGCTCTCTTCGGTTATTTTTCAACCTCCACTTTCATTTCACCACAAGTGCATTGTAATGTTTTTCTCTGTGGGGATCCTGAGGCTAATACTGAGTTTCTTGAGGTAGAGGTGCTACGTTGGCATGCTGAGCAATCTAAGTTCCTATGCCACAGTTGTTGTTTTCCATTTGTTCTATCTTGTCTGGAAGACCTCGAACTACTTAAGAGAGTAATGTGTTATTTTGTAACCATTTTACTTGGAGCTCTCTAACATTATTAAAATAAGATTTTTTTCAAGCCACAAATTTTTTCAGAAATGCACCAGACCAAAATCTTGTCAAGCTTGACATTTTTACAACTCAACACAAGTTTCAAATGTTTATTTTGAGATTTTGAACCAACTTTGGTCCCAAAACTTTCAAATTAGGTTCAAAACCTTCAAAATAGGACTTGAAAAATGTTTGAGTTGTTGTAATGCTAACTTGACATTTTCACAACTCACACAAGTATCAAACTTGGTTTAAGACTTTTGAACCAACTTAGTTCCAAAACCTAAAAAATAGTCTCTTTAAAATCTCTTGTTTCGGCACTAGCCTAATTTTAAAACCTTCTATTTTGACACTACTAAGTCAGACTTACTAAGTGGCGTTCCACCTCAAGCTCGATGATGTCCAAGGAAGCCCTCTTCATTGGTCTCAAAAAACACGAGTTAGCAATTTGAAGTAAATCTCATAAAAACCTTTAAAATACATAACAATCTTATGTCAAGACACTTTACCATTTCCTTCGCATGCACGTGCACACCCTTTGACTTGAAGTGATGGGTCACTGGTCCTCGTCCGCTGACCGTCTCAAGTTGATTCTGTTGGTTTCGTGCCTGCACCTCCTGGAACTTTAGTGTCTTTATCTGCTCGATTATCTTCGGCTAAAAGGCTTCCTCAATGAATTCGTGCTTTACGAAGCCGTTGCCACAAGCTGTGCGAAGTGAGTCTAATAAAATACTGGACCACTTCTCTTTGAAGTATTTGGTAACCTTCAAATCATCCTATGGTCGCCAAATACAGTAATAAAATATAAGTGTTAGATCGCTAACTATAAATTTGTAAAATGTGAACTTCAACCCTAAATAAAAACAAACCTTTAACTTATCCAACCACCTCTTATGGACTGCACCGGGAATCTTGGAGCCTTTAATCTAGGAACCACTCCGGTGGAGGTGCATGATCGACTGCACCCCCTATTCACCTCCTTTGGGAGAAAACTACAAAGAGGATACCAAACAATTATATAATCTCATTGTCAAACCAAATTGATATTAAATTACATTACCATATGTTTCATGACAATAACCGAGTTTGAATTACTCACTAGGCGGAGCAGGTGTGATGAGGACCCGATCATCAACTTCCGGGATCTGAGCCGGGTCTTCCCGAGACTCGATGTCACCCACAGGTTGTGGACCACGTATGGAGTCCAAATCTTATCAAAAGAAGCTCCTAGGTTGACTGGCACTAAGAGCAAAGTCAAGGCCTCCGGGCTCTGCTTAGACGACACGCCATGTGGTGAAGGCAACCGTATCAGACTGAATGGACTGATAAACTGAAACTCGCAAGAAAACTGGCCGCTGAGGAACGGGGGCATCCTCCTTGCACTCATCCTCTGGCTAGCTAGGGACTCCATGCGTGGTGCCATGTCCTTCTTTTTAACGGGGGGTTGAAGGACTCATGCCTGCATATCTCACCAAAAAGGATTCATTAGCTAAACGCCAAAATCAATATAAATGAATGTATAAACTAAAGCTCATAATAATATTTCAAAATCAAACTCAACACAAGTGTAAATTGATGTATAAACCAACTAAAACTCAACATACATGAATGTATAAATCATCCAAAATCAACACTAAAATTTAACACAATCAAATTCATCCAAAGTCAATTAAACCACATACATGAATGTATAAGTTGATGTATAAACTCAATACTAAAACTAAAACTCAGCACAATCAAATTCATCCAATATCAACTATATCACATACATGAATGTACAAATCAGCAAAAATTCATCCAAGTATAAATTGATATATAGACTTAACACTAAAACTCAACACAATCAAATTCATACTAAATCAACTAAATCACATACATGAATATATAAATTAATAAAATTGAACACTTACCTGAATTAGAAGGGGGTTTAGGAGGTTTAGGAGAATGTAGGGGGTGGGGGTTTAGGAGGCTTACAGTTTGGAGGAGGGGTTAAGAGGAGGAGATATGGGTAGGGAGGGACAAAAGAGGGAGAAAAGAATACTTACATTCAAATTTGATTTTAATTTTTCCGGCCATTTCAGATTGGCCAAAAATGATCGTTATCATTAGCACAGTTCAAGCATATTTTCAGGGAGTTTTAATCCTCTCCATGATTTCCTCTGTGCAAATATCAGAAACGCAGAATATGGCCGGTAGTGGTCGGAAATGAACCTGAAATACCACCCTTGTTCAGGCTAATTTTTGGCCATTTGTGGACAGATAAGAATTAACTTTTTATTATTATTTTACAATGTCAAATTTTTTCACTAATTTGTGAAATTTGGCCGGAAACAAGTCGGAACTTTTTCGGCGGGTTTCACGCCGAGTGTCTTTGGTTGCAAAAGAGCATTGTTTGCGTAGTTTAATAACCTTTCTTTCCGCCTCCATCTTTTCCATGCAATCGATCATCCATGGTTTCTTGTTCTTTTGATTCTCAACTTGTGAGAGTTCATTCTGGTATTGGTTCTTGGTTGAAATCCCATTGGGATTGGATTATGGGTCTTGTAGGATAAGTTAGGATGATTACGGTTATTTGGGTGTAGATTAGGTTAAACTGACTTCTCTGGTTTTGGTACCATTGATTTCTTCTCCCAACAAATTAGACATAAGGAGAAAGAAGAATAAGCACCCACTCAACCAAAATGCAAGTGGAAAGGTGAAAAAAATATAATGTGTTGCCAAAAAAAGATAGAAACTTTTCAGTGACTGTGGCTTGCAATTTAAGAACTAGAAACTAAAAAAGAGTGAAGTGATGGGCTAGAAGAGCTATCAAGTAATGAAATCATGACCTAGGAATTCATCTTCCCACCAAAACCATTTCCCCCAAAATACCCCTCCACATGCTTTTCTCAACGTGGCATCTGCCAATTGCTAAGGAGTAAAAAGGGGAGAAACGTTGTGTTTTTGAAGTTCAGTAAAGAACAACACACGAAGTGTTTCACTAGTAAGTTCAAAGACAATGAGCATAGTTGGTTTAACATAACAAATCACAGCACAATAAAGTAAAAAGTTAATGTTGTATTTTTTGAAGAAAATGGTTCAAATACCATTAAAAATTTGGTTGTAGAATCCCAAACTTTCATTGGGTAGCCCATCCTATCAGTAAACATGATCTCTTATTTGATATCTCCAATGCCCCATCAGCCCGTCAAGTTAACCCACAATCTCATTGTAATCTTTTCACCCAATTGGTTTGCCTCCACTTGCTTCCCTCTTCATTTTTTCATGCAGCTTAGGATTTAGGGTTTCCCTCCATTTGCTTCCCTCTTCTCCAGATCTTGGATTGCACCTTGTGTTTTGCCGGTTGTATTTTGTACATTGGGTTTTAAACATTTCATATTATACCTTGCGTGTTGTACCTAGTACTTTTTAGCGCTCCAGAAGACAATATTAGTTTAATAATGTCATACTCTAATGGCTAGTTCCAACCAACTAAAAAAATATAAGTCTCTAGTATAAAACAAACCATCTTAACAATGCCATACTTTAATGGCTAGTTTCACCGACCCGACAAGTTACATTTAGATTTTTAAATACATTAACCATAAAAAAGAAAAAACTATGAAAATTACCAAGAGTTTCCTCTCTAATGCTCAATCTCTTGCATTCATAACTCTTATTATGTGCACTTCTATTACAGGGTCAATTTTCTCGGCATTCTGGGTAATTCCAGACGTTAAGAGACTGCTCACTTCGGTTACATCAAATGATAGTGCAACTTCCTTCCGCACACTAATCACAAGTCATCATAAACCACCCACTGAAAAATATTGCAATGTCTTGTGTTGTTTCCCTGACAACAAAATACAAACTATAATTAACAATATGGCTAACTATATACAGTACAATCAGTAAACAAGATGCATACCCAATAATCTCGACGGGAGTGGAAAACCGTATTTCTGCTATGAGTTCGAAAGGAATTCTCGATTAAAGTTGACTTATTATAGTACCACAGTTTAGGCGACAGACATTACATCAGGAGGAGCAGATCCACGATGCAGCGACATTCTACCATTTTTGGATGATCTCATCTACAAATTCACACAAATAATACAACGACCATAAGCATTAAAACTTGTTCATTATGGAATTGAACAATAGGACGAAACAAACAAAACACATAAACCCACATAAAACACGAAACACAAAATCCCAATTCAAAACACAGAACACAACACACACAAAACACAACACACAGAACATAAAACACAACATAAACTCATATTTCAGAACACAAAAAGGACAACACGAGAAATTTGAAACACAAAGCACAAATCCAATTCAAATGAAAACACAATAAATTAGAAAGCATAACGCACAAATACTGACAACACAACATGTTATTAATCCACAAAATTGACATACACAACACAATAATAATCTAACAGAGACACTAAAACTCAGGAAAAACATGAACACCTCAGATCTGGAAAACGACTTTTTAATTGACATGCAACACGGTTGAAGCCAACAAAATAATCCTCAAACCTCACAAAACACATCCCGTTGATCTAGAAAATCATGAACACCCACAACATATAAACACATAAAAATCACAACACACATATGCACTAACCAACACCCACAAAAACACATAAAGTTTGAAAACCACAGAACCGACAAACACATAAACGCAAAAAACTTACAAAACAGACTAAACCCACAAAACACAAAATAAACAAGCACTCTAAACACATAAAATACAGCCATCCCAAAAACATGAAAATCCAGAATCCTTAAAAATCCAGAAAACCACCAAAACTAAACCCACAAATCTAATAAAACTCACAAACACAAATGAGTTCTTTGCTTACATGAATGACAGATGAAGAAGACAACTTTAATTAAAAAATGAAAAGGGAAACACTCAATACACACAAACACAGAAAACACTCCAACTCCATAAAACATGGAAAACACACAAACACATAAATTTAGAATCTTAAAAAAAATAGGATACCCACGACACTCTAAACCCACAATACCTATGAAACACACAAACACAAATGGATTTTTTACTCCCAGAAAATCCGCAGAGCAACAAAACATATAAAATTTAAAACTCACAAAATACACAAACACATAAATCTAACCCCGTGAAGAGATTCAAGAACTCAAAGAGAGCATGAGGTTTAGTGGGATAAGTTCAAAGGAGTGAGGTGGGTTTCAACTTTCCACCACAACGTAAAAATTTCAAAGGAGTGAAGTAGAATTCAACGGGCTTGAAGGATAGGCTATCATAGGATGGAATCATTACTTAGAAAATTCAACTTTCCACCATAACCTCTTTCGCCAAAATACTCCACTTGCTTTTCCAATAAAAAGTACGGAGTGTTATACACCATACGATTAAGAAGATCTAATGGCCATCACTCAGTTCTCAACGGAACCCCCCCTATATATATATATATATATATATATATATAGAATTTGGATCAGTTGTGAACACTTAAGTTGTGAACAATTCTGAACCAATCAAATTTAATATGAAACGATTGTGTTTTATTATTTTTGATTTCCTTATCCAAATAATTAATTTCATAATTTTCATATCTTATCTTTAGTATTGTATCTTTAATTTGTTAGTCAACATTTTTTATTGCTTAATTCACTCAACCAATTAATTTTTTCCCTCTCCTCCATCTTTATACCTCAATCCACAACATTCCCACGATTCATCTCCCCAACCACAACCCACTCTCCACCAAATCTCCATCTCTCCACCAACTACATTTCTCTCCACCGCACAATCACAACCCTCTCTCCATCTCTCCCAACCTCAATCATCCATCGCAAAATCCACACAACCCCACTCCTTCTATCACCGACGGTAGATCTCTCCCAACCACAACCTCCATGGCGGTCCCTCATTTCCTCCAGATCTAGGCGCCCACCGGCGGCTAGAGCAGGGAAGTTGGTGGCCTCCAACGTAGTCGTCGTTGATGTCGGGGAGGACGGGTGGAGAAGAGGTTCATGCGGTGGATGAGTCGCCAGATCCGAAGGCGGGATGGTACGCACAAGGCTGAGTCACCAGATCTGAGTCTCCTCCTCCCCATGGTGACCTCTCATCTCCCCCTCTCCCTAGATCCATCATATCCCATCACCCAACTGCCATATCTTAAAATGAAAAGGTGCGAAAAAGATAGTGCTATTCAGATCTGAGAAGCATAGGTGTGGGGTAAGAAGAATTTTGCCATTGGATTGTTGAAATTGTTGTGTCAATTTAGTGAATGATGAACAGTAAACAGTGATCGATGAACAATGAATTAGTAACATGCATGGTGAACGTGCCTGAGACGATAGTGAACGTCCCTGAGACACAATGAACATTTCTGAAACGAAAGCGAACCTGGCTGTAACGGCAGTGAAACCCCTCCAATGTGAATATGTGACAATGAATAATTTTTTTAAAAATATGAATATCTAAAAAATGAACAGAAAATTTTTAAGAAAAAAATTATTTTTAATGATTAAAATGCTTATATAAAAAATTAAAATATTAAATATAGTACATAATTAAATATTTCAATATCTGTCACATTTAATAAGTTTTAGATAATTAATAGAGCTTAATAAATAAAATTAAAAAAGAAATAAAATGATTGGTTCAGAATCGTTCACAATTTATTCACAACTTAAGTGTTCACAACGGATCTCTCCCCTATATATATATATATATATATATATATATATATATATATATATATATATCCGGATCCATTAAGAATCCCCATGTATTTTAAGTGCTACCATTTCTGCTCAGATTCACCCATATGCTGCCAAGTTTCCACTCTCCATGCGTGACACGTGTCTAAAGGGGCAAAACGTCCGAGGATTAATGTACTTTTGCACATGCATGGACGCGTGTCACACATGCAGACATGAGACTTCAGCGCGCGCGCTCTCTCTCTCTCTCTCCTATTTATCTTTATTTCAATTTCACTTAACTCAATTTATCTAATTATACGAAATTTTTTAAAAAAAACAAATTTCATAATTAAATGTAAAATATTATAAGCTTTAATTCAAGATCCGTATTGAATAAGTTTTCGATACTTTTTTGAAAAAGTACATCAATTGTAAGTACATAGTTCGTCGATTGAATTATTTCACATTCGATGTACTTTAAACCTTCAAATGAACTTTGCACGTTCAATGAACTATGAAGTAGAGTCAATCTATGTACTTTAAAATAAACAAATTATCAAAATGGATCTTAATTTAAAGTTTGTAATTTTCTAAAAATGATTTTGATTCTTAATTTTGAACATAAATAAATTTAAATAGATAAATTATTTTTTAAAACTAAAATTAGAAGTAATGAGTTTTGTACAAGAGAGAGAGGGGGCGTGTTATATTTGGCGTGTTTTGATTGGCTAAAAGATGGAGATAGTGGGGCGCCTGGCACGTTCTTATTGGCTGGAATGTGTGTGAGTGGGATGAAAAAGGGATAATGGGACACGTTTCATTCTGTGAGTGGTTTAAAAGGATGTTGTGGGACAAGTGGCACAACATCATAGGGACAAGGGGTATTTTTTTATGGTCGTGAACATATGCTTAAAATGTACAGAGCGATCAAATCTTTCAATAGTGAACATGTTCACTATCAGTGTTCACCATCGGAATAAAAAAAGTGTTCGTAAAAACTCAGAAAAAAATGTTCACTAAAAAAAGATTTAAAAAATGAAAGAGTTATAACTTAGAAACATAAATCCGGGAATGAATGAAATAAAATCCGTCAATCAAATATTTAAGCGGAATTAAAGAAAAATCAATTTTTTCTCAATTGACACCACATAAATGCTACTCGTCCCCTCTCACTTCATCATACCTAATGAATTAATTATGTCTCACATTCATTAATCTTGTTGTTTTTATTTGAGATTAATTTGGAAACTAATCTGTGAATATGATTGGTTCACAAGGTTCTCAATGTAAGGAGGTTCTCAACGGATCTCTCCACTATATATATATATAAATATATATATATATATATATGAGGGATCAAATGTAAACAGGTTTTTCATTGTAAATAGTGGATCAATCTCATCCATCCATATTGATAGATCGTACGGCTATTTAGATTGTTAGTTTTATTTCTATTTTTCAGTTCAACTAACCATGGTGAAACTTTATTCATGGAAAAATTTAGCAGAGGAGATCGAAGAGAGAGGATGCGATAAAACAGTTCAAGAGCATGAGCACGAACGAGCCGCGCCGGTGATCATTCTCGAAGCCGGAGAAACACTGTATCCAGGCTTGATCCACGGTGAGAATCTAATGTGATGGGGAGGTGTACGGAATCCTTGCGCCGAAGTTGGTCCTTACCACCATTGTGTCGTCCATATTTGTTTTTTCTCCGCCGGTCAGTGATCTGCTTAAGGGAAGCCCTGGATTAATGTTGTTCCTTTTCTTCTTGCCTTTTGTCTGTATGTCTTTCTATTTTTTCAACCTAATTTCTTTGTCAGTGATAGTGGTGTTGCTATTTTAGATCTGTTGGAACGTTTCTCGAGTGGATAACTTAGAGTTTGTAATTTTCTTGTTGAATTCGGGGATTTTGCAATATGTACGTGAATTTTGTATGTGTAATTCAATTTTTGTGATCTTGTGCTTTCTATGTACATAGTTGGATGACTGTGGGTCTGGGTATTAAACTTGGGTTTGCCAATGTTCTGTGCTACTTCCTTTAAAATTTGTCTGGCTATTCTATTATAAGGTGTACATTGTCTGGACTATTAGTGAGTTTTTTATGGATGCCAGTCGTTGTGTTTAATTGAAACAATTATAAGCTGTTTTGTAGTGATTTATGGCACCATTGATCTATGTAATGCTTATTCATGTTAGTCGTAGACTTTTCCTGTCAATTAATCCTTATTTTTTCCTTTCGTTGTACTCTTTTTTTGGATGTGTGTGACACTGCGGATTATGCGTGAATCGTAGCGTAGTTCAAAAGTTTTATGATGAACATATTGCCTGAAAATTCATTCATGCTTAACGTGTTGCTTTGAAGAAAATTTTGTGGCCTTCATGAAGGATTTTCAAGCCAAGCATGCTTGATTTTGGTATTTCTGTAGCTATTTTCTGTTGTCGGAATAAGGTGTTTGTTGTCTGTTCTTTGTTGCCATAAAACAGTTTGTAAAGATTCTGATTTTGTTTTAATAAGTTCATCTCAGAGCAAATTTTAGTCCCCGAAGAATGAGGAAGAAGAGATTGTTGAAGCTTTTGATGTGTTTTTGAGTCATTGATCGGATTGATCTTTTGTAGTTAGTTGCAGTCTTTTTCTATTGTTTTGACGTCTGCTAATGCATTCATTTTCAATGGCTTATCTTATTTTCATTGAGAATTCGTCATGATTAGTGAATATGGGGACTATAATTTCAATCCATGGATCCACATCTTTATGCCAATTTGTGTTGGCCAGATTTAGTTCTGCTCTTAAAATAGGTTGCTGCTTACAGGTTAAGAAAAGAAAATGTTGGGTCTAGGGCAGATTTTATTATTTTTATAACAGTGGTGAACAATTTATTCACCTGGATTAACTTTATTGTAGCACTGTGAACAATTTGTTCACTAAATCTGATTTATAGGTGCAAGAGCTTTATGTGCAGATTGGTTTGGATCATTTTCATATATAATTTTACTCTCTAATTCTAGATCTATAATTTTATATGTTTTACTGATGTGGTGAACTCACGATTCACATGCGGTGAATTTTGGATCTGTGGTTGGTATGATTCAGATGATGTTTTATGCTAGATCTATAGGGTTTTGTTGATATGGAGATGAGTTAGGGTTTTGATTTGTGGTCTAGGGGAGTACATTTTTATTTTTTTTGTGGTTTCAATTTTTTTATAACATCAATGAACAGTTTGTTCATTAGATCAATTCTTTCTTTTTGTACCACGAATGAACAGTCTATTAATAAGATCAATTCTTTTTATATGTATGTATACAAACTAGTAAAGATTTTTAAAAAATTGTTGTTTCTTTTTTGTAATTTTTTAATGTAGAAGTATGTGTTATGTTACAGACCGCACCTCTTTTAAGCACTGGTGAACAGTTCGTTCACCAGATCCTTATTGAAATGTTGATTATTACAATGGTTCAGTGGATCAAGAAAGTTCCTCTCTTTTGGTTTGCTTTGTAGAAATCCTTATTGATTTTATCCCCACTACTAATGATGTTTCATTTGCTGAAGCTCATGGATTTAGGAAAACTCCTCGAGGCTCTCTTGCTAATACTGTTATTGGCATAGCTCGTTGGTGAACTATCTGTATTGGTGAATTATATGTGTGAATAAATGACACAGTTGGCTAGTTTCTATTATGTTTATTGTTGAGTTTATGTAATTTCTATATTGGTGAACTATCTGTTCACTATGGTGGTGAACTATTTATTCACCACAGTGAACAAAAGTTCACCATCATCGTGGTGAACAGAAACTAGCAAGCGGTGAATGCCTTGTGAACTCGATTTTTCATCATTTTTACATACTTTTTTAAAAAAAATTTTACTATTTTAATTTTTTTTAAAAATTTCAAGTTTTTTAATTTTTAATGTTTTTAGTTTTTTAATTCTTTTTTAATTTTTTCAATTCTTTTTCAATTTTGTATATAATACAATTAAAATGTCTCAAAATTAGAAAAATATGATTATCTCACCTTTAGATTTAGCTCAAATGAGTGGCTAGGAATTGTTCTCTATTTACAATGGGAATGGTGTTTACACTGTATCCCTCCCCTATATATATATGATCTAACATTAACCTCATGTAATTTACGTACTGCGCACCCACCTAATCCTCGTTCATTTCTGTCCGAATGGGCCTAGATGCTGCCAAGTTTCCATTCTCACAACGTAACACGTGTCCAGAGGAACAAAAACGCTCAAGGTCTGATGTATCTTTGCACAGGCATGAACGCGTGTCACACATGCAGGCATGACACCCGAGCACGCTCTCTCTCTCTATTCTGTTTATTTTTATTTCAATTTTACTTATTTCAATTTACTAATTACACAGATTTTTTTTAAAAAAATTCATAATTAAATGTGAAATATTATAAGCTTCAATATTAGATCCATATTGAATAGATTTTCAATACATTTTCAAAAAGTAAATCGATTGAAAGTACATAGTTCATCGACTCAAATATCGTACAATCGATGAATTTTGAACATTCAGTAAACTTTACACGTTCAATGAACTATGAAAAAGAAGATAATCAATGTAATTTGTGTGTTTCAATTAATTTTCTTTAAATAAAAAATTATTAAAATGTGAAATAGATCATAATTTAAATCTTGTAATTTTTTAAAAATTATTTTGATTTTAAATTTGTGAAAGTAAATCAATTTAAATAGATACGTCATTTTTAAAAATTAAAAATATAATTAATGGGTTTAGTGCATGAGAGAAAGAGTGGGTGTGTGACATGTGTCACATTTTGATTGGTTGAAAGAATGAGATAGCGGGGGCACATGATGCATCCTGATTGGTTGAAATGTGTGTGAGTGGGATAAAAACAAGATAGCGGAACACGTATCATTCGTCGAATGGTTAAAAAAGAATGTAGTGGGGCATTTGACGCAACATCATTGGCCGCGACCCAAAAGTTCAGAATACCTCTCCCACTCTAAATACATTCTAATCACTTCATTCGTCCGATGTGAAAATGGATGGAGATTAAAGTAATTCTTTGCGCGTAAAATACATGGGGGTTCTCTTATGATCCCTTTATATATAAGTGAGATTCAATGGAGAATCAAAAAATGGTAGAACTAAAAACTTCCATTCATGGTCGTCCGATCTGGGCATCAAAGGCCCAAATCAATTGAAAATGTAGTAGTGGGATGGGACATGTGTCATGATTTTAGGAAAAACACTGGTATAATGGACTAGCAAAAAAACACTTTCCTACTAATTCGCGATGTGTTCCACTCACTCGCATGTCATGTGTCGCACACACTCTTTCTTCTAACTAACCATCTAATTTTATTTTTAGTTTTTAAAATTAATTTATATAAATATTTTGATATTTTTTTTAAAAACAAATTCCATATTCATTTATAAAAACTATAAGGTTTAATTTAAGATCTATTTTCGATATGTTTTTAATTTTTTCGTAAAAGCACAAATCAAGAGTTCAAAGTATAAAACACAAAGTTCATATTTTAGAATTCCTTTTCATATTTCAAATCACAAAGCACAAAATACAAAATACAAAGTACAAAGTTCAAAGTGGAAAATATGAAAAACTATGAATTGTGAACTTTGTATTTTGTGTTGTGCTTTTTTAAATTTTTTGAAAAAATATATTCAGAATAGATCTTAAATTAAAAGCTTATACTTTTTTTACAAATGATAATAAAATTTGATTATAAAAATAATATCAAAACAACTACATAAATTGATTTTATGAACTGAAAACAAAAATTAATGAGTTTGCGTAAGGAAAGAGAGGAAGGAGTGTGACATGTCGAATGAGTTAGTGGGATACATGACATTCATAAATTGTCATGTAAGAGTAGGTAATGGAGCTTGTGACAATTTCTGGTTGACTATTAAATTTATCCCAAATTATTCCTCATGTAGTACACCACGTGGCGAGTTTACAGAGAATTCTAATTCTCAAAACATGAGGGGGTTTCAAATTGAACATCTACACACACATATATATATATATATATTAATTTTTTCCTCTAATTTTTATATGAATCTTTTTCATTTAAATAATATTTTTTGTGATTTTTTTCTAATTTTTTATTTCAATATCAACTCATGAACATGTATATTTTAATCTTTAGAACATGATTATTCTTTTGATGAATATCTAAGTGTCTAATTCATGAACATATCTCTTAATTTCATGAACATAGCTATTAATGTGATGAAAATGATTATTCATCTTACAAAAATAACTATTTTAATAAATATATAAATATAAATTTGTGAAAATTTTACTATTATTTTTTAATTATCAACTACTTTTTTATTTTAATTATCTACTCATAAACATAAGTGTTCAATTTATGAGCATATTTCTTAATCTCATGAACATAGCTTTTTTATTTCTAATTTTTCTTAATTTAATTTATTTTTTTTTTGAGATTTGTTTGTTCAATTTAAACTTAATTAAATGAATTGGACTTGCATATAGTGAACACGGCATAAGTGATTGGCCATAACCCTAATGAGCATTCGCATTTTCGTAACTACAAAAAGAGCAACTACTATTAATTGAATAGCGTACATAGAGCCAACATCTCCCTTCTTTCAGGGGTCTACTTTCAAGGACTTCATAAGAAAAGAACCAAGTAATCAACTAGAGCTACAAGCTACTAGTTCAGAGAGCACAACACAGCTTTTTCTCATCATTTCTGCTCCCCATTGAAGCCAATTAATTATCTTCTCTGTAGTCGGGGTTCTCTTTCAGAATAACAAACCCTTCAAGGATGGGTGACAGAGGAATGTACCTGAACAAACAAACCCCCCAGTGGTAAGTCTCGTGCACATATAAGGAGTACCACCACGCTACAGGGGAGCACTACTTAGACGTAAAGTTGGAGACTTACTTTTCGGTGGCAAGCTCGGCTCTATCTCCAGCAGCAAGAAGAACAGGCGTGGTATGAGTCTGAAATCCCGTAATGGTCTTTGGCCGACCTGCCTGCCCAACAACATCAACAGCCTGCCCGACCCTCACCGGGACAGGCAATGGTTTGAGGTTTTCATCCACAGTCAACAGCATCCTTGGCTGCCAAGATTACAAACACTCATCATGTTAGATATTTCAAGTTCATGGAAATAAGGCATTTTGAGCAGAGGTTTCAGAAGCAGACACCAACCCTGTGTTTGGTTTAGGGAAAATGAGGATTAAATGAAACTGGATAGGAAAGTGAATTCCCCATAAATTCCATTTCATTTTCTCTATTTGGTTAGATAAGGAAAACTATGGGGAAAATGTTAGAACGTTCTTTATTTTAAGCGAACTTTCTTTCCATTTTCCATCTAGTTTTCCTTCATTCTCCTCTATCAAGCAAAGGATTCCTTCTCATTTCCCCAAATTTTCCTTCCCACTAAATTTTCCTAAACCAAACACAGCCTAAGGGAATCAAAAAAAAAATTTTGAGCAAGCAGACCTGCATTGCTAGAACAAGCAGGTAGAGAACATAATGATATTTCCCCAAGATGATCGCCTTCATGTCAAGACATGCATGCAGCACAGTTACGATTCCAGCAAGCGCAGTCCTGAATACAGCCATAGAAATACGATCAGGAAAACAGAGTAAAGTTATTCTTTACTGTCCACTTTTGTCACACACTGAAAATATGAATAAATAATAATAACCATATCTGTCACCGCCACAATTAAGTCTGTGAAACTGCGCACAATACTATAACAGTGGCAAGAAAATGAAGCATAGAGTAATGAATTAATTTGAGGGAAAGAAGTCTGAACAGATTAATATATAAAACAATGACATCATCAAGTAAGAAGGTTTTAGATATTTCTTGGGTGGTACAGCACATACGGGGATAATAGGAACCGATCAGAGTGATATGGGTTAAGAGTCAGCAGGCCCTTCCCCAAATGCACAAGACCTTGAGCAATTCGCACCTTCAATAGACAAATATATGAATTAATCCCCTCAATTTGGAACATGAAGTTTGAATAAAGAAACTCTTTCCTGCACTAATCGTACACAAATGCTTAAAATGCATTCTTAACTATGGCTGCATGTCCTGTTTCAAGATTATTCTCTTGTGAAAACTGACAATGATTGAGAGCCATTACCCAAAAAAGTAGGTTGGGATCTTTGTAGTAATAACTAGAGAGATTGCGCAGCATGCCAGCAATACGGGCATTGTTCGTTCCAGCACCAATGAAGCCCAACGAGAGGACAGCAGCCTGCAGAAATTAATGAGCTATTTTATGGCCCCACAAATCAATAATGCAAGTACAGAATGGCTCATCATCTGTACCATAGCCACTTCAGAATCTGCATCGTGACTAAGTCTGCTCAATGTGTCCATAACATTGACCTTAAGGATAAAAAGAATTCAGTCAGTCAGTCAGCAGAATCGAGTAACATGAAACTACAACCTGATCGATGTTTCTATTCATAATTTTTTAGTCATTAGAAATTAAACTGGTCACCTTAGGATTTGATATACAAAGAAGAGCAAGGGCCAAGGGAACTGCACGACGAATGTTTTGTTCCCCATACTGCAGAAGGTGCTCTAAGGAACGAATGGACATCTCAAGTCCCAACTCCTCAGCCATTGATATCATAGCAATACCAAGTACAGCCGGTCCCTGATGAGTTTCACTCTTCTCAAGATGCTGTGCACAATGACCCAAGAGGTTTTGTACCTAATCCAATAATAAAAAAAATGAATTCAAACAATAGGAAATGCAACAAGATATATAAGCATTAAGCAACCATTGAACATTTTTGTAAATGCAGGAGGAAGTATATATAAACTGCTATAATAGTATACCTTCAGCACATTTCCTGTCCCAGCATATGCACAAGAAAGCAAGGTCATGTCACAGTATTTCCTGATTTTCTCATGAAAGGTCTTGGACACTTCAGCTGTGGCCTCCACATTTTCCTGTAAAGTTTTTCAAAGTACTAGAATGGTACTGCAGTCTACCTCTTAATTATCATAAATAGAATTAAAATCCACAGAAAAGGCATGGTATATTAAGTCTATGTTTTTCCATGAACAATATTAATTGATTTTATTGTGTGACATCCGAGAACATAAATGAATTTTTTTGACAGTACAATTAACTTCTAATAAACCTATCCCTAAAACCTTGACATTCTCTACAATTAATCTATTTTGAACCGGAATTTATTAACTTCACTATTTAGCAAAATGGACTACAAAATTCTAAACCAAATATAGCATTGGTAAGTGTACAAGTACATCTGTTTCAGTGTATCTAAGGCCCCCATACTTTTCGAGAGCACTTAAGTTGAAACATGATAAAAGAGATGTCCAGACAACAGATACGATGAGATGAAACTCGAAGCAAAGAGCGACCAGCAAATTTTAAAATTATAATACAAACAACTACTTGTGGCTTTTATGTTTTCAACTATAGGCGTATAGGACAAGACCATTTGTCAATATGGGTAAAAAAATACCTGTTTCCCAAGGTATAGCAGGCCAAGCCCGAGAGGTAAGAGCCGCGTAAGTGGATCACCCAATTCTGATTCACTTCTATCCATTAACGCAAATATGATTGCTTGAGCGACCTCCTCATTGCATGAGCCAACATATATCAAACCCAATGAGATTGCAGTAAATGCCACAATATCTAGATTTGCTTTTGGGTCATTGAGAATGGGAGTCAATGTCTGACGTATCTGGAAAATAAAATTGGAAATCATTTTATTACAGAATAACTTTACATCGTTCCAACATCCAAGTATGCACCAAACCTGGATAAAAGACTAAAAAAGGGCACATACTGATAAGTCAAGTTTATTGTCATTGCGTACATGTCATTTTAACGTGAGTGATGTAGATGATGAAAAAGAACCTACGTCAGGTATGGCACAAATGAGTAATCTAGCTGATCAATGTATTTACCAGATCATGCTGGGCACCAGCATATGCAATACCTAGGCCCAAGATTGCACCAATTCGAATAGATGGATCTTCTTTTCCTATGTAGTCTGAGAGAAGCGCCAATGCCTAAACCAAGAATTGTCAAAATCCAAATATAAGAGCAAGGTTCTACAGTTCCTCACAAAAAGTAAGCTCTTGAGTTAAGAAAAATTACAGGATCACAATCACTTTGGACTCCACAATTGACAATGCCAACACCCAATAGTGCTCCTGCAATTGCATGATTATCACTGCTATGAAAGTACTTATCCAGTTGAGCTAGCCCAGCATCAACATCCCATAATGATATCATTCCCTACATGGAAAAAAGTATACAGAATCAAATATCAAAGAACAGGTGTAGGTTGATCCGTTGCTGTATGGGCGGAGTGCACAAAGTAATAGTACCAGACTTGCAGCAGCACTGATTTTCCCATGTTCCTTATTCTTAAAAAGCCAATTCCCAGTGGAACTTCCACTTGAAGACTCCGATGAAACTGTCATTAGCTTATCCTATAACAGTAATACAAAGTTCATGATTCAAAACAAACATACTAAACGCAAACATAAATCAAATCAGAAAACTTAAAGCAACTTTACCTGACCGAAACCAGCATTCACAAACGCATTAACAAATGTGGCAGCCAAGTTCTGTCTTGCTGAATCAACACTTGCACCAGCACTAGCACGACCGTCAAGCAGATGTGCCTAATGAAAGGGATTGTTAACATACAGGGAAACAATTTCAGAACAAGAAATATAAACTTATCATGAAGGATATAAAGTTAATTTGAAAATAAATTTTGAACATGCCATGTCACTATGTAAATGGTGATGTTCACGTGAACAATCTCACATGATCACTTGCAGGCGCTGTGCGCATGGTGGTATAAATCACAGAATTCCAGAATGAATTACATGCAAATACTTTGTAGTACATATAAAGCGGAAAAGATTTGCTGATTTTTTTTTCTGAAACAAAAAATCAAATACCCCTTGTAATCATCACATTATAATTGACCAAGGCACATAGTATCATCGCTGTGCCAGAAAACCAATGCATCGTGAGCCGTGAAAGAATATTTCGGAACATTGCTATTTCATGGAATTAACAAATCACCAAGAAATTAACCTAGAGTAAACAGCTTCTTTTGGATATATTAGTTCTATTTATTTTAACAACAGGAACTGTATCATCTCTTGCTCTTGAAAGAGACTTCTGTGCTTTCTCATCAAGATCTAGTGGGTATAACGAACAATTTAATGTCAGCATACAAAGTAATATCATAGCACCTTACTCAATGCACCCGGATAGACACAGAGCTCCTATATGATACTTTCATACATGCACAAGCTAAGCATAAGCATAAAAAAGAATTTCCATGCCATCTTCCTTCTAATCAACAGAGGCCAATAACTCTTACCTTGTAGATATCTTCAGGAGATTTGGGCTCCATTACTTCTATATCTCGTGCAAGATTAAGATAACCTTCACTTAATTTGGTGTTGTTGACTATGTCCTGCAAAGTCTCCCTATCATCACCGTCTCTGAGCATCTCATCCTCGATTTCAAAAGGAAGACCCTGTTAAAAATGCAACGAAAATTAACTATCAAAGAATGCAGAATATAATGTGCGTCAAGTTATCATTGCATTTAACCTGAACATATGCCCTCTGAAACTATCTAGTTTTATATTCTCAAAGAGTACCCTCAACAAGATGAAATAACAAAACAAAATCCAACTTACATGTCGGCCTATGATGTAGCAGAACTGCTTCTTCTTCAACGAATCATTGCATGATGTAAAAATTTGTTTCACATACTGCAATAAATAATGCATTACTGTTACCTTCCCCGTAGAAAAAATATGCAAGCAATAAAGCGACTTTATTTCTAAATCGAGCTAAGAATACATCAAGGAGTCAGACTAAGTTAACCTGCATGTTATCAAGGTATAGTGCAATCTGAAGGGCATTGGGAAACTCTTCAAATTTGAGGTATATCGTATATGCAATTTCAAGAACTAACACATCATCTGGCCCAGGAAGATATCTGCAAGAGAGGTCAGCCAGGGAGGTTAAGTTTCAATCCAAATCCAAAAGGTTTCTCATGAACAATCAAATTCAATCTATTATTCAAGTGTTGCAATTGTGCATTCAGCATCCATCTAACAATAATAGTAACTAAGAGTATTTTTACCTCGCCGAGCTTGTTAGGTACAAACAAGTCCTTTTAAAGTTTGCTTTGTCCACATGCTCAACCAGTAAATCAAGATCTTCCACCTAAACAAAATTAATTTTCAGATATTAAGAAACAATTAAATAATCATTATTTGACAAAAAAAATGAATTTAAGCTACCTCCATTAAAAGGTCAACAGCTTCAGGCTCTGCATTGTGCTGTGGTACAAAGGTAATTTTATCAATATAGATAACAATACATCAGCAGGCAATCATGTAAGACAGATGTAACATGGTTTCTGAGAACTCATAATTATGCAAAAATCGGATTCTTTGTTTCACTATTAGGGAAAACACACAAGCAAAAGAAAACTCAATAAAGTTACCTTCATATGAAAAGCAACTATTTGTTGCACAAGCCCCATAAGATCATCAATTGGGGCTTCCTCACCCTGCAGATATAGTTGCAAAATATTACCAATAAACTATCTAGAACATTTTCTTAAAGGTGAAAGGACCCTCAAAATTGATGAGATCCAATGATCCAGGTACAGTTCATGAAACAAAATATGGGCACAAAGGAAAGCTATTTGATAAAAAAAAAGAAAAAGGGGGCTTCAGTATTGGATGACAAGGAATATGGTATAACATAGAACTTCATTGTAGTACTTTCAATCACAAGTGATGCAGCACTTGTTTAGCCTCTAGTCTCAAAGTCGTAAAAGAAAGAAAATAGTTAACTGGCAGGTAGCTTCACCTGTCGCTTAGCATACTCCTGCGCGATCTCTCCAGCCAAGTTCCTGGTAAGGAAAATAAACAATAACTATATCAGTGTTCAAAGAGCTATATTACGTGTATTTCAGTTGGAATCCACGAAAGATAAGATACCAAACAATATCACAAATCAAAACAGAAATTTAAAACCTTATTGAAGCTGATATAGTTAATTGGTGATACTATTTGTAACAACTAAAACCTAAATCAGCATATGAGTAGATGCAGAAGTAATACTGAATAAAGTTAATTGGTGAAATCAGAGTGGTAACCAGAACTATCAATCATACAATACTGAGGACATTGCAAAACCTAAACTAAGGTTAATGAAGCTGCCCGCAACTAAACAATTGCATGAAGCTGACTGACCATAATGAGACAGAGTTCATGCTAATTTCTGCATGACAAACCAAAAAGAAAGCTAAAGCTAGAAAGATATTGATCTGAAACTCAGATTAAGAGTTGTCTCTAACCCTCTACTGCACTTAGACATGATTTTCGTTTCTCATTGTCTATCAACTACTATTAAGTAATATCCCTTTGTAATCAGCTCCTCGGTAAATAATATAGCGATTAGTAAGTCATTTTTAAGTATACATAAAACTTTATCGGAGTTCATTTATTTATGTCAGACAGACTTTCTGGCAACATTTTGCATTTTAACATAAGAAACATATAATATTGTTCACTATCGGAACAACATCTGTACTCCGTACCACACTTGTACAAGAGGAACATGTTAAGAAATATGAACTTCTCATGGACTTGCCCTTGAGCCATTGCAAGGCAATCCAAGCAGTATAGACAACTCATTACGATGTAAACTGGATCAAAAAGCTTGCTAGTGCCATTACATTACTTTGGATCACATAAGCTTCTTGTACCTAATCAGCTTGACCAGCGGTCTTCAAACCCATCAAATATTTAGGCTTTGCTAATTTGTCAAAAACTGTTATGTTCTGACCATACTAATATTCCATAAATTCTCTTGCCCAATGACAAACGTAAAGTTGCTTGCTATAATGGGAATGATTTCATGTGTATGCATGTCAATCAAGCATCTTCATGAGTTAAGCACAAGGCAATCAACGAACACTTACTCTTTTGCATAAACAACTTCAAATCAAGCATATTTTAAAGGAGAGAAAATTTGCAAACAGCTTGAAACATAATACACAACTTTTGCTTGAAAACAGAATTTGTTTTTTTGATACCTGACATATTCATGGCCCCACGAGCCAATATCACCCTCAGAGCCAAGCAGTCTAAACTTCAAGCTTTCCTGGAATATACATATGGCAAATGAACCATGTTTGAGAAAGAGAAGCATGTTATCTAAACTAACGTAAATTGATTCCTAGAACACCTGCATACCCGTTCTCCATCAGCGGACATAGTCAAAGCAAGAACTGAAAGTATGTCAGCTAACAGTTTCTACAAATCCAAAAATGGTAGGGTTAGGGTATGATAGAAGAAGAATCAAGTAACCCATGAGAAATAAGGCCGAAGAAAACACCTTCTGATCAGAATCAGGCATGGTTTCATAGAAGGCTTTAAGAGTCCCATAATGTGGACGGAGAAACTTGAGAGGCTTAGGTACAGAAGTCATGGAGCTTGTTGAGGTTCGGATTTCCTGCCTGAGGAAATGACAAAACAGGCGAAACGAATAGTAAGAGTGGGGTGGTGAAGATTGCATAAAAAATAGAGGCAACAAATGTGTTTACCTCATGCTGTCGAGGGCAATGCTTTGGAGTTGAGGACTTGGATCCTGGACTCTCTCAACGTACAACTCCAGTTGCTGCTTGAGAGCTAAATCCTCCTCGGACTGCACAGCAATGAATGAAAGAGCAAATGGTTGAATCAATACATGTATGTGATGATTAAATCGTACAAAGAAAGGGCGAATGAATTGAATTAACGAAAGCAGACATGGGAAGTTACCAGATCTTCATCCCTCTTATCGTCCTTCTTCTTGGGGTCTTTGGCCGGAGGTTTAGCGAAGGCATCGGCTGCTCCGGAATTGTCGTGGGGCGGCGACATGTCTCGGAGGTCAGGAATCAGAGAAAGATGGTGTGTTTATATCTCTACCGTTTGAATCGAACGAAGCTCAGCCCGGCTCAGCTCGAAGAGTGTTTCCTGCTGTTCAAGTCAGACCCACACTCGCCAGCCAATCTCCCAACTCGAATCCCTTTTTTTTATTTATTTTTCTTCTCAATTTCGATTTCACTTGTTGGCTTTCAGAACAAGTTTTCAAAAAGAAATCCAAAGGCCAGAGAGCCTTGCTGGACTTCAATGGGCTTATGTTCATTTTGGGCTTCTGCTCGACTGGACTAGAGGCTTTACTATTCAGGCGATCACCGGCTATTGTAGAGACTATAAGATCCAGAAGGCATCTCAAACATTTCTTAAAAATAAAAATAAATAAAAATACATATATATATATATATAAGGGAGGGATCCGTTGCGAACACTTAAATTGTAAACAAAGTGTGAATAATTTTAGACCAATCATTAAATTTCTTTTTTAAGTTTGATTATTAAAGTCTATTAACTATCTGAAACTTATTAAATGTGATTGACAGTAATTATGTACTATATTCAATGTCTTAAAAAATTTATATCATTATTTTGATCATTAAAAATAAAGTTTTTTACGAATTTTTGTTTGTTTTTCAGATATTTATATTTTAATTTTTTTACTATTCACATGTTCACTTTTACATATTCACATTAAAAATGGTGCTTTCTTTAGCTTCTATTTCAGGCTTATTTTTCTGCTGTTTCATACATATTTTACTGTCATTTCAGGCATGTTCACCGGCATATTCACTGCACATATTCACCGGTACATGTTCACTGTGAGACGAAATTTAGGGTTTGATGTAGATGGAACCACAGGCTAAATAACTCCACTATATATTGCTCAAAATCTTACTTCAACAATACACAAAGGAGGCTTATATATAGCTGCCTTGATTCAGAAGAAAGGAAATAGATTTGTAACAGAAAGGCAAAACAGAAGAATAAAACGGCGACGTTTCTCAAACACGAGAAACGCACCCCGCGCCATCGCTAAACGGCGTCGCTTCGATTTGAAAGATTTCTCCAGCTTCAGCAGACGGCGTTGTCTGCAAACGCTCGTCGCTTTTGAAACATTCTCCCGCTTTAGCAGACGACGACGTTTGGCACTGATACCCTCCCTCAAGATTGGCAGCATAAAGATTATGCAGACCAAGCTTGGTAAGGAGAGAACAAAAAAGACGAGGAGGCAGAGGCTTCGTAAGAAGATCAGCGGGTTGCTGAGGAGAGCAAATGTAAGAGACTTGCAATGTGCCATCAATAATCTTGCCCCGGATGAAGTGACAGTCGATGTCAACGTGTTTCGTGCGCTCATGAAAAACAGGGTTCCGAGCAATAGCAATGGCTGATCGACTATCCGAGAAAACCGAAACTGGTGTGATAACAGCAACCTGAAGAGATTGGAGAAGAGGTAGAAGCCACGTAATTTCACAGGTAAGATTGGCCAGAGCTCGGTACTCTGCTTCAGCAGAGGATCTAGCAACTACCAGTTGCTTTTTACATTTCCATGATACTAAGGAAGTACCAAGGAAAACACAGTAGCCAGTAATTGAGCGACGAGTTAAAGTGCAGCTCCCCCAGTCAGCATCACAGAAACCTGATAAGGATATAGAGGAATCAGCACGATACAAAAGACCTTGACCTGGAGCTCCCTTCAAGTATCTAACCACCTTAAGAGTCGCATTCATATGATGAGTACAGGGTTGAGCCAGAAACTGACTCAAATGGTGAACAACAAAGGCAATATCCGGTCTGGTGATTGTTAGATATACAAGTCTCCCAACTAGTCTTCTGTATTGATCAGGCGCAGAAAGAGGAGGACTAACAGTCTCAGTAAGCTTCACATTAGGATCCATAGGAACACTGCTTGATTTGCAGGCCAATAAACCAGTTTCAGCAAGTATCTCAAGGGTATATTTGCGCTGAAAAAAAGATAAACCAGTTTTGGACCGAGCAAATTCTACTCTAAGAAAATAATGCAATGAACCCAAGTCTTTGGTGACAAACTGAGTACTAAGAAATTGTTTGAGATCAATAATCCCTGAAGTGGTGTTACCCGTGATTATTATGTCATCGACATAAACCAGAAGAGCAATAATCTGAGTTCCAAACAGACGAGTGAAAAGAGAGTGATCACTGGAGCTCTGTTGAAATACATAGCTGGTTAAGGCAGTGGAGAATTTGGAAAACCACTGCCGTGGGGCCTGTTTCAGACCATAGAGGGACTTTACCAATTTGCATACTGGATTAGTGAAGGCAGTGCGATTTGGAACCTTATATCCAGGTGGAAGTTTCATATAAACTTCTTCCAAAAGATCACCATGTAAAAACGCATTGGTAACATCAAGCTGAGATATGGACCAACCTTTAAGTATAGCAACTGCCAGAACAATCCGGACTGTGGTCATCTTTGCAACAGGAGCAAAGGTTTCAAAGTAATCGAGTCCATGAGTCTGAGTAAATCCCTTGGCAACAAGACGTGCCTTATACCTATCAAGAGATCCATCGGATTTATACTTGATTCGAAAAATCCACTTGTAGCCAGTTGGTGTTTTATCAGCAGGTAAGTCAGTTATGATCCAAGTATTGTTGGATTCTAAAGCATGAATTTCTTTTGTCATAGCATCCACCCAGTTTTCATCCTTCGAGGCTTGTGTATAGGAGGTGGGTTCAGTATGAGCAAAGATGGACATAATGAATGAATGAAAGGAAGGATTAATATGATGATAAGAGACATAATTGGAAAGAGAGTAAGGAACCTTTACTGAAGAAGCACAATGAGAAGTAGGTATGCCACAGTCTGTGGGTAGGATGTAGTCCTGAAACTTGGGAGGGAGTTTGGAAAGTCTATGAGGTCTGGATGGAAGTGGAGAAACA
>NQLW01000071.1:3826497-3837022 GCA_002312845.1 Kalanchoe fedtschenkoi
TTGTTTTTGTCATCATACTTGTAAACTCTTTTATCAGCTGGAAAATTGTTGTGTGGAAATTTAGCTGCCATATTTTCACCAGATTGAACTTTATTAAACAGAGCAGTGGCTTCAGGCCAATTCCTTGAAGAGCTCTGTCTTTGATTTTCTTCTTGAATTACCATTGAATAGGCCACTTCTACTCTTGGCAATGGTTGCATCAACAGAATAGTACTCCTTATAGTCATGAATTCATCTCTTAATCCCATCAAGAAGTGCATTGTATGATCTTCTTCATCTTTTAGTTTCTCATCTGAATGCTTGACACATTTGTTGGTGCAGTCACATTCTATGATTACTTCCATATGCTTAATAGCATCTTTCAAACTTTTGAGCTTAGCATAAAACTGATTTACTGATAGAGATTCTTGTCTCAAAGAATAGTATTCTGCCTGCAGTTGTGCTTTCCTTGGTCCATTTTTCTCACTGAACCTGGTAATCAACTCATCCCAAAGTTCTTTTGCATTTGTCACATACATCACTGTTCTCGCAATTTCATCATTCAATGTATTGTTGATCCAAGTGAATACAGTTTCATTGGCGCAGTTGAAATCAAACCAGATTTCTGAATCAACAGGTGGAATTGCAACAGTTCCATAGATAAATCCAAGTTTATTTCTAGTTGATAATGCCATGACTACACTTCTCCTCCGCTGCTCAAATGTTTCAATACCAGTAAGAACTACTGCAGTTATTTTAGTCCCCGAGTGCTCACAAGGCTTGATATAGTAAGGATGTCTAACATTTATAACAGTTTGACTATTGAAAACAGCAGCAGCAGCAGCAGTATGAGTTGAATCAACAGCAGAAATATGTTCAGCAGTAAGTGGATTCTCCATTTTCAGATCAATTGATCAAGAGAAGTTTTGAGTTGTAAGATCAACAGAACTTCAAACAACAACAACGATCAAGCAAAAGGCACTGGGAATTCACAGATCCTTAGGTAAGAGGCACTGAGAATTCACGGATTCTCTGAAAAGTTCTACAGAGGAATAAGCAAAATCGACTGAAAAACACCAGAATTCATACCGATTTGTAGAACTTCTGCTCTGATACCATGAGACGAAATTTAGGGTTTGATATAGATGGAACCACAGGCTAAATAACTCCACTGTATATTGCTCAAAATCTTACTTCAACAATACACAAAGGAGGCTTATATATAGCTGCCTCGATTCAGAAGAAAGGAAACAGATTTGTAACAGAAAGGCAAAACAGAAGAATAAAACGGCGACGTTTCTCAAACACGAGAAACGCACCCCGCGCCATCGCTAAACGGCGTCGCTTCGATTTGAAAGATTTCTCGCGTTTCAGCAGACGGCGTCGTCTGCAAACGCTCGTCACTTTTGAAACATTCTCCCGCTTTAGCAGACGACGACGTTTGGCACTGATATTCTCCCGCTTTAGCAGACGACGACGTTTGGCACTGATACACTGTTCACTACTCATTGTTGCATGTTCACTATTGCATCTCAGGTCTTTTACTCTTGAACCTCTGAAAATTGACGCGACATGAGTGTCGGCTCCATTAATTGACAATAACAACTTGTTTACTCCCAAATCCTTGCACAGCCAAAAACCAACCAACAGATAAACAAAATGGATGAACCAAATGGACTGCCATTCTGGAATTGGTGTTGGGATTTTCGACAACAGCTATGCATAAAGCTATTGGCAAAAGAGAGCTACTGTATTGCAATAAGATGCTCACATTCTTGATATAGTTTACTCACATTCCTGATTTTGATGACATTACAACAATGTTTGATTTTTTCATTAAAAATAAAATGATTATGTACCGTACAAACTTTTTCATCTTTTTTGGGAAAAGTATTTTTCTATGTTTTTTAAATAAAAAGTAAAACATGATCAAATATTTAAATTTCCAACAACTTATTCATCCCAGTCGCTGTCGAAAGTCCTTATTAGCTCAATCTACCTGTCTACATGCTAGATCCTAATAAGTTTTAGCTGTGACTTTGAGATGATGTAAGCCCACACAACAATAACTGCCACAATTTCTGATCCCGTACAATAAGACAAAATAGGATGAGAATAACTGCAACAATAGCTTTCCTATCTCGGATGTGCATCCTATAGAGATTTAAGATATTAGGATTTAAACATCAAGTGTATTTGAGAAGCTTTTCTCTTAACTAATTTACACATATATTCTTAATTTTACTTGTATTAATTTCTGAATTCAAATTATTTAAAATGTAATTTACTTTTATATAAACAGTAAAAAATTATCCCACAAAATATTATTAAAATAAAATTCAATATGAACCTATTGCTTCTCATTTCTCATAATATGAATAATAATGTATCACATAAAAATGAGAATCAATAAATAAAAATGGAAAAATTCAAAACAATAAATAAAACACGATGTGTGGAGTAATAATAAACTAAAAGTAAATAATTTATGAATATAAGATATATAAAAAATATTTAAAATGGCGTTGTTAGTGATGACTCGTTTGTAACTATTAGTTTGTTATTTAACTCATTTAAAAAAATTAATAATTAAAATAAATTATAAATTTATTTTTCACAAAATTAGATAGTATAAGTTTCAAAAAGTATGATAATACACACTTTTTTTTTGTATTTTTTTCAAAAACAATAATGTTTAAAAGAGATTGATATATAATGAATTGTTTGAATAGGGAGAATTTTGACATGACATATTGAAAGTTTCAGTTTTGATGAATTAATCAATTATAACTGAATGTTGATTTGGACAATTGGTAAAGCGTGTTGTTAAATCATTCTCAAATCTCTACTTCAAATTATGATAATATCATATTTATTAAGAGTATATTGGAGGAGTACAAGTGGTGGCCTCAATGAGTTTAGCTTAAATGACAATGATTGAAGAGAGTGTAATCCATAGTCACTCTTACTGGAAGGGTGGAAGTGGAAAAGAAATGGTCAACAACCGTCTTCATAGAAGAATAATAAATGTATTAAAAACTAAAAAATTTAAAAATATGATTACCCATGTTTTCATTGTGATTTGATTATTTATGTTAGTTTTTTTTTTAAGAAAAACTTTTTAACTAGTGACGACCGGATAGTCCGGCTTATGACATTACAAGGAAGGCTCATGTGTAGGGGAGTTCACTATACGGTTAAAACCGTTAACCATAATCGGTTAACTGAGAATTTTAACCGCGGTTAACCGAATTCGGTTAACCGTAAAATTCAGTTCGGTTAACCGAAAAATTCGACTCGGCTAACAGTTAAGAATATATAAATATTCGGTTAACCGATTAACCGCATAATAACAAAAATATTTAAAAAATAAATGTAAAAAAGTAAATTGTAACTCAACCCAATATCACTGTGCTTCGATCAAAAACATCAGAAATTGAGCTCGGCTTGTAAGCCACGAATGAGATTACGAGAACAACGCTCAAACTTTGCTCAATTTCTCAATATTTTTGTTTGGCATCAGTTCATTACTAGAACTGAACCGCTGAGGTTCATATTTAAGGCTCTAAAGAGCTTAAATTTTGCTGAACCAACCGCACAAAAATATAATTAATTCAACCACAATTGAACCAAAACTCAATCATAGGTTGTTCATGGTTTGACACAATTCCTCAAAGAGTCATTTTATACGTGTATCCTTTGTAACAAAACGTTATTTTAAGGGATGTGGGAGAAACGGGAACTGACTCGTGAGGGTTTGGTGCAAATGCAATCAAACGGCCACTTTCTTGCACCAGTAGAGAACCAGTGACAACAGTCTTGCTTTACACTGCAGTGATGGCTAGAAGTCTAGAACAGCTCTCTCCTCCCACTCCTCCCTCATTCTCCTGCGCATCATCATGTCAGGTAATTAACCAGATCTCTCATTTCCTTTCAAGAACCAGCATTTTGAGCATCAAGAATCTTACTTACATAAAAAGGGTTTGTGAAGTTTGATCAATCCATTTCCATGGTTAGTCTTAGGCCTTGACTTCATGTGTATCAACTCTACATCTCTGAATTCTATGGTTCATAAAAACTTAGTGTTTGGATCTGATGAAAGATGAAAACTTGTCGGTCAAAATGGGACTCTTCTTGTCCAATGATTCTTCACTTCCTGTGATTTTTTCAGGTTGGGTTTCCAATGTGGCATATGCTCAGGTTACCAACCACCTCTTAAAATTCTCTATTTCAAGTCCTGATCTTTTTTTCTGCTGATCAGTTTCCAAGCAGTCTTAAAAAATGCTACTAAAACATGTTTGTGATGCAGAAAACTTGATGTGTGGCAAAGCCATCATCAGACCCAGTGACGCTCCAGAACAACATCAACTACGCATGCTCGCATGTGGACTACCGGGTAATGCAGAAGGGGTGACTCCCCCGACAATCTCATCAACCACGCCTCCATCGCCATGAACTTGCATTACCAGTCTAAAGGCAGGAACCTATGGAACTGCCATTTCGGCAATTCAGGCCTTGTCACCATTACCGATCCAAGTAAGTCCCAAGACTCCCAACCTCAAAAATCACGCGATCCAGATTTTTTTCCAGGCTTGTGTTTACTAGTGGAAATGTGTGGCGCAGGTTATGATGGCTGCAGTTATGAATGATGTCCCACTCCCACATTGCTTATTTTGATGATTTTAAAGGAAAGAGCTATCCATTTAAGTAGTTTGTGCCTTAATGCAAATTTTGAAACATGAGTAAGAGCTAATTGAGAATTGTATCTCTTGGCTTGTTTATTATTTCTGATGTAGGCTATTACCATTTATGGTATGCCTATGATCAGGTTGGGTGTTAATATTTTCTCTTCAGTTAAAGTTATGGTTAATTTAACCAAATTAACTGAGTTTCGGTTAATCGGTTAAATTAACCGAAATTAATCGATTTTCGGTTAACCGAATACTCGGTTAACCGAAAATTCGGTTTGGTTAACGGTTAAGGATTTTTTTGGTCGGTTAATCGGTTCGGTTAACCGAATAAGCAATTCGGTCGGTTATTAACCGAATTTACACCCCTACTCATGTGATGCTCACAAAGGTGATCTAAATGTCCCTAGAAGAATTTGAATCCAAGAAACTTAGTTTTAAAGTTGTACATCATCATCTCATTCAATACTCTTTCGACTACGTGTAGTTAGATGGATGAGTGTGGGTATAGGATAAGTAATACTTAAATGGTATGTTTGATTGGTATTTTCAATTGAATTAATAATAATACTAGGATTGTGATTTTTTTTTTAAAGGAAGATATATTAAAGAACAATAGCGCGAATAGCGCTACAAAAGGGGCTCGAGGCGCCGCGGCGCCGAGCAAGAGTCAGAGATGCGCTGGGCACTACAAAAGCTAGAGGAAAGGGCAACCCTGGACTGGGGGCCGAGGAGCACTGGAGACTACAGCACGGGGCCAAGCTGCTGTACGCTAGGGCGCAGGGCGCGATGAGGGCGAGGGCGCCGGACTAGCCCAGGCAGGAGACGGGAAGCACGCCCCTGGGCTGCGGCGAGGGGAGCTGGCCGCCTATCGCAGGGCGCCCCGGGCTTGAGGCGTGGGGAGCTGGGCTACCCCGGATGCAAGGCGGGGTCTTCATTGCGGGAAGCTGGGGAAGGCGTTGGGCTGGGGCCTCGAAGCGGGGCGATGGGCTGGGGCCTAGGTGAGAGACGCTGGGAGTCTTCGGCCAGGGTGCGCTGGGCAGCTGCGGGGAGCGAGAGGAGAGTCTGCCAGCAGGCTCGCTCGGTGAGGAGAGACCTTGCAAGCTTGTTGGCCGACGGCTTGACGAGGGTGAAGGAGACTGGGTGGGGGTAGCGGTCCTGGGTCCACTTCCGCTCCGCGTAGGTGCCCACGGATTCGTCCCAATGGAAATGGATGCCAGCTCCATCTCGGTGGTTAGCCCGGGCGAAAGCGTCTTGGACTGCTTGTAGGAGGCCGTCAAAAGAGGATTGGGCTTGCCTGTGGAAGCTACCTGCAAATAGAAATTCACCCAAGTTATCCCGGGCTATGAGAGCAAGGGAGCCAGACTTACCTGGCATATTGATGGTGACGTCGTGAGGGCTAGGATTCCAGACAGCTGGGACGGTAGAACGACCACGGATGATGTCCCGAGGGTCAAGTCTAGCCGAGAGACCCAGTGTCAGAGCGAGAGCCATGTCTTCCGGCTTCGGGGGCTTCCGGGGCCTGAAGGAACGAAGGCGGGAACGGATAATGCCTTCCCATCGGGAGCGAAGGACCCAGGGAGGGGTGCGAGTAGAGCCATCCTCATACACAAAGCTGCAACGATCAATCCAGATTTCCCAGCACCCGATGGAAAAGCAGAGAATTTTAACCATACCCCCAAGCGAGGATGGGCTCGGCTTGAAAAGCTATTCGGTGGCCCGGGCTTCCAGCCCAAGGGGGGTCTCCTGCCTGCACAGGGTACCGAGAGATCCCCACATACTAAGGGCCAAGTCACTGGAGCCGAAGAGGTGATCAATCGATTCATAACCGCCCAAATCACAGCATTTGCACTTCGAGGCCGGGGCGATGCTGCGCCTTTGAAGGATGCTGTCCAGAGGAATGGCGGCATGCCTGATCTTCCAAAGCAACATGCTGAATTTCTTGGGGATGGCTGGGAGCCAAATCCTCGACCAGAAGACCGAAGTACTCGGCCTATCACCGTAGGCTATCCGATAGGCCCTGGCAGTGACCTCACCGGAGGATTCCTTCGTCCAGATGGGGCGATCCTCCCGGTCAGAAAGGGTGATTCTGAGAAGAGCCGCTGAGGCACTTAGAGGGGCCAGATGAATAATCTCGTCCCTGATGGCGCTGTCCTCAAGCGCATTCCGGATCGAGAGGACCCGAGGGAGACCAGGCAGTCGCTGGAGGGGGGGGGGGGTGAGCACCATCTAGAGCGCCAAAGCATGGTATTCCCATTCCAAATATCAATGATGGTGTCCCTGCTTAATCTATCAATGATAGGCCTCAAGGCTTTCCACATTAGGGAGGATCTACTCGACCCCATGCCGTCGTAACGCCTATGCATAAACTCTGCCCAGATAGAGTCCCGCTTTAGGTAGGCCCAGACCATCTTAGCCTGGAGACTTTGCATGACCTCTTGGAGCCTTCGAATGTTTAGACCGCCAGCCCCATACTCCGTGCAAATGCGAGCATAGCTGACCCAATGGGACCGGCGGGAGTCCCTTATGTCCAAAGGAACCTCGCTATGAGCTGCTCTATACGGCTGATGACCCCTTTTGGAACCGCGCAAGAGGCCAGGATATGGATGGGGGTAGAGGCCAGAACTGACTGGGTTAGAGTTAGCTTGCCGCCTGCTGAAAGAAGCCTGCTCTTTCATCCCCCAATCCGAGACTCTATAGTGTCAACTAGATGAGAATAATTCTCAATCTTGTTGCGACTATCAGTCAAGGGGGCCCCCAGGTCGATGGTCGGGAGAGACCCGGCGGAGCATCTGGTGGCACTGCAAATCCTGCTTCTCGCGCTAGGCCCCAGGTGTTTGCTGAAGAAGATCCTGGTTTTTGCTGGATTAAATCTTTGACATGAGGATCTGCAAAAACCATTAATGATAGTCATAAGCCTCTCAACCGAATCCATGTCGGCCCTAGAGAATAGGAGCATATTATCGGCGAAAAGAAGGTGGCTCGGGCCTGGCGCCGCCCTGGGGCATCTAAACCTGAGAATACGCCCCTCGTTAATCTCTTTGTTGAGCGCCCTGGAGAAGGGATCCATAGAGAGGATGAACAGGGCCGGGGAGAGAGGATCACCCTGCCTGAGGCCCCTGGAAGGGATGACTGAGGCCAGCCGTTGGCCATTCCATGAGAGGGCGAGGGAGTCCCCAGAGATCACCCTAAAGATGAGGCCTACAAAGTCCTCCGAGAAGCCGTAGCCGCGGAGAGCCTGGAGGAGGAAGCTCCAGCTGACCCGGTCGAAGGCCTTGGAAAGGTTAATCTTGGCCATAAGGTTCCCTCCCTGGACCTTCTCATGGAGGCTTTGGGCCATTTCTTGGGCGAGGCTAATGGACTCATGGGGGCTCCTACCGGAAACAAACCCTGCTTGCTCCTTGGAAATCAGAAGGGGGAGGAGGGCCGTCACTCTGCTGCTTATAATTTTTGTGATGACTTTGTGCGCATAGTTGCAAAGGGAAATGGGTCTGAAATCGTCCAAAGAGGCCAGAAGCTTTTTCTTCGGGATGAGCGTGATGAGGGCTTTCGAGATGTTGCCCGGGAGGTGCCCACCCCTAAAGAACCACCTAACCGCGGCAACGAGGTCCTCTTTGATTATATCTCAAGCGTCCGAAACGAAATCTCCGGTGAAGCCATCGGGCCCCGGGCCCCCCCTAGGGTTCATACTCTTCACAGCCGCCAGGACTTCCGCTTCGTCCGGGAGGACCATCAAGAGGGAGTTCTGGACATCCGATATGATCCTGGGGACAAACTCACAGTAGTCAAGCACCGGCGGGTCGTAGGGACCCCGGAATATTTCCGTGAAGTGAGCTGAGAGATATGAGGCCATTTCCTCGTCGCTCCGAGGCCCCGACCCATCCTCTCTCAGGAGGTTAATGCGGCAGCTGTTCCTCCTTTCCCTGAGGGTGGCGTGAAAAAAGGCAGTGTTGTCGTCCCCATCCTCCAGCCATTTGATCCTAGCCTGGTCCGCGAGGAGAGATTGCTTATGAGAGAGGGCTTCTTCATAGGCCAGCCTGGCCGCGTGAGCCTCGCTCGCATTGTCCACCGACCCGTCGGCCTGAAAAGCGAGCTCGGCTGATGAAACTCTGGCCGCCTGCATTTTGAGCCTGAGGTTGACATCTCCAAATCGGCAGAAATTCCATGACTTGAGCTTGGCCGCAGTGGCGGCCAACTTCAGAGCTAGCTTTTGGAGAGGGTCAGGATGAGAGGGGTTGTTCCAGGCTTCCGCAACCAAATTATGAAACGCCGGATGACTCTTCCACATGCGCAGGTACTTGAAGGTGGCTGGGGGCGCTTCATGTCCTCGAGGGTGAGGAGTAAATGAGCATGATCAGAGGCAATTCTGGGGAGATGCTTGACCATGAGAGAGGGGAAGGAGCTGATGAACCGGACATTAGCCAACGCTCTATCCAGGCAGACCCAAACGCGGTCGGCCCCCGCCTGGTTGTTAGACCATGTGAAGGCGGGGCCTTCAAAGCCGGCGTCCACAAGCCCAGCCGAAGCAATGAAGTTGTTGAAGTCCCTCATGCTACTCTCGCGGTGATTAAGGCCGCCTATTTTCTCGGAGGGGGAAGAGATTGGAAGTCTCTTTTTCTTCTTGTTAGCTTTAGGTTTCTCTTTGCGGACTAAGGACCATTCTACTTCGAGGCCCTCCGGAGCCGGAAAGGCTGGGACTTCTTCGGCGGGAGCGCGCGAAATAGCGGCCCTGTCCTTGGGCGAGCTATCCCTCTCAAGAATTTTGGTTTTGTCCTTGAGAGGATTGGCGGGCTCGGCTGAGGTAGTGGCCAGGGTTGCTGGGGGAACTTCCTGGGGGGCAGTGGCCCTCGCTGGCTCAGGGGCCCTCGCAGATTCGGGGTCTTTGACGGGTCCGGGGTCCTTTGCAGGTCCGAGGGCCTTCGCTGGCGCGGGAGTCTTGGCTGTCGCCGGGTCCTTTGCTGGCTCGGTCGTCGGATTGGGATCTTCGACCTCGTCCTGCTTATCTGCGAGAATAGCAAAGGAGTTATTAGAGGTGGAAGGGATATTAGACGGAACCTGGGCGACTTGGGTCGAACGGGGGGGGATGTCCGGGGCCTGCGGCCGCTAAGGCCTCAAGCACATCATCTTCTAATCCGAGGACCTGGCACAGGCGGTATCGAATCCCTTTCCTTTCCCTTTACAAATTGGTCTGGCGGGAACGATGGGGCTGGTGCTTCGAGGCTGTAGGATCCGGGGGGCGACCTGGACAAGGGGTGTCGGGTTAGGGAAGTTGGGACGCGCGGAGCCCGATGGGAGAGCTGCTTTGGTCTTCCGGCATTCGGCTCTATTGTGCCCTTGAAGCGAGCAACCAGTGCAGTAGGCCAATCGCCCTTCATAGATAACTTCATAAGTCTGGCCTTCGCCGATCGTTGAGCCGACAAAGACTTCCCGGATGAGAGGCCTTTTGAGGTCGACTTCAACAAGAAATCTTGCGTAGGCCAGACATGTGCGCGGATCGGCCATGAGAAAGGTGCCTAGCTCATCGCCGATAGCCTAGGGTCGAGGCTCCCGGATGACAAGGGGTTCTTCAGTTTCCAGTTAGCCTTGATGAAGGCGCGGATTTCGTCGGACTTGGGTTTGCCCGCTGAGAACTTGGCAATCACGGCAAATTGGAGGTGTTGAGCTCCGATGCTAAGCTCACTCGGGGTGAAGAGAATGGCTGGCTTGCCGTCTTTTGTGGATTTCTTTCTTTTGGGGATGTCTATCGTTGGGTGTTTTGGGCTGGTTCTGAGGCTGGCCACTTCGGCAAAGGAGCGGAGGGCTCCCGGGCGAGAGGGGAAGGCGGGCCACTTGGACGGGGGGGGGGGGGGGGGGGGGGG
>NQLW01000071.1:3837313-3860477 GCA_002312845.1 Kalanchoe fedtschenkoi
CCTGTAGTGGCTGGAAGATTCGGGGGTTGGGAACCCGCCAACGGAAGGGGTGCTGGAGGGTCATTTGATTCGGCAGCCGAGGAAGGTCCGGCAGTCGCGACAGCCGGGACGGAAGGTGCCGAGTGCTCCACGGCTCCAGGGGGGTGGACGACGGGGTCCGGCTCCATTCGGACCAGGCGAGCAAAAAGCCAGTGGCTATTTTTTTGAAAAAGTAACCATTGGGGGGATCTTGGCGGAGCTGAAGAGGGAGCGATCGGCGGACGGCACGGAGGAGACGAGGCTCAGCAGCTGGAAGGGTGGGGAACGAACTTCAGAACCACTCGGCCGGCGGCAGCCCTCGCGGGAGGCACCGCAGCGGGCTGGGGGGAGGTCACCCAACGGCTAGTTTTTTTGAAAAAAAGTAGCCGTTGGAGAGGGGAAAACCAGCAGCAGCCGAGAGGAAAATGGTTGGATCCGCAGGGGGTGGGGGAGCAGGCCGAGGGGAGGGGCTGGCGGCCACGGCGACCGAGCACGGGGGGTGGCCCGCGCGGCAGGCGCCGCGACGGGCGGCAGTAACGGAGGAAGAAATCCAGCTAGAGGAGAGAAGTTGAAGTTTCTCTTACTGGTATTATCTATCCCACTATTTGATGTGGGTTAATTTATCCCGATGTGATAATTACAAAATTATTCTAAGTCTTTGCAAATTTGACGAATGATGAAAGCACATATTAAAAATCGACACAGACAAAGGAACGCCGGATTGTGCATAGTGCAACATCTCGAAGTCATAAATGGAATAGTGGACTGCAGGAGAATTATGATTAGTGAAGTTAACATATCCATAATCAAGCGGTCACCCCGTAATCAGATCTTGTAAACCCTAACAGATACAACTTAACTTGCCTTCCTCGTTGAAGTAATTGAAAAGCTGTGCATCACAAAAGCTCCGTGTCATTGAGACTGAAATCCAGATCTCCAACATATAAAGCAATTGTAAGCTATTTCAAATGTTGAAGCCGAACCCCTACTCCAGTGACTTCCATACTAGAAAATCAATCCCTTCCCGATTTCCTACTCACACCGTAGAGATGAACCTTTCTTTTCTTCCCACCACATAAATCTTTATTCCTTTATTATTTTTTTTACGATATTGGAAAACATCAACGAAGCGGAGTCGGTGGTTAGTTTGCATGAACACCCAAAATATGGTTGATGGGAATTCGAACAGGCAGTCTGAGATTGGAAGCAGGTCCCTTATATGAGAGGAAAATCAAGTTTCATTTAGCTAGAAAACCCTTCTCAGGCGTTGCTAATTTTGACATTAAATTTCAGTTGGAGACTCCGAACCCAACCCTCCCAAATGAAAATCTTGGAAAAGGTATGATGATCACCATGCAGTTGCATGCTAACAAAACTGAGGGGATAAATGTCGAGAGAAAAGGATTCGACCCGGAGCTCAATTTCGGTATCACTTTAAGGAAAATTGGTGCTGAGTCGGAAAATTTTGGAAACACATGTTTGTTTAACTGGTTACTCCCTATGTCCTCTTTTACTTGTCATTAAATCGAAAATATTTGTCCACTTTTACTTGTCACTTACAAATTCCAATGCACATTAAATTCTCACATCTACCTTAAAATCAAATATTAATTAATAAACATATATATTTTTCCACATTTCCATGGTTTTGAAGCACTTTTACTTGAATCACAGAATCATAACCTAAACCAGTTCGCCAAAAAATGTTCCAGATACCGGAATCTTCTCGGAAAACGCTTGCTTCTCCGGCAACTCCATTGAAGCTGCTGAAGGTCGAAATCCTTCCCCAAACACCTCAATCGAAAATAAAAAGTCTCCAGAAAGCTAGATCCAACTACCGTTAACTCATTTGAGCCTTCATCAAGACAGATCGAGTGAAAAATGCTTTTTTTATGATTCAACTGAAACTCGAATGGATCCAATGATGATGGCTTCTATCTATAACATACTTTGCCAAAATCAAAAGTGAATCGACGGACTTCAATCGATCCCTCTCCGCCTTACATCGCCTGTCAATCCTCCGTTCTCCTTTATCTATTCCCATCTTCATGGTTCACCTCCTCCTCAACGCACCATCGATTTTGCATGGTACCACAACAAACTTGTCTGGTCGGAGTGCCGCATCTGCTTTGCCAGATCCTGGTTGGTTGGTTCCGGCCCATGCCGTCCATAACAGCAGCGCACGGTCCATTCAATCATGAGCGACATCAGATTGGACGAGCTATTGGAAGATCGGAAACAGAAGGTTTTACTACAAGATTTACTGCCCACAGACCAATCGAGCAGGTATGGGAAAGGAAACAAAATCATCGGCGCGATTTGTTCACCAAACAATGGATTTGTGGAAGGAAGGGACGTATGAATCGGTCGAGATATGAGAAATCAATAAGACATTAATTAAGAAGGAGAAAATAATGTAAACAGTAATCTTAATCTACGCTTTATTATTGTGCGACTAGTAATTTCGGAGAGAGGGAGTATTACATTGTATGACATTCATTGAGCCGTTAGTTGTGTATTTGCAGAGTGGAAGACATTAAAGTTCCGGTCAAATTGCTGAATTTTGGGCTCCATGTGCAATCCAGAAATATGTCACCTTAGCTCTACATGCAACTGGGAGACTCTTAGCACCTTAAGGACCTTGTTTCGAACTTGAGATGTATCCGTTTTCTTAATCATACGTACGAGGGATTGAAACCTTTGATACGTATGAAATTGAACTGGTTTGAAGTTCAACGAAGGAATTGCGGTTTAGATTGAAGTGAGACGGGTGTACAAATTTGAGTAACTGAAAGAATTGGGTTGTGCTAGCATGACATATGATTAGTTACGTATAGTTGTTTAGGCAAAGATTAATTGGAATGATTAATTAGACAGTTATTTATATATTAATAGTATATTTAATAATTTATATAAAAAATATATATATTTAAAAATGAACATTTTTAATTAAAAATTTAAAATAATTAATCTGATAGGCCGTTTTGACACCTACTAACAATTAATTAACTGTCTAAACGGCTAAACGAACACAACCTTGAGCCGAGGCGATGAGAGAAGAACCGGGTGGTTATCTTATCGAGTCCGGTGGCGTGGAATCGTGACTGCGGTAAAAGCGGGATGCTGCGGCCGGCAATAAAAATACCAAAAACACCCCTCGCTTTGGTCATCGCAGTAAGAAATACTAGTCGCTATAATTTGTTGACCAAAGACGAACCAACGCCAGTTGCTAATTAGTTTTACGCGTTGATTTTGGGAAGGGCAAAGGAAGCAACCTCGTAATGTAATCGCTATAAATCGCTAGTCATCCCCGCCCGCTTACTCAAACAAAATTTATCCAACACGCCGTAGCACAATACAGCCAGACCCAGTCAGTCATATCAGAGAGAAGCAAAAGGGTTAAGAGATCATCCACATTGTATTGTAATTGTAATTGTCTTGCAGAGAGATGGGAGATTGTCGGCCTTTGGGATTTCTCATCGGCTTGCCCTTCGCTTTAATCGCCCTCTTACTTTCCGTTGTCGGCGCTGTTATCTGGGTCATCGGGTCAGTAGTTTTACCATTTTTAACCTTGTAATTGTAACGTTGTTGTCGCTGTTGGTGTTGATTGGCTGTTTTGTACAACAGATCGGTGCTGAGTTGTTTGTGTCCGTGTTGCATCTGCTGTGCTGGACTCGCCAATCTTGCCGTATCCCTGGTGAAGCTTCCCTTCACCATCATCCGATGGTTCACTCATCAGATCCCTTGCTGATGACCTTTCATCACCCACTTAACTGATTCTTTATTGGTAGGGATTACATGCCCATTTCTCTGCAATGTTTTTTTCCAAGTTTCAATTTTGTGTTGTCATGTAAATTTCAGATTGGATTTTGTGATTCGTGTAGTCCACGAATTTGCATGATTGCCAACTAGGGTTTTCTTCAACATACTAGCCAAATCACAAATGTGGGTGCCTGCAATTTGCAACAATATAACCTTCTAAGCAAACAATTTGCCACCTCTGCTCAAATCGATAATGTTGATCTGGTCAACAACAAAAAAAAAACAGGAGAAAAACGGAGAGATGATATCATGCCTATTCTAGCACTAATACTATACAATTCCCTTTTCGACCCTCAAACTCACATTCAAGATGGAAATGATCATAGAAACATTTGGGAAAAACATAATTTTCTCTAGCCATCCATTCCTCTACCAAAACGAAGATCACAGAGGGCCTCGTTTTTGTGTCAAAAAATTGCAAAAGAGATTTTGCAATGAACATTAACATGTGTTTTGTTAGAAGGTTATATGCATTTTGAAGTACGTACAACAACGGTTTGCAAAAACATTGGGGCGACAAGGGGAACCCAACGCTATGGCTCTTCCTTTGAGAACACATTGCAAAAACACTTAACAACATTCTGATCAAACAGGGCACACAGCCACATATACAAGGACGGTCAAACGTGAATGGAAGAAATCAAGAAACATAATGCAGTGCTTGATAACCTCCACTGGAGGGAGCTCCATCGACCCATCAATGGTCCAGTCTCCACAATCCATCTCACCTTCTCTCTAGGGTCCCTGACAATGAATGATGAAATCATAGGGATGAGGGGTAACTTAGTTTGTGAGCATCTCACTTGAGAAAGGTTATAGCTCTCGAGTTTGAATTCCTAAGGGGACAAGTGGGGAACCACTATTGATCCCCTTTTAAAGAAAAATAAAAAAAAATGATGAAATCATAAGATAGACTGCATATGGTGAGAAAGCTTATAGTGAAGCTTCTGTTATGAGGAGTTGGGCATTTGTCAGAACGAGCAATAAGATTATGCCGGTTTAAACGAGCTTGGTTGGATTTGCAGAATTTTTAAATGTTTTTAATGAAAGTATAGGTTGCAATGTGTAATAATTAAGGGATTTAATGTGTATACAATGAGAACCAAGGGGTCGAAGTGTGAGGCGGCAGTATGTGTGTAGTAACAACTAAAACTGTATTTCAATAAAGTATCAATACATAATATTTTTATCAACCCCTTCTTATTTTCTTTCTCCAGAATCAGGCCCGCAAGGCTCCAACGAGCTTATAAAGTCCTGATTTTGGAGTTTCACATGGTATCAAAGTCTCGAACAACTTCAAACGTATTTGCACAGAGTTTTTGATCACGTTCTTGTGATTCTTACTATCCAATTTGGTGTTCAAGTTGGAAAAAGTGATTTCGTGTTCATGGAGTCAAAGTGGCGAAGATGACTACTCTCATTGATGATCCGTATGTGGTGGTGAATGCTGACAAATTACTTGCCATAACATCTTTATTGAGGTGTTAAACCAAAAAAATTGTCAAGTGGAGAAGTTCAGTGGAGATCGCATTATCAGCTAGGTCGAAACTCGGCTTTGTCAGAGGACATTATCCAAAGCCCTTCTCATCAAAGTCTGCATTTGAAGTGGCAGAAGTGCAATGACATCGCATGTCATGGTAGATCAATTCTATTTCAAAGGAGATTGTTGCTCCATTTTCATGGTCTGGATGCTGCGACTGTCTGGAACACTTTGCGCATGCAATTAGGAGGAACAAACAAAACACAAATATTCAATCTTGAGAAAGATTTGGAAACCTTTGCTTAAGGTCAGTTAGCTGTGACTATCTTTTATCAGAAGTCAGTTAATATGTGGCAAGAATGTGATTCCATAGAGTATTTTCCTAGTTGTACACATGATGCCAATTGTGTGTGTTTTAATTTCTGTTAGCTAAGCAAAACAAGAGGAAAATTAGGAGATTTTGATGGGATTAAATGATTCTTTTTTGCCATTAAGGACTCACATTTTGACAATGAAACCATTGCATAGTCTTAATGTGTTTTATCCTATGAAATTTTAAGATGAAGCACAAAGATACATTTATAGGCCACATGTGTTAAATGTGTCTACCATGGTTGTGACAGGACTGTTGTTAACCTGTCCTGAGCAAATAAATTTATAAAACCTAGCTCACTAACTAGCTGCAAGTATAGGATCGATCCATGAGGACAAGTTTATTAGACTTAGTAACAAACACAGTTAAAAATAAAAGATAAGATACTTTGAGAGAGGGGGTTAGAGTTGAGTTGGTAGTATAATCTATTCAACGTGCACATTAGGCAAACATATCAGTAGATAAAACATGTACCCAAGAGACTTAACTTATGAACGTGTTCCTCATCGATTCTAATAATTAAACTCTTGTAATGAATTAAACTTAGCAAAATACACATCACTTATCAACCATGGCAATGTGACTGTGTGTAAACAATCACTCTTACTTCATATTCATCATACCCTTAGGCCAATAATATGAATCCTATATGTCTAACATGCATTAACTAGGGTGTTAGCCTAGCAAAAGACGTAAGCAATTGAGCTATTCTGGTAGAGAGTTCAATTTAGGTTATTTAGCTCACGCAAACCTAGAGCATGGTTACCTATAAATTGGTATGAGCATCAGTTTATTTGCTCCTTAACTAGTTGATATTGGCCAAGCCCTCACAAGTAGATCAGCGATAAGAATTATACAATAAAACATTTATTCATTAAAGTTTTCATGTAACAAAATAATCATTCAGTTAAAGCATAACAATCATAGAATCAAAATAAGAATTTATTAAGAACAAACATCTCACAATATCATTTCACAAGTCATCGCACCTGACTACACAAGGGAATTAGCCAGTAAGGGCCACAAAGTTATACACAATAAGTTTAATAAAGGAAACCTTACAAACTAACTCAAGACACTCTAAGACAAGTTTCTTTACTGCCTGCACGGCTCTCTTCAATTACACACCGGTTGATGCTAACATGACATACCCAATAGCGAGGCTGAGACCTCCGTTTATAACCATGAGCGTAGCTTACTACTTAAGCTAAGTAATATGAATCAATTCGATGTTCATCTTTAAGGAAATCTAATAAGAATCGGATCTAAATGGCCGATAGAAGAAAGAGTCGAATTTGGAGTTGATTTAAGAAACTGCCCATCCACTGCCTTTCTTCAGCTTTATGGCAGTAATATGATAATAATTAGGCTTAAACTCCTCTTATAAAACTATGGATAATATTTTAATATTTCCATAGTCACTTGAATCAAGAATATTGGATGTCTGACGTAAAAGTTAAGCCCCACACAAATTAGAAAGTCGACTGTTTTTGGATTCAGAAATACTGCGTCCCACGCGCTTGTGTCACTTAATTTACTGTGCACTCAGCTCTCATGCGTGGTAAGATGATGAAATCATGTATTCTTCCTTCTAAATTGTGATAAGTGTCTTCCATTTTTCACGTAAGTCGTGCACGCGGCTGGTGTCCCAACATGCAACTTGCATGCTTTTTTAGCAAAAACTGTCTTCTATTTGATTTTTTTATCTTGTCTTATTTTTGTCCTAAAACTGTCTTTTTAACACGTTTTCATTTTAAGACCTAAAATAAGCCTTAAACATAAAATCTAACTAAAACCATTAAATACTACTCAAGAATAGTCAAGAATTATTTGAGTTAAGTATAAAATAAACTAAATAATTTGGTCTCATCAAATACCTCACACTAACTCTTAATCGTCCTTTAGTAAGTAATAAAACTCAAGGCATCACAACAATTAATGTATCTCTTGTAGTTTATTTTAATGTATCTTTACTTTGCTTTTCATCTACTCTCCAAACCTGGAACTTAACTCACACACAAATATCTAACAAACAATCATGATAAAGATAAAGTCATTTACATTCAACCTTATTTGTCAAAGATAAGATCAAGGAATGAACATGCCTTTCTAGTTGACTGAATTGGGATTAGGTGGATATTAAAATCGGGGTTTCACTCAGTGGGATATCAGTCGATGGCTTAGTACACAGGTTTATATTTTGAGGAGCTTGACAGTTTAAACTTTATAAGCTTTGAAACTACAAGCTTCACCTACAACTCTATCAAACATGGCTTTATTTTTCTTCTTTTTTTCTTTTTTTTGTAAACTTTATGTGAAACTTTTTCACTCTCTCTTATTTTTATAACCATTGGGCCAAGAGGTGTGTTTTTTGTAAGTCATGCCTTCAAGAAACGATAGATCACTCATATTGCACAATTTGTTTAAAAATATTTTTAAAAGTTATTAACTCGTAGGCAATACTCAAACCAAATCATCTGATTAAATCACAAAAATTCTTTATAATATGCATGAAATCAAATCACTTGAATAAAATAGTAAACATCTAGCAAAACTTAGATTATTTCAAAAAAGTTTTAGATTATATCACATTGTCAGATTTGACTCAAAGAAAAAGAAAAAGTTAAAAATTAGAAAAAGAAGCAAGACTTATTAACACTAATATTGACTCCATTAAATAATAAGTTACGATTTTCCCACCCCACACTGAGAGTCATTTGGATCCTCAAAGTTCATAAGCATATATCATAGTGAAGGGAAATAAGCAGGGAAAGAAAGAACCCCGAAATCAGTCTTGCTAAACCGGTCTCCTGCCCTGCGTGTTGATTGATCAGGCTGCATGCGTGGTGTTTTCTTCCTTGCACATGGCTTCTTTAAATTCCTCCTGTGAGCTCCACTAATTTAGACGCGCCGAAAGTTTAAACTTGCACACGGGTTGTCTCTGAAATCTTAGAAAATTGGCGTGTTTCCAGCAAAAACCCCCCACAATACTTTATCGTATTTTTAAGGACTCTCATAAAATTTGGGCCAGTGGTTGATCATGATAAAACTCAGAACAAAATAAAAACTATAATAGTATAAACCAAAACATATCAAGTGCCAAGTTAAAGTACGCATGATATCATTTGAAACAATTAATATGCAACATCATGGTGCAGTGTCCTATTCTTCTGTTGGTGGTTCAGCTGGCGCCTCTCTGCTTCATGTAGCACTCGCCTCACCTTCTTCTATGTGAAACCTCTACTCCTTGCTGGTCTGCATCACATACACCACTTCACTCACTTGGTTGTCATGTCTCGCCAGTGGATTTCTAATGTAACCTTGCATCAAATCAATTGCCTCCACCTCCCGTAAAGCTCCCTGTAGGCTGATGGTGCAGCAGATTGAGCTCTGGATCTCCCCAAATGGCTGTGCCACTCCTGATATCCTTCAGGCTCCTCCTCAACTACTAGCATCTCCTGATGATGGGCTGAATCCCTGTGATATATTTATGTCAGCCGACCTGCTCTTGAAACTGTAAAGACTTTCATCCTCTTGAACAAAGTCTGCTTTAAATAAGCTGGAGGAAGCATCTCGACATCTTACTCGGGTGGCATAGGTAGTGCTCCAAGACTCTAGAGAATGCTAGTAACTACACCTCTGCACACTATGGGTCCGGGTTTACCCTGAATGTTTTTATATTTTATGTAGGTTCCACAGTAAAAAGACCAGAAGGCATGCGAGTATTATGTCATGCAATTTATGTACAACATAATATCACATATATCGTAATCTACCGATTTTCATATGGAAGACCTTCAAGTTGTAAGTAGAGAATTTTAACTTCATTACTCTGAAGTTTAATTATTTTATATAATATGGTTATGTTAATTTTTATGAGTATGTATAGGTTTTCCCATTCAGCCATCAACAATATACCGCAGAACAATTGCTGAAAATTCAAGACTGGGTGGCTCGGACCGTATTAGAACATCACCGGATTTCAGACTGTTTTGATATTTGGTAGACAATTTAAGAATAATATTCTATTTGTGTAATTTTAAATATTAAAATATTTTAATATAATTTTAAATTCTGTCAAAATATCTTTATTTACTATTATAAAATTAAGTTTTTACTATTCATATGCTTATTCATTATAAATAATTATTAATTAAATTAATTTTTTTTATTTTTAATTAATTCATAAAATTGATTATATTGAATTAATTAAATAATTATTTAAATACGATTTTAGGTAAAAAATATCATTACAATGTAAATTTTGATTTATTAAAAATATTGCGTTTATAATCAATAAACACAGTATAAAGTCCACACTTTATACGACATTTTTTGGTTATAAACATCATATAAAGTATGGACTTTATACGCATTTACTTCCAATAAACGCCGTATGTTTGCTTTATAGGGCGTTTATAACCAAAAAACGCCACATAAAGTGTGGACTTTATACGGCATTTTTTGGTTATAAATGCCGTATATAAAGTCGAAATATTGACGGCGTCTGAAACCTCCGACTTTATAAGGTGGATGCTTATACGACATTTTTGGAACGTCATATAAGCCTGAAATAAATGTCGTATAAGCACCTTCTTCATGTAGTGTTATTACACATGAACTACACAAGGGATTTTAGTCATGAATGGCCATGGAAAGACACTTAATAAGGTAAGTAGAAACAACACTTACAAACCTAACTTGCTCCTTCCACCGTTGACGTCCCTTTTTGTCCTCCACATGTGGTCTTGGGTTGAAATCCTAAGATAATCTCGGACTTCAGAGAGTGTTGGTGTTGCACGGCTCTTGCATTGCTAGCACACTTGAAAGAAGAGGCGAAGATCTCCCCATATAGCTTAGGAATAAAACACCAATCTTATCAGCAAAGACTTTCACGAGTTGCTAAATATCTCTATAAATTTCTTAGGAATCCTATGAAAGATCGAACTGATAATGAAATAGAAATCAGAAATATTATCTTGAGTCCCTTCTTCCAGCGGCAGCATACTCGATACCTTTTTATATCATCTCTCAGCTTGTGTCTCTATTAGCCTACTTGTTCATTTTCATCATGGGCCCTTATGATTTCATGGTCAGCCTTCAGGAATTTTTCATATTGAATTTTCAAGCAGGCTTGCTTTCTCTGTCTCAATTTGTATTTATCGTATCTAGAGAGCCAAGAATGATGTTATCTTTCAGGAATCTCATTCTATGAGCTTAAGTCATGAAGATGTTAAGTATGAGTGTAATCTCAAGCTCAATTTTCTTCAGTCTTTGAACTAAATCTGTTGAGTTTCACTACCAAAATTTTTTTGCCAGTCAATTATTTTCGGAAATAAATTTAAAAATATTTCGTAAAAGAAACATTTTCGGATCGAAAGTGAAACTCCGAAAACGACCCTCAACTGTATCCGAACAATATTTTTTTGGACAACCTTGCATCCCATTTTCAGACTCTTTTCGGAACATGGTAATAAGATTAAAAAAATTAAAATTAGAAGATCACTAGCTGATAATTTGTGGATCAAAACTTTTCGGATCATTTGAGGGGTTGTGTCGGGGTTCTTTTCAAACCATTTGAGGGGTTACTTAGATTTATTTTCAGAATTCCTTTTAGAATTAGAAAAAGGACAAAAACAAATAATGTAATTGATCTGAAAATAAATGGAAAAACATTCGAAATATGATGTTGATTAGAAAAATTTGTTGATCCGAAAACATTTTGAAAAAAACTGAAAAATAATGGCCCGGATCTAATTCAAAATTGTTTATCAAAATTCTGAAAAAAAGTCTGAAAACAATATGAAAATGATCCGAAAAAATTTAGTTAATCCAAAAAGAAATGTCAAAAAATCCAAAATTTAGCCTACAAAATTAATGCTGAAAATATATTTATAAACATGTTCCGAAATAAGTCCTAAGTTAGTTTGATATTATATTTAAAACATGGTCTGAAACTCATTCTCAAGTGGTCCAAAAACTTCTTTTACAAATTGAATATTGAATTGATTTTTTGCTATGTAATCCGTAACAGGTTCAAAAATATTCCATCAGATTTACACTCACGTTAACTCCACTACAAGCCCGAAAATATATTTCCTAAAGAGCACCAAAATGTTACGACACAGGTCCGAAAATGAATCGTCCTTTTAGGTTTAGGTTTTTTTTTCAACCCTAACCCATTTTTTCCCGGTGACGCTCCACTTAAACTCCGAAATAATCCCACAAAAATATTTCGGACCTCTTCAGACCCGAAAATCTAACTCCACAAAAAAATAAATTCTGGTAGTATTTAACATTGCTCGGGCTCATAAAATAGATTTACATCATATCCTTAGATAGTCTGTTTTTCGAGCCATCAAAGCTAAGCTTTTATGCTGTTTGAGCTTAATTTTTATCTTCCGGCATATTCTATCTTCTCAATGAAAACACCATCTTTAAACAAAAAAAAGACATTTTTCTGTTAAGAATATCTATAGCAAATTAATATTAATTTTGAGTTCTCATTATAAATATGATATTTGAAAGAAAACACTCCAAAATCTGAAATAGCCAAATTAGATACTGTCGGTGACAAAGTATAGATGGGACTACGGGTGTACTTTGCCCTTTTTAAATTTAAATAAAATCACAATCCAAATAAATTAAATTTTGCATTAATAGGTTAAATTAAAATAAAATCACAGTCCAAATAAATTAAAATTTCCATTAATAGGTAGTGAAGTGACGACCCATTTTATCTGGCAGTTCTTTTACAACCACTGAAATCATGTCGGCCTGTGTATGTAAATTGGAATGACGTGCGCGTGGCCGTGTATAGACCAGTGCCTGGCCCCTGTGTGCACTGAGCTGGATTGGTGCCAAAAAAATCACTTGATAAATATATTATACATAATTTTACAAATAATGTTACAAAACAAAGAGCTTCCAGATACGTGTATTGTGAAGAACATTAACCATATCTGAACAAAATGAAAGAAAGCCGAAAGAATTTGACAGTGAGGCTCTTAATTAGGAGGAGAAAGCTCCCATGCAAGACACCAAAATAAGTCCAGCGACGAGCCCCATGCCAACGTCCACATTCATCCGACCTGATCCTGAGTTGTCATTCTTGTCAGAGGTGGCAGTCGGGCCTTGGGCTTCAGTCTTGTTTTTATTGGATCCAGTGGAGGCGGCTGGTGCAGGCGGCTTGGCTCCGAAAAGGCTCAACGGCAACAGAACTTTGTCAACTTGATAAACAGCCAAGGGAAACTGTTGCCTTAAAGGGTTGTTGATGGGAGCAGTGACTAAGCCGCTGGAGACGTTGAGCTGGTTAGCTTGGCTGGTGAAGTTGAGGCCGTCCTGGCCTTGGGTCCTCACGGGGTTACTAACGGTGGAGAAATCGAGGAATGAGTAGTACTTTGGAAGAACATGGTACAAGATGAGCTCAACCTGCTGTTGGTTGGAGAGGCCATTCAGGGTTCCTGCCGGAAGGTTGTTGAAGGCATTGTCGGTGGGGGCCAGGAGGGTGAGGCCCTCACTCGAAGTGTTGAGTTGGTTCTCCAGCTGGGTGGCCAGTTGGTTGTTCCCCAGGAGGCGGATGAGTGTAGTGTACTGACCAGCCTTATCCAGGATCCCAGTGACGTTGGGTAGGCCGGAGGAGGGGGCGGATGGGGTCTGGGCTAGGCTTGGGGAAGATAGTAGGAATGAGGCTGCTAGGAAGAGGAGGAGACTCAGACGATGTTGGGAAGCCATTAATTTGTCTCTTCTATGACACTATCGGTTGGTTTTACAAGGCTGATAAAGTGTGATGGAGTGGAGAGCAGATATGTGAACATATGGGCGCTCAAGATGAGATATACTACGTGTGAGGTAGGCCGATAATAAGATGTGGGGGTAGAAGACATTTTGTTGTCATGAGCTGGCTGGTAAGGGTGACACTATATACCAAACTGGCATGCTGAGTTGTACATTTGAGAATATCCACATCATATTTTGTCTACTCTTCAAATAAAAATGAAAATGTGCGTTTTTTTTTACAACAGACACTATAAATATAAAGAAAATACACACGCATCCAATTACAGCGTGATTAGGGAGAGCATTGTTCGGTGAAAATCAATTCACCAAACCAATATAACTTAACCGAATTAATTCGGTTCGATTAATTCGGTGAAAAACCAAAAAAAATTCGGTGAACACGCTTTCCGTTTCTATTAGTGACTTGGTTCCTCATGATCGGTGTGTGCATTGCTCCATTAAAAATCCAGCCTCTAGGAAATCCTTCTCAGCCAGCTTTGTGCATGCGCAATGGAGTAGGCAAGTGAGGCAGAGGCTTTGTGATGAGTTGCTCAATCATGCCTCGACACAGTCCCCATGGTTGATTGATGGAAGTTTTAATGTGATTGCATCGTGGGACGAAAAGAGGAGAGGCAACAAAGGATACGATGGCAATCTTTGACATTTCAACGACTTCATGGTCAGAAATGGTTCTCTAATGTCGGCTTTTGAGGAAATCTTTTTACCTCGACAAACAAGTAAGGGCCAGCAGCGCATTTGAGTGACAATGGACAGGGTGTTGATCAATGGAATGACTTTAACAAACTTCTCCAACCTTCAAATTTCGCATTTAGACAACGGCATATCTGATCATGCGCCTCTTCATATCCAGTTGTAGCTTCAAATACCTTGGAATGTGGAGTAATTATGATAGCTTCAATAGCCTCTTAGGTGAGTCTTAGGAAGAACAATTGAGCCGCTGCCCCTTATGAACTTTCTGCGAAAGATTAAAAGGCTAGCCTACCCCCTAATCATTTGGAACAAAATAGTCTTTGGCAATGTTCATCGGCACATCAACAAAATAGAGAGGAAAGTGGCAGCTTTGGAAGAGTCCTTGCAGACAATATGGTTAGACACACAGGTGGCTCTAGTTTCTTAGATGACAATGAAGCTGCATCAGCAGCCCTATCCTATTTTGCAAACCTTCTTCAGGGCAATCGCAATCAGACTATTTTGGTAGTTTTCGGCCTCATACCCTCTCTCATTTTAGATTCACCAAGCAATTCCATTTCGTCCATGCCTGATGAGGAAGAGATTCGAGCGACAATAATGAGAATGAACTTTAAAGGAGCTCCACGTCCTGATGAGTGCACTAGATAATTTTATGCTGATGCTTGGGACACAATAAAGCTCAATTTTGTTGGCGGTACTTCAGAGCTTCTTCAGAGGAGAGCAGCTTCCCTTTAGCGTCATCCATACATTAATGGTGCTGATTCCAAAAAAGAAGTAACCGGACATATTGGAAAATATGAGACCTATAAAACTTTGTAATTATTTCTCAAGAATTATCCCCAAAATAATCAACATAAGACTAGCCCCTCTATTGGCTCTCTAGTCTACTACAAAAGTAAAGTTGTTTTCAGGCCACTTAGCAACCGGTTTTCAGAAATAGAAGAGTTTTGAAATTTTCATCTAGATTCTGGCCTCCTTTCTGCCAATATGGCTTTTCAACCAGTTTCCGGACAATTTACGGTCACTGATCGGCACACTGTTTTGCAGATGATTTTCCAGCTGGATTTTAGCCTCAAATTATTTTCTATTTTTTTAAAAAAAATTTGTGACTTACATTATAATATATTTAATAAACTTGTTTCGCTACTAAAAAATATGAAAAACATGCGCTATGAATTATGTTTTTTTTAATAAACATGCATTATGAATTATGTTTCCTTGTTAGCGATAACTTCCCAAAGGGATGAGTTAATGGCAGTGCTAGGGTGGAGAGGAGAGCGAGGCCGGTTGTGGAGAGATCCAAGGCCTCATCGAGGGGGGTTTTCTAGGGGGCCCGGCATAGTCTATCGGGAGGACGTTGTTCACGGAGCGAAGGGCCATTCATGGCACAAGAGTGGCGAGGGGGCGCAGACCTTACTCGATGACAGAGTTGTGCATCGGCGTCGTGACGATGTCATGGGATCTGGCCCGGGTAGATGTGCAAGGGATGTCACTGACTGAGGGGTTGGGTTCAAGAATGGTGTTAACTTTTTTGTCGGAAAGTAAAGCTTCGCGTATTCGAACATAGAGTGGACCATGTAATGCCTGTTGGAACTTTTCATTGCCATCATTAGCCCATGAAGAAACTGCCTTTTTATAGAGCTTGAAACCACTGCCTATGAGCTGCCTCGCCATGAAGCTAACTAGCCAAGACGGAACATAATCAAGTTTCAAATCTATACTTCCAATTCTCCTGAAATAACTTCTGTCATTAGTCAACTTCTGTAATGCAAAACCTCCGACTAGCCCCATTCGTACCACCCCATTTTCCTCAGCCGGTATCATTTCTTTTGCGAGTCCACACACACTTTTCTCGACGCTGTCTGGACCAGAGATCGAGTTTATGACCACGGTGATTAGGTCTTCCAGGAAGTACTCAAACTCAATGTAGTGCAAGAAGCACTCTCGAGATGATATTGGCCATGAAACCTTCACCTTCATGGAAGCTATTTGTTCACCGATGCGTACTTGATGCAAACATTCACTAGAAGTGATTTTGAAAGCTGGAATGCTATACTGAGGCCACCAATATTTTTAGAGAGGCGCTTCGGAAGAGACACCAGTAGAGACATCAATAGGCCCATCTATGTAACCTTCGACAAGTAAATCATGATAGTAGGTTCCTGGAGGTCCCTCTCGATACATAACACGAAAATCCTCGTTATCTTGTTTGAATTTCCATTCGCGTGATGTCTCACGAGTTTTAGAAATTCCAGATTCTTTATTAGAAGCACTCCTCAGCATGTCTAGAAAGCTTGAGATCACTTTGGTTCTGTTCTCTAAAACAATCTGAATCTCAGCTTCAGATTCATCTTGGGATGATTTAAGGAGGTGGTTTCTAACAAGTTCTCTTAGTGCACTTTCATCCATGAGATCATTGTCCAATCTTTCTCGGCACTGTCTGATCTTATTTTTCCCATTCATCCTTGTAAACTGAGTTAACCAGCGAAATTTCCTCTGCTATCAAAAAAGCTTAATGAAAAGGTTGAAGGAGTTGTAGAGCTCGACCCAATCTCTTTCACCTTCTTTTGACAATTGCCCGCCTGCCGAACAGGATCATAAATTGAAAATCTGGGCACCAGAGTGATCCGATTTCATGGAGGTAAAGACTATCTCTCAGCCTCAGCCGAAGCTGTACCGCCCAATCAGATGGGGGAGATGGAATGGACAACAACATGGACTGACACGCTCCTTGTACCGCACGGAGCAGAAGTTCCAAAAAAAAAGAATCACTGCTTTTTAGGAAATTACAAATGGTTAAATTACCCGAGCGAAGTACTTGAGTAGAATAATGTTCTGTTTTCCAACGCTTCATCACCACTATCTCTATTTGTTCATTGCCAGTGGAAAAAATTATTAAAAATCTCAATAACAGGCATATGCCGTATGTAATATTTCTGGAAATGTAGTGGTGAATTCATGTTTACATGGTGCTCAAGAAATGTTCTAGTACAAGTAGCAGCAAGATGACTATTGCTTATTATCTCAATGCTATAAGAGTGTGGACCTAACAATAATAGTGAATAATAAGCTGTGATTATTTTGTGTGTCTTGGAAAGAATCACATGCAGGTCCAAAAATTAAACAGCAAACTGTCCTAAACAAATTGTAGATGGATTTGTTACCTGTGGCTTGTCTACTGTGAAGTGGATGTTAGTTTTCTAACTAATTTCATAGCTAATGGCTGATGTAGACGAACGTGTGTTTTGGTTTTATACAGCAGCCACAGAAGCTGTTAAGGAAGCAATTTGGCTTCAAGGATTGCTTGATGAATTGGGGATCAACCAGAGGTTGATCAAAGTGCATTGTGATAGTCAGAGTGTTATCCATTTGGCAAAGAACCAAGTTTATCATGCAAGGACGAAGCATATTGACGTCAGATATCATTTTATCAGAGAGATCTTAGAAGATGGTTCGATATTGCTTCAAAAGATCCCGACCAAAGAGAATCCTGCTGATATGATGACAAAGATTGTGCCAGCTGTCAAGTTTGAACATTGTTTAAACTAGATAAGAGTTGTGCACACCTTGTAAGCTAGCACTTGAAGACACCACCAAAAGATTGAATCGGAGAGAAAGTTTGAAGTTTTGGATGTGGGATTTCGCCAAGGTGGAGATTGTTGATTGTGGCTCCATTCCCACATCGGGTGGGATGGAGTAGTTGGCTCCCTTCAAGGCCATATACAAGGAGGCTCCCTTCTTCCTTCCAAAACACACGAATCCTAAGCTACTATCTTCTAGTAAGCTAAAGGATACTCTTTCCCCCTCTGTAATATTTCTTGAGTGAAATATAAATTTTGTGTTGGTGTCCGAGGACGTAGGCCCCACTGGCTGAACCTCGTTAAATTTGGTGTTCTCGCTTTTATTATTGTTTTAGTAGCTTTCTTTTTGGTAGTATAATTTTAGTGGTTATTGTGCTTTTAATTGCACAGGAATATCCTGTCTAGGAATACCTGGGGATATTCTGAAGGGCGGTTCTGTCTAGGAGATTGGATATTCTGAAGTATACCGTTGTGTCTCCCCAATCTTTCCTTGGAACCATTCGTTGCAATTAGTTGTTCAATAATTTACTTGTTATATTACACGCTTCCGCACAACACCCAGGTGGTAGACTCACGCTTGCCCTATCTGTACAACAATCTATTCCAATCCACACCCTTGCCGCGTGCCACGTTCCGAAGGGCACCATTCGCAACATCGAGAAACACATTGCCAGCTTTATATGGAATGATGGGGAGACGCGAAGGACGCATTGGGTGAACTACGGGGCCATTTGTCGTCCATATGATGCCGGCGGCCTTAATTTGAAGAGGCTTGCGGATGTAATGAGCAACATGCACGCCGAACTTGCTTGGAGTATCATCAAAGGATCTACAATTTGGGCTACTTTCATGTGCAGGAGATATGGAAACAGCAGAAGGGGCAACGGTTCAGCCTTATGGTGAGTTCCAGAGCCTATCATCGAAGTCATTAAGCGCGACACTACTATCATTGTTGGCCGAGGAGACTGTCCAATTTGGGATTCCCTTTGGTGTCGTCCAACTGTCAGTGCTCCTGAAGGGATTGCCTCTGATCTCTCTCTTCGCCAAGTCCTTCAATCTGCTTCCCTTCTAAATAATATTTTAAAAGCTGTCGCTCCTATCATAAAAGTCCAGTTACATGCAGTGAAGCTTACAATGGAGAAGGATAAATTGATATGGATTCCTTCCCGCATAGGAGAAGTCACAGTCGGAGCCTTTCGCAAATTCTCAACAGACCCGTATCCGCTTATCTGTCCGGATGCACTTCAGCTTCTTGCCGGTTTGCCTCTCCATGAGTGTTACGAATTGTTTGAAAACATCTAGCACTTGATCCTTTCTCTTCGAGTCAAATTCATAATTAGAAAATCATTACACGTGTAGTGCCCGTGTTGGTGTCTCCTTAACGACACTGGTAACGCTAACTCCGTCAATATTTATATATACGAGAATACAGCCGTTGAGGCATGGCTCAGGCAGACTTTAGTTACATAAATTATGGAAGAGAGACATAGCAGGGACTTCATGCCTATGTACATAAAATTAAGCCGCTTGTAGATGAATATTGAAGTGAAACAACCATGACATGACGAATGCAAAGACCATGCAAGCTAAGAGGAAATTGAGGAACCTGTGTCCGTGCCAGAAGTTTTGGGTCTCTGTTGGTTGCGGGGCTGGTCGAGGAGGCGGGGTTTCATCATTTGATTCACTCCAATGCTCGATTGACTCTGGCTCATCCGGACCAGTAACGTTGCGTGCTACAGCTCCACAAATTTCGCAGGTTCTGCAGATCAGTAAATTAAATCTGAGTGAAACAAACGATACAGGCCGAACCTTCCTCGTATAGCTTCATCAGACATTCAACAACTCAACAAACACAAAGTTAACGCTCTTGAGATGGTAGCATAATTTCCAGGTTGGGAGGTTGTTACTAAAATGGGAGGACACTGCATGTTAAAGTCAGAACTGGGAAACCTAAGTTACAGTTCCACTGTCCCACAAGACAACCATTGAAAATGTCGAGGAGAATAAGATTAATTCTCGAGGGCAACAGTAACCGCCAAAATGTAGAGTAACAAATAGTGTGGCCGATTTCAGTAATACACTCAACCATGAAAGAAAAAGTTAATTTAATCTTTACACATATGCCACGTGAGACTTGGCATCTTTCAATTATGATATGCCAAATTGTAGTATGACCACTATAAAAGGAAAACTGGGCTGCTTCTCTTTTGTACATATCTGAACGATATTTCAAAGTCACAAATTGGTGTAATTATCATTCATTGTATATGTAGCTAAATCAAGAATTCAATAACACCAAGTTGCATGATCTTCTCGAAAGGAAGGAGATTGACTTGAATCCAGATGTATGGTTTTCCCACCACATCAACTATCTAATAGACTACCTTTGTTCAGTGGTTCAAATCTTTGAATGGGAACGCTCAACATGATCCTGATCTTAAGTCAAAAATATATCACAGAAACTTTGATGAACAAAAGAAAAAGCTAATATCACACATTAAAGACTTTCTAAATATCATGAGAATCTGGAGGATCACTGTAGGAAAGCAAGCTTACTTCCACTAAATGGAACACTTACCACCACAATTTTAGTAAATCCAATGAATTTGTGAGAGAGCGCACAGAGCCATCACTGTCTTTTTTCAACACACGAAAGTTTTATAAGTGTAATTGACCAAGAGGGAAATCTTTTCTCTTCCATTGAAATTTAGGGTGGAGATCTAGCAAGGTACATGTATCCTATGTCATGGTTTGATTCCAAGAATCCATCCACTTTTTCTTCCTATCTTAGCATCACATATTAAAGCTTCTCAGCCTTTAGCTTTGCGAAAGATGAGGCACAAGCACAGCCTATTTTCAGACTCCACAATGAAAAAAAAAAAAACATTTAGGGATCCAACATGCTCACATCAACAAGTGTGTCCCTACCTCCCTACTGGTCTACTCTTATTACCCAACTCCAACACCACAGCAGAAATTAAGCAGATATAGAAGCTCAGTCAAGAACAGTATCCAAGAATCATACCAAACAAGCAAAGAGGGAAGCTGTGACTCACTTGTTGCCTTTTATTTTGAACCAAGCCTCAGCACACTGCTTATGCGCAGCAGCCAGATCATCCTTACAAGAACATCCCAGCACAATCGCCATTTCCGGATCCGCCTGGTCGGAAGATTCCAAACTCAGATGGCAAATCCTACAGTCCCTCTCGACGTCCCCCGCCCCACTTTCCAGATCCAGTGCAACAACAGATCCATCTACCTCTCTGCCAGCACCAACGCTCTTTTTCTCCGGAACCCTAACTATTTCAGCACCCGACTCCACTGCCACGTCCGTCCTCGAATCCAATCCGGAGGCAGAATTGCGGCTCTCCTCAAGCTCTAAATCGAGATGGGTCTTGTCTGGTGCTGCTGTGGTCGCCATTGGTGTGGAATATTCATGAACTGGCGGGACTTTGGGTTTAGTAGCGGCCGAATTGGAATCAAGTATCCGTGGTGTAGTAGGTGGATATTTGTTGTTTATGAACAGTCCGGGAAAGAGATTAGTTTTTAAGATTATGAGCGAGCTCTCCCGGAGGGGCCGATGGGGTCTGTCATTATTGCAAACGAGGTTCGGTGCAGGACTGCAGTGGTAGCAGACACTATAAACCAGTAGAAATAGTGGGTACTAGGTACGTGTATTATCTTCATCTATGTTCATGTGACGCTTGACCTTTGACTCTTTGTTGGTTTTGATAACAATATACTTTTGCTTCACACATTCTCATGTATCAGTCATCTTCAACGGGGTATCACTAAAGCTCGAACTCATAAATTTGGATCTAAATGAATTTAGGAAGCTGGAAAACACAGATAGTTTGGCTTCCAAAGCGGGGGAGATTTCTTTGGCTGAACAAGATAGTGATGGGTTGTCAGTTTGTTGTGGCATGGCATGTGGTGTTGTGTTGGGTATGAAGATGACATGAGAGATCGAGACGTGTAGACAATATGTGTGATGCATGACAGTGGAGTTGTTTGTGATATGAACACCTTTTGGGATCTACACAATGTGAATTGCAGGGGGGGTTTGTGGAAGGATATTTTGTGTAGTAGAAACGATCAGATTACTTGGATGGATCAACTGATGAGCTGTGTGACTCCTGTGAGAGACTGTTCTTTGCTAAGCAGCTAGGAAGGAGGGATTCGCCCACCTGCCCCCCACATAACCTCTTCACGAGTATAATCTCTTTCAAGCATATCAAGCAGCTTCAACATGATTAAATGTTGCATGGTCTCATATGGTCTGTGTGAGCATGTGCATTACTCCATTATGGTGATATGGACTCTTACCTCCATGCTGTTTAGACACCAAAAGATTAACATTTGTGCCCCGGTGGCACACATATTTTTGGGTGCTCTTATTCGAAAATAACGTCGTTTTACGTCGTTTTCATTAAAACACTCATTTCTATCTCAAATGAGTTACTATGCTCATCATATGAGCTTTTACGTTCATCAGATGAGATATGTTCATTAGATGAGTTATTATGTTCATCAAATGATATGTTCATGAGATGAATTTGTTTATCAAATGATAATTTCATCGGATGAGCTGCTATGTTCATCAGATGAGTTGTTATGTTCATCAGATGATATGTTCATAAGATGAGCCGTTATGTTCATCAGATAAATTGTTATGTTCATTAGATTATATGTTCATCAGATGAGTTGTTATATTCATCTGATGAGCTACTATGTTCATCTGATGATATATCCATCAATGAGTCGGTATGTTCATCATATTTAAGAAAAGATTGAGTGTTTCAATGAAAATGAAGTAAAATGACGTCGTTTTCGAGCGAGAGCACCCATCGAGCGAGAACACTCTCGGTCCAACCATGAGTCATTGCCGGTGGCATGGATTCATTAGTCAATCTGATCAATATCCATGTATAACTAATAAATATAAATCCACAATAAGATCTTGTGTGTAGCGGATGTATACTGGTGAATATCCATACATAACTAATGAATATTATGTTCTAAGTTGAATATGTGTCTATTGATTGATAAACATGTGTAATTGGTTAGTGTGTTTGTGATGAATATGCACATACAGTTGATGAGTATACAAGTATAATTGATGAATATATTTATGCAAACTCATAAATATGCACGTGCAATTGATGAATGTGTTTTATAATGTGCATTGTAGAGTAAGAATAAATAATAGAGCCATGAGTATTGATATTTATTCCAGAACCACAGATGACTTGAGTGTCCACTTTCAGTCAGGTTCGTGCCTCTAGTTGGCTCTAGCCTCGCGCCTAATCACATGTGCCTAGATGGACGCGGCTTCACACGAGAGCTTGACGTCTTGGCTAAATGCAATCATGGATAATCAAATAATGGAAGATGGCTTGA
>NQLW01000712.1:0-14707 GCA_002312845.1 Kalanchoe fedtschenkoi
GCTCTGTGGAAGGGCCTGACGCCCTTCGCCACTCACTTGACTCTCAAGTATGCGCTCCGGATGGGCTCCAATGCCGTCTTCCAGTCCGCCTTCAAGGATGCCGAGACCGGCAAATTGAGCAACCGCGGAAGGCTTTTGTCTGGCTTTGGAGCTGGCGTGCTTGAAGCTTTGGTCATTGTTACACCCTTTGAGGTGGGTGTTTCTGGTTAGTGTGAATTTGGTATGATCTTGAACTGGATCTCTCTAAGCTATATTGGGTTTGGTTTGAAGAAGATATCATTGTCTTGGAGATATGTCATATTTGCCAGCCTTCTTTGCATGATGCTAGTAGTTTGCTATCATTTCTCTTAGGCTGTGTTTGGTTTAGGGACAATTATGGGGAGACGAAAATTTGATGGAAAGTGAAATCCGTCATGGATTTTATTATATTTTCCTTTATTTGGTTTAGAATGGAAAATGTTAAGGAAAGTTTCAAAACTCCTTTTAATTTGCCGAACTTTTCACATAATTTTATTTTCCTCATATTTTCCATCTAAACCAAACATTGGATTTTACCAACTTCCTCTAAACTTTCCTTTCCATGAAACTTTACCTAAACCAAACACACCCTTAGGGAAGTAAGAAAATGCTGCTCTTAGTTGCACAAATGAGGCGCTCAAAATAAGTCGACACTCTTTAGATATGTGAGGCCTTGATTATACAAGTAAATTAGCATTGCCCAAATTCTAGTCTGAACTGTTGTCCCTGATACTTGCAACTTGTGTTTCAGATGCCTATTTATTGAACAATCATCCATTCACTCCATGAGTTTTTGTTGAAGAGGATATTTCCTCTTTCTTATAGGTTATTTTCCCTTTGTCCTTCCATGGCTGATACCTCATCAGTGAGATTTATGCATTGCCCATGCGGTGAAGAAAAAATTCTTTTTATTTTTTTTCTTCTTCTTTCTGAACTGTTATATAATTGTGTTCTCTAGGTCGGCCTAGTCCATTATCCTCATGAACCCACTTTCCTTTCATGTTTCCCGTAATTTTCTTCCACATCGTTTATATAGCAACGCTAGAAATTTATTATTGGTGTTTTGCTTCAGATAAATCTGTCTTGGTTGTTATTTCAGTGGTTATCAGCGATAAGTGAGAATAGATTTTGGCTTCATAGAATACAAAGCGGTAGCCCGCCATAGGACTCATGTTTTGTATCCTCTGTTGATGATGTTGAGATGAAACAGTACTTCCTGTCTTGTTGAATTTTTGTGCGTGGCTGTTGCCAGTGATCAATTATATCATCAGTTATCTGTACCTATTACCTTCTCATTTTAACCTGGCGCATGTCTGCATTGTTCCATTTCAGAGCATGCATATTTTTCTTGAATGGCTAACACTTTTTGAAGAATTATATTTGAATCAGCATAGGATAAGTATTGAATTGGAAAATGCTAAGTGTGAATCTGACCTGATATGATCGCAGGTGGTGAAAATCAGATTGCAGCAACAGAAAGGACTGAGTCCCGAGCTTTTAAAGTACAAGGGGCCTGTGCACTGTGCTGCCATGATCGTTCGAGAAGAAGGCATTTTCGGGCTATGGGCTGGAGCTGCACCAACTGTTATGCGCAATGGAACGAATCAAGCTGCCATGTTTACAGCCAAAAATTCTTTTGACATCCTCTTGTGGAAGAAACATGAAGGAGATGGGAAAGTCCTGCTACCCTGGCAATCCATGATATCAGGATTCCTTGCAGGAACAGCCGGTCCAGTCTGCACAGGCCCTTTCGATGTTGTGAAAACACGGCTAATGGCTCAGAGCCGAAGCAACGGTGAACTTAAGTACAAAGGCATGTTCCACGCTATTCGGACTATATATGTCGAGGAAGGCCTCCGCGCCTTATGGAAGGGACTTGTCCCTCGACTCATGAGGATTCCACCTGGCCAAGCTATAATGTGGGCAGTTGCAGACCAAGTCATGGGAGCCTATGAGAGACGATACATGACTACATAGTCACATTTGGCGAGGATTCTTGCAATATTCTTTGATCTGGCCTCTTGGACGGATCATCCCAGCCTATTGAATTTTAATAACCTCGGTTTCTACTGTCTTAGTCCGAAATTTTTTCCCAATAAAGTAGAAATCGAATTACTTGTTCAAGTGGTCTGTGCCTGATTCATTCATTCTGGAATGTAATATGTCATCTACTGGGTCCAAAACAATTTAAAATTTTATTATCAAAAAAGCACTAGCAAAGAAGCAGAAGTGCTTAATGTTACGACCTGATCTATTGGCATTTTGGATCAGGTATTGACTTGCCAAGAAAGGTGCAAGAAGAAAGTAGCACAAGGTCCAACTTATAGAAGATTGTGGAAGCTTGTTGAAGAGGTGTTCAGGCATATAAATATCTAAATATTTAGTATGAACAATATAAATCCTCAATCCTAGCTGTAGAATTTGAACAATCTTCGTTCATTGAGAAGATTGATGTGAATTTAAGGAGATAGCTCTTTTTCTCCAGACCACTAAGTAATTGTGTCTCTCTAACAACACAAAATGCTCTCACTCTCAAAGTCATTTCTATAAGTTCTTTTTGCCTTGTTGTGAAGTGTTTGGGGAGAAACGTTTTCTTAACTGCGAGTTTGGAAAAATTCTAGCTAAGGATCACATGACTTAGTGATCGAACACTTAAATTTGTGGCAGATAGTATCCAAGCCGAACTCGCTCTTTAACGCATCAATGGCTTCTGAATGTGAGACTCGAGGAAGGAGAGAAAGAGACCAAGAAGCCACCAAGGGATAAGTCTGTTTCAACCAATGAAATTTGGTTCAAGTTGGAAATGAGAATCGCTGATACGTTGGATCATACTGGGATGTGCAAGAACAACGTGGAGACTTTTCATGATAAAGTCAAACACTCAAGTGGAGGCCGTTGACCGCAAGGGATGTGCCATCGGAAGCAAACTAAATTTCTTAGAGCGGGAACTGGAAAACAAGTTATTTTAACATGTGAACAACATATTTCAACCTTGATGCAATGAGAAAGTAGAACACCAACCGAAATTAAAAAGCTTGATGTCATGTACTCTTTTTTGGAGGAGGCTAACATGTGGTGACTTAAATGAAACGTCTTGCAAAGGAAGATGTTGTTGTTCCCTTTGTGCGATAAGTTCTGACGGTCTAGGATGTACTAAAGCTCTAGGAGTTTAACGGGACACAGGTGGCAAAGGACACCGACAACATCTTTTAGCATATGTAGCGATACTTTGATGTCATGTAATTTATGGTGGGGCTAAGATGAGTACCGCATCTCTATATCTTGTTGATCTTGCAGCTAACTGGTGGTGTATAAAACGAGATCCAAAGAGGGTTATGCAAGATCAATACATGGACAGAGTTTATGGTGGAAATTAAGAACCAATTCTATCCAGAAAATGTCAATAATGAGGCCAAAAGAAGCTAAATGAGTTGAAAAATGAGTTCTCATTCTGAAAATATGTGAGAGAGTTTTCAGTTTTTATGCTTCAACTCTTTGATATTTGTGAAGTCTATCTCTTCTTTAACTTCAAGGATAGATTGAAGTTGTGAGAAAAAAAGAAAAGCTTGAAAGAAGGGGTGTGAGGGACATCATCGCCTCCATGTTAATAAAGGATTCTTTTCCGAAGTACTTGTAAGGAAGGAATGATTCATCACCTAAGGAAGGAGTAATCTAAACAGAGGCGGCAGAGCGTAAGATTCAAGGATCTCAAACCTAGGAATGGATGAGAGAAGTATGCCTATAAAAAAGCATCACAAGTTAAACATAAACATAGGGTCAAGACAAAAAGATGAATAATTGCTTCATGTGCGGAGGACTGCATTAGGTTAAGGAGTACTTGAAACGACATGCTCTCATTTCTATACTAGAGAGGAAGAGCGAGAAGCAAGTAGCAATGGGGTATATCAAGCTACTCGAAACACTGAAGCTTGATCCCATTATCTAAAAGGTTGGAGACCAACACTGATTGTACACTTTATGTATGTAGAGGTAAATGAGCAAGCTCTTTACCCATCATGGTAGATATTAGAGCCAGTCACAACTTCATCCAACCAAAATAAGCGGTAAGGCTTGAGCTCAAAATCAAGAATGTGCTAGGTTGTTGAAGATGATGACCACTGAGGCAAGACACTTAGAGGAGGCGGTGAAAGGGGTGGAATTATAATTAGGTGCCTGACGAGATACTCTAATTTTCTCTTCGGCCTAGTGGATTATTTTAAATGCGGGTTAGGCATGAAATTTTTTTGCCAGTTTGACATACTTGCCTGGCTACAACGCAACATAATACTCATCATGGAGGGAGAGTCACACATGGTTCCACAATCATTCCATGTGCTTCTTGACAATGCAAGTGGGGCACAGATTGAAGGAGAGGCAAGACACTTTGCTAGTTGTATTGAGGAGTGATGAGAGCCTAGCAGAGATGATGAACCGCCATCACATGTTCAAAAAATTCTTGAAGAGTACTAGATTTCCATGCCGACAGAGCTACCTAAGAAGCTACCCCTAAGGAGAGAGGTCGATCACAAGGTCAAGCTAGAATTGGAAACACAACTAACACGCGTACTTTTAATTGTCAATGTTTGTTTTAAGGGTCAGCTGCAATCAAATAAATTCGATAAGACCAAGTCGCACCCAAGAGAAAATTAAGGCTTGTCGTAGACATTAATAACCTAGCTAATATTTATTTAATCATAGTCGATTAATTTGAATTAAAGAAAATCATTACACAATACAAAAGAAATATGATAAGGGGGGAAATATCATATGATTTCTACTTCACATAAATTTTATCAAACTCTCATGTTATCATTGAAGCACAAATAATTATCCATAATGTATCAAGCAGTCTTAATAATACAACATAATTACTAAATAGTTTACCACAAGTCCGACTTTTGTGTGTTGTGATGCGCCCTCCACCATAACCTCAAAACTTCTAGAATTGGCCGCATTAAAAGGTATACCATTCTCGTAGAAAAAATTAGCGATTTACATGTGAACTTTCTCTTTCTCTTTCTCTTCAACCGTCATCATCCGATTCTCTATAGTGGTTTGGTTGGGACCCTTGGCATGTCTTTCATCAATAACTTGCTTTGGACTTTTCATAAGAAGAAAAGTAACCGATTTGGAGATTTTTGGGTCCTTCGTTTGTGACTTTGCGAAAGTAAATGCAGTTTTTTTTTTGTTTCGCAAGAGTTCCTGAACTTGGGACGATAGTTGAATCTTCTTTCGATTGAATCTCTTGTACATCATCAGCACCTTCAAATTCATCATCCACATCCATAAAATTAGGTCTTTTCTTATTTTGCATGGCTTCTCGCAGTTCTTTTGAGATCTCAAGAGTCGTGTTCGGGCACTTATGAATATCTCCATAACCTCCAATCAAGTGCTGCTTCAATCTTTTGATTCCACCATGATTTACATTGTCACATCGAACACACTTCACTTTATCTTTATTTTCATTCGGCCAATAAGCATACTTCCAACTCAGATCGTTTGATTAAGCCTTATACCTTGGATTATTTGCCCTCTCCTAATCAACACCCGGAATATTTTCCATAGCACCTGAATAACATGCATGTAGTCATGAATAATTAATATGGATAAAATAATCTTATATTATAAAAAAATTAAACACACTTTTAAAAAAATCAAACAGATAACTTATTTTAGTATTTCAAAATAACATAACATAATAAGAATATATAAAATAATATTAATTAGTAAAAGTTATTTATAATCCATACAACACTACAACGAAATAATCCATACTTATTAAATACTTATTAAAAGTTATTGATAAACCCTAAGTAATATATAAGATAATAAGATAATTTATTAAAAGAATTATTTCAAGTAAAAAAACTGCATTACGCAGCTTTCCACGGAGGAGGCTTCGAGGAGACATAAATACGCCTTGTTGCATTTATATTAATATATAAACCTCCTCTATGCCTTATTCCATAAATCAAGATAAGATAAGAATGACAGATCTGATTACCAATACACAGTTACACACAACAACTTTTCAATAAAATATTAAACACAAATATTAAAAGATAAACATTAAATGCAAATACTCACTCTACAGTCTACACGTTACACTCAACAAGCAATGTTTCGCTTTCTTCTTCGACAACAATAACAGCCCTTCTTCTTCACTGGAGCAGTCAGTGTCGATGTTGGTGTCTTCTCTTCGCAACCGCAGTGAATGCTGAATGGATGACTTCCTCTTCCTTTGATTCTCTTTTTATTTCCCTCTTCTTTCCTTTCTCAACCTTTTGAAATATTGATTGTGAATCTATGGATTCCAAATTCCAATTACAGGCAAAATCCTAATCTGATTTCCTTCTAAATTCTGATTTTTTTCTATTTTCTGCCGCCATGGATGCCTTAGGACGACTCGGGACGCCGTCGGACGCCGGAGGACGCCAAAACGGGCAAGTGGGTGTCGCCCAAGCGACTTTCTGCTCAGATCCCGCCGGGACGACAGGTCACCGACAAGTCGTCGCCCCGGCGACGACTTAATAACTATGTTGTGAAGATGTGAAGAATGAGACTTGTATCTTCTACTTAGAGATGAATTATCATATTGTATTTTTCTTCTGATTTTTGGTACTTTTTAAAAAGATCATTATTTTCAAAAGAGGTGTGGAAAGGATTTAAATCTAATCTGTCAGAATCTGGCTTTCAGTGCCGACACGTGTCGGCATAACTCGAGGCGCTATCCGAGTCATGCTGAAGTAAAGTTATAGGATGTGATTCATCATTCATCGATCGGCATGACCCAGAGCATAACCTGATCAAGCTGAAGAAGGCTCCTACGTCGTGTTATTGTCTTATTTTTCAAAAGGCATGACCTGAGTCATGCTATCATCTTTACTTTTTAAACATGAGCAGTCTACACGGTTTCGGTCGTGCACAACTTTTAGAAATTGCACTATGATATCTGAAGTTAACTTTTTATTCAATTTTGACACAATCTGCATTCTTTTAGTCATTTTTCCCTTCTGAAGTCACTTTTTTATATTTAACTTACATGAGACAAAATCAACTATAATTAACCATAACTCGAATAAGACTCAAATATCCTAAGTATAAACACCTACAATAAGTTAAATTATTATCCTATCAACAACCGCCATCCAAGACGTCTTATCAGATGTCCCCACCATTATAGGAGTAACTCAAGAAGTAACTCAAGGAACAGACATTTATAGGGTATATCCGACCCTCGAAAGCCTCATATGGAGCATTGGCATTGTTCCAACAAAAGTATGATGAGTCATTGTGCCTTTGCGCAAACTATCAGGCACTTGATAAGGTAAAAACAAAAAAATAATTATACCTTTTCTTTGATCGCTAACTTGTTTAATCAATTTGGTCATGCGAAAACACTTCATAAAGTCGGATCTTTGATTGGAGTACTACCAAGTAAGGATAGCAGCATGACTGCTCGTGTAACTCATTATGGAGCATTCAAACTATTAGTGATGTCATTTGGATTGACCAATGCCCTGCCACATTCTGCACATTGATGAACAAAATTTTTTGTCCTTATACGGTATGACATCTTTATCTATAATAACACCTTAAATGAACATGTGAAACACTTTCAGACCGTCCTCCAAATACTTTAGAAGAACAAGTTGTACTGAAGAGGGAGACATGTTCTTTTGCCAAGCAAGACGTACATTTGACTAGGTCATATTATCAAAGATGGGAGGCTTACGATGGATCAAGACAAGGTGAATTTCATTGAGGAATATGATATTTGTAAGAAGGTTACACAGTTACACTATTTCCTTGAATTGATGAAATAATACCCAAATTTCATTCAAGGATGATCGGCCTCTGCCTCGTCCTTTATGGATTTGTTGAAAATGGGTACGCCTTGGGAGCAGACAATGAAGTATGACCAAGAATTTCAAAGTTCAAAGAGGACGGTCATGGAGGAAACAATTTTGGAATTATCAGATTGCTAGAAACTTTATGAAGTTTATATTGATGAATCTGACTTTGCCATTTGGGGTATACTTGTACAAGATGGACACCTGATCGCCTATGAAATTTGAAAGATAAAAGAAATCGAGCTCCACTGCATTGTTCCTGAAAAGAGATGACATCCATTATTTATTGCTTACTAGTTTGAAGGTAATACTTTCTTGGGTGAAGATTCATTATGAAGAATGACTATGTGACAACAAGGTTCTTCAATACTTAAACGAAACTCAACCCCAAGAAAGTGAGTTGGCAAGATTTCTTAACAAATTTTCACATTTTGTTCGAGTACAAATTAGACGAAGTCAATGTGGTGGCCGATGCATTGAGCCGTAAGATGGAGCTTTCTACCATATCTCAAGTCCTAGAAAGTCTTTTTGGGACGATTCGAGAGATAGTTACTTGAGACCCCATGACGAAAATGTTGGTGGATATGAATAATGAAGGAAAGAAAATGTGCTTTTTATTGGAGGATGGTCTCCTTTACGAAGTTGCCCAGTCTATGAGTGGCGTTGCTGCATTTTCACCTTCTGTGTAAGAGGATCCAATTCTCATCAAATACAATTTATACCTGGTAATTCCAGGGCCGAACGCAATGAGCTACGACTTACTTGAGCGATGAGGTTACTAACACCCATGTATTCAATTCTTTATATAAGTTGGATAGTTGGGGGTTGAATTCATTTAGGGGAAACATTCCTAGGATGCTACTACAACTAAAGTATATTCTCCTATACATGCAAGTCTACATAGTCTTTTACTTATTGTGCCATGAGTTCTTATTCACATAAGTTATCTCGCTCGAGCTTCTCACATCAATATTCAGCTCTAAACCTTTCCATGACTCGACAAGCGACTATAATGTTTCTTAGTGTTTATTTGTCCCACAACACCAGTATGGAGAGTAACATACCTTAACTTTTTTGGGAATTTGCAATAGTGTTGTGAGGGTCTCATTCATCCCTTCCTAGTAACTTTCAATTCTTGCTTTCGATTACCGGTCTTTGAAGACTACAACTATCCTAGATATTAAGGCAACTCCAATTCTCTTCAATGATGTAAGTCCAAGAGCATCTGAAGGCTTGAGAGGCATGTGTATGAAGAAACCCTCGTATGGAGCATCTGGCTTGATGCGCACACATGCTTCGTTGATCCAATCTAGTGCTCCATGCTCCATATCTTTTGCTGGCACACCAGGATCCAAATCTTCGTGCAAGTCTATATGTGTGCCAACCTCCTCTTGTTCCTCATGTGTGCCAGAAACTTCCTTCTCCTTATTCAAGTAGGTATCCACAAATTCCTCATGATCTTGATCATATAATAGTTCATTCTCACTTACTTCCGATTGCACAGTTCGAGTTGAGTGCATTACATGCTTATCCGGTCAAGTGAATTTCTTTGTTTTTTGGTCACTTGGCGGAGTGTGGTGCATTAAATGTACCTCACTCAGACTGAGTAAATAATCTTTTTTACTTTCACTCAGTCATTTGTGCTTCATGGATTCTTCAAGCTAGTTGATGGATATCTACTCGACTAAATAGATGTCGACTTCTCTTCAAATCTTCACTTTTGTCTATTTTTCACTCCGAATCACTTTCTTTTCACTCCTTGCATCAATTTTGGGATTTTCTTTATCGAACAAAAATGACACAAAACCATGGTAAAATTATTAAAGAACTACTCAAATCACCAAGAAATTGAGCCTTAAATGGATGAATTTTCCTCGATCATTGTGCACAAGTGGGACAGAATAAGGCATGATATCATTATATAATGTCATGGTATAAAGTGGGCTAGGAATTCGAGAAAAATGACGAACAAGGGCCTTATTGGAGTGTCAATAGCCGGAGGTGCGGGATGAAACTGAAGTCTTTATAAAATACATGTTTTGTGAGCCAAGAAGAAATTGTGGAAAACCATGCACCCGGGAAACTCTTGGAATCACTTCTCATACCAAGTCGACAATGGAAAAGAACCATCAGGGACTTTATTAGTGTCTCACTAAAATCCGAGGGTTATAAAAGTATCATGGTAGTGGTAGACCGGTTCTCAAAGTATGACATGTTTATATGGACATTTCGAGATGGCACCGCTGAAGAAGTAGTCTATTTATTCTTTACGAATCTGGTGAAATTTTGGGACTTATCTCATCTGATAGTAAGTGACCGAGACTCTCGCTTCATAAGAAAGTTTTTGACGAAACTCTCTAAAACTCTTAGAATCAGAGCTACACTTCTCCATAAGTATTCATTCTCAAACATATGGGAAAATCAAGAGAATCAACAGTCTTTAGAGTTTTATTTGAGGCACTTTGTAAATTTCGACCAAAGAAATTAAGTTAAACTCATGGATGTGGCGTATTCCTCATACAACTTGTTGTAGTGCCAATCCACCAATAAAAACCTTTCGAGATAGCCACGAGACAACAATCACTCACACCTTAAGAGTTGATGTCCGAGTATTATGATATGAATTCTTCAATATTTTAGGAAATGAAATCTCGGCATGAACAAGCCGACATAGCCTAATCATACTAGAGAAACCAATGAAAAAATTTAAATTTTAGGTCGGTAAAAAAAGAAACATGTGGAGTTACACATAAGAGACTTAGTCCTCCTAAACTCAACCAAGATCAAAAGAGACAGGGAAAACTCAGCAAGAGTATCATGCAGCGGTACGAAGGATCTTGTCCAGTAACAAAAAAAAATTAGAAAAGCATCCCGCTGAGCGAGTTACCATCAACCTTAAAGATGATACACCCCATCTTTCATGTAAGTTGCGTGAAGCTCGATGATTGAGATGAGGAGCATTCGTCAAGTGGAGAATCATTTAGAACACCGCCATCTGTCGTCATCTTAATTAAAAAAGAAATGGACCACATAATGTCTAAGTGGGCAGTGAGGAGACTTCACATTCTAGTACTTGATTTTTTGAAAGGGTCCACTCGTGAGCAGGGCGAGTTAGGAACCCAGTGAATCTTTGTGGCAATTCAAAGATAAAATCTGAGATTTGGAAGAAACACTGATGAGGATGTCAACGAATTAGGTGGAGAAGGATATCACAGCCTAAACCATTTTGCATTGGACCAGATCATGACTTGCTAAGAGAGGGCCCACGAAGATGACGACACGAAGTTGACTTCTAAAAGATTAAAAAAAGTGTGAAGACATGTAAATATCCATATATTTTATACCAACAATCTAGATTCTCAATCCTAGACGTATAATTAAAATAATTTTCATCGTCTGTTGAAGAGGTAACATATAAGGAGAGGCTTGTTTGTTCTAAACCATCAAAAAGTTGTATCTTTAATTCTTTGTGGCAATAACTGGTCTTTTCTCAAAGAGATTTCTCTAAATTCCCTTTAGCCTTTAAATGCAAATTTGAGAAATTTTAGATAAATGTCGCATGACTTAGTAACACTAATATTTAATCCTGTGATATTAAGTAAGCATAAAAGTTTGTTGTTTTTGAAGTGAAGAGTAAGAACATCTCCGTCCAAGCTTCATGAAGAAATTTATGTTAGATTGTGAACATTAACTAACAAGTTTATCTCAATATTAAGGACGATCTATACAATTCTGATATGTTACCGCTTCATCTGTATGATGTGCTTCATGTAAGGTGACGATTCTTGCAATTCTAAAGTTCGACGTAAAGTGAAGATTTTAGATGACACTTTAGGGTTATAATCGTCATCTTAAAATCAGATGAATACTTTAGGCGACACTTTAAATTTATAAGCGCTGTCTATACATTAAATATTTTTATATGAATATGAAATAGGTCGAGCTTTAAACGACGCTTTAAAATTTTAGGATAAAATATTAAAGGGACCCTGAACTACCGTGTCCTACCCAATTGCGGTTAAAACTACTGAATTTTCCAAAAAAGGTGCAAACATTGTTAATTTAGATGGCCAACTCAACTCTATTAACGAAATGTTAACTCTGTTAACGCATTAACATCCTCATTGCATACTATTAAATACGTCATTCTAAAATCAAATTGATAAATAAATTAATTGTAAATAAAAATATAGAAAAAGATAAACATTTTGCACATCTACAAGCATAACCCAGATCCCACATATGATGCTTAGTTCCACCTTTTATCAATTTCAACCCCGATCCCACATATGAATAATCTTACATACAGTCTAAATTCAAATACTCGCTGCCATCACTGCCGCCCCTAACCTTGAACTCTGTCACCCCCAATGACGCCACCTCCTCCTTAAACCCCCAAACATCACCAAAACTTACCGCATCGTCGTCGAAATCCAACACCTCCCAAACCGCTGCGCTCGACGGTGGCAACCCCATCTCTTCATCTGATGCCTCCAACAAATATACAATCTCCGTCTGCGCCTCCACGACCAGCGAGGCCGTTGTCGAAATCTTCTCTTACAAGCTCCTCATAATCGAGTCCAGATCCTGAACTGCCGAATCTAGGTCAGATCCGTCCAAAATGTCAAACAAGTCATCCAGTAGCATCTTGGCCTCCAAAGAGCCAATTTTCGGGTCATCCACACGAGGTCTTTTCTGAACTTCATTGTCTGATGTCATTCACAGAAAGGGTCTGTGAAAACGGATGAAAGTTATAATTTTGATAGACGAATGAGTCGAAACGGGATTGCTGGTTAAATACGAGGACGATGAACGGAGGTTTATATAGCGGGGGAGATAAGCAAATGTGTGTGAGTACGGTGCTTGATATTTCGATCCATCACAGGAAGTATAATGGATCCACAATTTGTCAGTTAGGACGATCACTTAAATGAGTTCTGAGCGCATCAACACTAATCTAAACCATAGAAAGTATGATGGATAACCTGGATATCCTTGCAATCCGTCAATCATCGTTTCAACTGGGCTGATTAAGCTTTCCGTCCGATGAGGACAGTCGCGGTTGCTTTAGATAGAGGAGAGGAGATGGGATCGTTGGGGGAGAAGATGGAGATGATGGGATGGGAGACTCTTTTTGATTTCTTAAGGACATATGTAACTTTATTAATGGTGTTTAATTTAAATTAACACAGTTAATATTTTTGTTAAAAAAATTAAAAGTTTGCACCTTATTTGGAAAACGCGGTAATTCAGACCATAATTGGGTAGGACGCGATAGTTCATGATCCCTTTTGGAGTTTTTCTCAAAATTTTAAGTGCCGCCTAAAGTTATATTTAAATATTTATAAAAATGTAATATAACTCATAGACCCCATGTAAAGAATTGTATGAAGGTTTATTCAATGTGGGTGGAAGATTATGAAAAGAAATTTATGAAGATAGTGATATGACATGACGCAAATATCACTGAGGGCATCTCCATTGAAACAAACCTAAAAACGTGTTTGTACCATGCCACAAAAGATCTGTGTCATACTACATTACGTAAATTTCATTTTTACACATATTTCATCACATTAAAACAAATCTTTCAAACAACTTTGTCAAAAGTTGAAAGTATGGTAATTGATATATATAGAAAATTCAAGAAAATTCAATTACCATGCTTAAGAGTTGGAAGTGTGATAATTGATAAATATACATGATAATCAATTTTCACATTTCTAACTCTTAGGTGTGGTGATTAATAATTCAAAATATTTTATAGATATGAATTATCACGTTTTTGATTTGGAAGTGTTAACTTACTATCTTAAATATTTTATTACATAATTAGCACGCTCCCAACTTTAAACGTAGTGATTGGTATTTCTACGTATAAAATATTTTCTTGTCAGAAGACTATAAACTTTCTTCCACATTAAAATAAAACGCTTCGAACTCTGACACAAAATTTGATTCCAAGATTCAATGCGGATACCTGTTTTAAGTTTTAAGTGTGCCCTCTTTCGAGTCAAGAGTAATGGTAATTAAATAATAATTGCCAGTTTTTTTACCGTTATAGGAAATAAAAAATATAAAAAAAAATGTGCGGATGACGTGCCTAAATAATCCTATATAAACCACTGCTACGACGCCAGATGAAAACCCTAGCTGGCTCTTGTCATTCTTTGCCACCGCACCATTTATAGCCGACTCAACCCCTCTCACACCATCTCACCTTCTCTTCTCAAAGCCGCCTACCCTGCGATTTTTTTGGTGAGTCAATTTCTGAGTCTTTTGGCGAATCATTTCGTATTTTGGCGAATTGTATTGACTGAGTGTTGTTTTGGTTTTGTAGAATCACAGCCGTTTTGCTGAGTTAACATGTCGTCTGACGAAGAAAGGGAGGAGAAAGAGCTCGATCTTTCTTCTCCTGGAGTTGTCACTAAGTACAAGACCGCGGCCGAAATAGTCAACAGTTTCGTACCGACTACTGTTTCTTGCCATTTCTGAATTCTTGTGCCTTTAGATAGCTGTTTGGTTATGAATATTTGTCTGATTTACACAAGTCTGGTCTCATGGGAGATACAATTGTTAACTTCTTGGCTTTTTTGGTATGTAGTTGTTATTGGAAATGATGCTTTGCGGTGTAGGATCTGTTTGTTTGAAGATTAGCTGTTCTTAAGTGATTTTTCATTTTCTTGATATTATTGGGAAAATTAAAAGATATACGGAAATGGGAAAAACTTGCTCGATGTCGTCTTGACTGTAACAAGCTTACTGATTGACTGGTTTTGCGTACCAAGAATTTGACTTGTGGGTCATTTAAGGTTTTTTTGTTATTTTTGAAATGT
>NQLW01000072.1:0-10853 GCA_002312845.1 Kalanchoe fedtschenkoi
ATCAAGTAAATGGAGTGAATGGTGCAAATGGCGAGCATGATGGAACTACCAAAAAGAGCAAGGAGAAGAGCTAAGATGTGGATAGAGATGCTAAAAATCTATCACCAAGTCCAAGAAAAAGAAATCAAAATCGAGGATTCGGATTAAGTAAAATTACCAACTAAAAAGTTTTGAACTAGAGATCAACCATTGCTTATTGGGTGTGGATCTATGTCATGGCTTGCAGCTACTCTCTATTATGGTCTGCTTATGTTGTGTACAAGGATCCTGTCAGTGTGTAATGGGAAGTATAAATTATATTTACTCTTAGATGAAGTTGAGAGTGATGTATTTGGTGCATCAATTAGTTTTCTCATGTACTGCTGAGATGCTTTGCTGGATGAATAGAATAATTTATTCAGGTAATAATCTTTTACTTTGTTTTCAAGGAAAAAACTGTCGAACCATCCCACCTGACAGTGAATTACACATTCCAAACTGGTAAGAAAACTAAAATCGCAACTCAAACATCAATCTGTAGTGCAATTTCATGGCCTTGCTGAATTGTGACACGATTTTTCTTTGCTGCTCAAACCAAATTCTCCACAACATCACAGTTTTTCAAATGAGTTTGCTTTGTACTAACATTGTTAAAAAAATTAACGGTTTGCATCCTAATTGAGAACGACTACACAAAAGGAAGAGAAATTAAAAAAGTGAGTATGAGTTTTTGGGGAGAAGTCGGGAAGAATTTGAGGGAAATCGCAACCTCATTTAAATTTCTATCAAATTTGGACGGATATTAAGGTTTTTGATGTAAAAGATACCTTTTATTCAATACAATAATTGAAATTAGATTTTAATATGTTGAGATATTTAGTAAATTTGTTCATTCTTTTTTTCATATTTTCCAAAATTCATCATATACTAAGTATCAACCATTTTTATTTCTCCCCTCAAAAATGTTGTTCCATTTCCGTCCATTTCCTTTCAAAATCTTTCCTTCCCTTTCTCTCTAAACTCAATAGCAGAGTCTAGATGCTGAAAATCATTGGAGTTGTATTGATGAGCACCAACTTCATTCGCGTAGTGGAGTCCATTGTGGATGGCAATGAGCAATCTCAAATACTAACTAAACATGGCTGTGGCGAGCTATTTAAAGTTGAAGATGATAAAGACCAAATCGGGATCTCTGAGGCTAGAATTTACTATAATGATGGCAAAAATGAAAACAATAACTTACAAGAAAGCTATCTTTTGTTAATTCCTCCAAAGTTTGTAAAATCAAATATTTGAGACATTTTAAAAACATCAAAGTATTCAAACTGATCAGATGCATTATCAAGATTTTTAAAGGTGATTGTTATGGATGTACAAACACGCAACAATTTATTCAATAAAATATATCTTAGGAATATCCAACTATTGACAGTCCAGATAAAAGTATGAAACACATGTCAAGCTCGGGACAATATGACTTGCGATGTCTTTCTTGCTCATGTCATCCTTGAAGATTACAACGACAAATGTGTTAATAAAGAAGTTGTACCAAAATTGATCTTCATAATGCTTTCGATATTATTCAAACTTTTTCTAATTCAATGTATTCATTTTTTTTCTAATAATTTTATAAATTGGATATTTGTCTTATCTCAACCGTTTATTTCTCTATTCAATTCTAAGGAGAGCTCAAGAGCACTTCCATGGGAAAAGAGGGTTAAGAAACCCCCCTTATATGTATATTGAACTAGTTATAAACTCATAGTGACGAGTTTTAATTTTCTTGAGAACTAAATGTATTCGTAACAAGGAATCATAATGTCTTACAAGAGGCACCTTTGGACGAATGGACTTTAGTCCATTGTTAGTTATAAATATAAATTTAGGATGACACACAATTGGATAATGGATATTTTATTAGATAAGAACCCAATAGGATTAGGTTCATGTATCATTTGGTCCAACCCATGCTTAAATCTGATAGATTAAAATAAATCTAAGGGTATTACCCATATATAATTCCTATTTAGATATTCAGTTCAGCCATGAGCCAAATTCCAATAACATCATTCTCATTGTAAAAACTAAAAATGAACTAGGGTTTAATTTATTCATTATCATTCTTCACTTGTATTTTCAAATCGATCGTTAACATAAAAGAAACACCACTTAGAAGAGGGTTCTTGTTCTCCTTTCCGGAGCTAAAACTCCGTAGGCGTAATATTCACTACTTGACGTGTTGTATAAAGGAAAAATAATATGCACAAGTTCACATAAGGTAATATTATTTTATATTACTATATGTTTCTATTGTTGATTAATATTTGTGTCTTATACTTTGAATTGAAACCAATACTATTAAATAAAAGATAATCTGAATCTAGATATGTATTTGGTAATACAGATTACCACAGAAACCATAAATTATTTATGGGTTCTAGATTCAGGCTTGTCTCTTATGATTTGGAAATTCTGTTTTATTTTGGGCACTAGATTCCCTAACAGTGACATTAAAGCAACTTGTGAAGTTAATCTTCTTTTTTTAGAATTTGATCTTGATGTTTTATAATTGGATCCAAAATAGAATAAATAGAGACTGAAAATTATGATTTTCCTGATTTTTAAGACTTGTAATTAAAAGTTGTCCAAATTACATCAGAGTCAACTCCTCTAGTTAACTGAGTCGACCCAACGCTTTGTCTGGGTCAACTCGATTTGCCACATAACTTGGTCAACCAACACTGAATCAATCTGAGTCAATTTTACCAAACTAAGACCAACACATAAGTCTCTAACTCATTGGAGACCTGTCATAATCTCGTCGGAAACGACCATGGTCATCGGACCACCTGACGGACTTATAGAAAACCAGCTATTCTGCTTGATTTTTTTTATTTGACATATGAAACAAAATTAGTTAAGGCTAAAGAATCTTCATGTGTCTGATTTAAAGCGATATGTGCTTATTTTTATGTGAGTCGAAGTGAAACTATTGTCGAAAGCATAACGACTAACTAGGAAATGGTGATAGTCGCTGTAATCATTCTAGCTGCGACATGGGTCAGATTCATGATTTTGAAGATCCTTCTATTATGCCACTCTGATTTGTTCGAGTCTGGCATAACACGAATCTGAAATTTTTCAGCCGCCAGCTATTTTCACCCACAAGATGTTCATCTATTAATTTTTCCATTGATTTAGCCAAAGCCGTAACAATGAATTTTGAAGAATATTCACTAAAATATGACCACTGGATGATACAAATTTTACAATGAATCAAATTTGCATTATTTTATGTGCTCTTATACAACACAATGATGTAACGAAAAAAATGCACTGCCTTAGGTGTCAACGCACGACAAGTGGGGTCTTTGGTCCTCATTTTTGCATTACCGAATCGTGATATGTTGCATATTATGTACATTTAATACCTAAAGCAACACTACATTATCATGTCTGGTTCATATTATGTATCATTAATACTAAAGGCAACAATTAGGTAATATTTCATGGGACTTACCTGTTTTTTATCTCAAACCCTTTGCAACCTCTAAAACCCTAAACCACCCACCTTAACCTTTTGGAATCCTAAATTCATTGGAATCCTGAACTGTAAAACCTTTGGAGAACTGAACTCTAAGCCCTCTAAAATCTTAAAACATGACCATAAAAACCATTTAAACCTAACCCTTAAGAACACTATCTCTAATAGTCTGTCATAATTTAAGCAACATGAATTTTATCGTTGTCCCGACACTTGCCTTTTTCTAATCCCAAACAATACAAACCTTAAACTGTATAAAACTATAAAACTCTCTTAACCCTGTTCGAGCAACTGTTATACGAATAAAATGCTTTCATTTTGAACCATTTTTATAATCCAAACCATCAACATCTAAACCATACAAATCCTAAATTTTAATCCAACAATTGTTTGACTATTAAAATTCTTTGATGTTGAATCCTTTTTAAACCCTTCTAAACCATAATGAAACCCTTAAACTCTCTCAAATCTTAAAATTTAAACTTTAACCCTTAAAACTCTAATACCTTAATCCTTGTAAGCCTTAATACCTTGAGCCTTGAGAACCACATACCCACTAAAATCTTTACCCATAATTTCATCTACCTTTAGACTTTGAAACTCATTTATACTGTATTCTTCAATAACTACTAAACCTCATAAAACACCAAATCTCCAATTTTTACTATCTTGAACCCGTATTTAATATAAATTTATACACAAAGAATTACATTAAATAAATTTTAATAAAATTATTAAATTTAAATTATTTTTAATATTAAATTATTAAAATAATTATATATCATAACTATTATATATTTTAATTTTTATCTTCTTATAAATAGATTTTAATTAATTTACTAAATTTAATTAGTGACGGATTGATTTGAAAATTAAAAAAGGGAAATGAAATTTTTATTTCCCTGTAAAAAATACACGTTCTCTTTGAAAGAACACTGTGCTTACACTTAGAGTGTAAGATTGAACCAAAAATTAAAAAAAAAAACCCAATCAAATCTAATGAATGGATCAATTTGATTTGGTTTTATTTTTTAAAACAGGCAATTTCAATTTGAAGTTTAAAAAAAACCAATCAATTTGGTTTGATTTTAAAATTTTGGATATAAAATTGAACTGAGCAGAAACATACTAAATATCTTTAGGTCCCTCTGATTAAACTTGATAGAATTACAACCTTGTGATAAAGAAAACATTAAAGAAAAGAAAAGAGGTGGCATGCCTATCCCCTCAGCGACTCAGTCCATCTGTTATTTTCCCTTGCATTCATTTTCTTTGTAGTTCCACCTCTCCCATTTGTCATGTTTCTTCCCCATTCAAATCTCAGCCTAAATCATAGCCGCTTTCAACTTTAAAGTCTGTTGTTCTACTCTCAAAAGCTACACCGCTCATAATTAATTTCATGCTCATTCTAATCTTCATAATAAGATTCTCTTATATGTTTAAAATCCTATGATGGTCTGTAGGTTTTTGAAACTATCACTTACTATGCTCCGATTAAGGCAATATGTTGGAGACTGTTATGGTGCCATCACTTATTTTTCAACTAGTGATGGAGTTAATTTGAGTTAATGTGTAAGGTGATTGAGTGAAACTTGGTAATATATGTTTCTTTTCGTGTTTGAATTCCTTTCAATGGAAAACCTCCTTATTTGTATGTGTTTCTCTATTCCCTGATATATCCTAAAATTTACTATCTACAATGAACCAGTGAACAGTCAACCTGAAGTTATTGTGTTATGCCTTTTGTTCAAAAACAAAAGTCCAAGAGTGGTGTGCCTCATGCTTCTTCAAATTTTATTATAGAGAAAACATTGTTTGAGACAGGGTTACTAAGGTGGAAATGGGTGGTCGATTGGTAGTAATCAAAAAGAAATTTTTACGGAAATGGGATGGGTGGTAGATTACGTCATAGAGTGAGGTTTTACATGATGAACATTGATTCTGTATGAAGAATATAGTTTTCCGTATGATGAATATTGATTTATATCCGAGGAATATTCACATTTTTCAAATGAAACATAGTTATCCATCTAGTAAACATAACTATCCATCTGGTAAACATTAATATCCATCTGATTAACACAAATATCCATCTAATGAATGTAACATTTAACGAATGAACATATGTGTCCATCTCATGAATATATTTTCATATGTTGAAAGAAGTTAATCTAATTAACATAGCAGCTCATCTGTTGAACATATCAGCTTATCTTATGAATAATTATATTTTTATATTTTTTTCTGTATATATTGATTGAATGAACTCTAAAACTTATCTCATAAATACTACTTTTTTGTGATAAATATAAGTGCACAATTAATGAATATTTACCAACATTTAGTGAATGAAAGTGTGTAATGAATTAATATAAAATTATTAATTTTGTTTGCTTATTTGAATTCTTTGAAATCATATTGTATTGCTTTAATTTTTCTGAATTTTCTGTTTTTTACTATTGCTATTGGGTTGGGAAGATGGGGAATTGCGCCAAAATTCATTCATATCTTATTATTTATAATAGTTGTTAAAATGAACAGGCTAGTTCAACCGTGAACGGGTGATTGGCTTGGTTCGACTCTATATCAAATACCCGGTTGCACTAGAAACTCGATTAAATAGAACATAGTCGGTTGAAATTGAATAAAAAAAATCTGAACCGCCCGGTTCCTATGTGAACTGATTTACTATTTACTATTATCTTTAATCATCCTAAATAACGAAATAATTATTGAATTAACTAATTATAAGTCATTAACTAATATTTAAGTGAAAATTCCACCAACAAAAATTGAACCTACGACAACGATGCAGTAGCAAGTAGATCAATCATGTTGTTTATGTTCTTGTATAATCATTCATTTTATAAATTTGCAAAATGTGAATAATTGGATTGAACTAGTCTGAAGTGCAACTTCTGGTAAATCAGGAACCAGAGTCTTGACCGATTTAATATCTGATTCAATTTTAATAATAATTATATCTATTATAATAAATATAAAATCATATTAAATAGTATCACCGAATATTTATTCAAGAAATTTCAAATCATAAAAGAGTATCTCCAACTATCCATTATAAATAAATGTAAAATTATAAAATAGTAGCATCAGATATTTATTATCAAGAAATATAAAATTATAAAATAGGATAGAAAATAATTAAATATCAATAAATGTAAAATTATAAAATAGTATCTCAAAATATTTATTATCAAGAAATAAATAATCGTAAAATAGGATCTCCAAATGCATATTATGATGAAAATTGAAATTATAAAATAGAATATTCAAATGTTTATCATCAAACAATTTATTATTATAAAATAAGGTCTCTAAATATTTATTATCAAGAATTTTAGAATTATAAAATAGTATCTCCAAATATTAATTATGATAGATGTAAAATAATAAAATAGGATCTCCAAAGTGGTGTCAAATACATTTATGTTTCAAAATTATAAACTTAATAGGATTTCTAAGTTAGTACAATCATAAATATAATAATAAATTTTTAATATGATTAATGACACTTATAAAAGATAATATTATTAATATTTTAATTATGAAGGCTATATGATGTGGAAGTTAACGTCTCCTCAGTGACAAGGTGCGTTGTTTTAAAAAGACGTTCGTCTAGGTATCTAGGCATCAAATTAGTCATTAAACGGAGTTAATACACCTAACCGCCTAAACGATTAATCATTCAAAGTTGTTTTCTTTAAAATATTGCATAATTTAAATATGTATTTTTATAATTAATTATTAAATTAATTATTAATATACATGACTTTATCTAATCATCTGATTAACCCATCCAGTTAAACCCCCGCCAAGTAGATTAGTCGTTAGAAGTTCAGTTCGTCACCTAGCATCGCGTAACGTTTTTTAGAACAATGCAATGCATACTCATTATTAATTTTTTTTTACAAATCTTGTTATAGAAAGTGATTAAATTTCAAGGAAAAAGGACCAAATTGCAGACCATATGCATATATTTAGTGGAGGTCTAATCAAGATTTATAAAATGGTGAAGTGACCATAATTGAATTTGGTGTGTATTTAAATAGACGTTAGCTTGAAAAGCTCTAAGAAATACATCATCATGAGACTTTACTTAGTTGAGGCTCTAATATGGTTAAGAAGACACCTTAGTATTATGAAATCTTCGTGGTATTATAATTATAACCCAAATATTTTGACCTCAAAACATACGACCACGAGCGTTGATTAAGAATGAAATCAAAGATTAATTCTTAAGAGAATTCAGAATAGCAGAAAAAGAAAGTGCATTCTGAAGCCAGAAATTAGCGCACCAAAGAAAAGAAATAATAATTATTTAATAATTATAACAATTAGATAACAGATATCGAAATCTTATTCTAATATGACCGTATGAGATCGCAATCCTCGAGAAAAAGTTCGATCTTTGTTATATCAAAGGGAGCTTCACCTCATTAATAAAATTATGATCACAATTACTTTCAAAATCCATATAAAACTAATAGACTATGTTTTGTTTATGGAAAATTACATGTAAAGGAAAATTTAAGAGAAATTAGGAGAATTTCATGTTTGGTTCAAAAAAAATTGTTGGGAAGAAAATTGGATGAAAATAAGGAGAAACGTTAAGGTGAATTAAAAAGAATTTTGAAAATTTCATTCAAATTTTCCATTCAAAATCTAGTAAAAGAATTTCAAATGAAATCCATGATGAAGTTTATTTTTCATCCTATTTTTCTTTCCCTTTAATTTTTCTTATAACCAAATAAAGCCTTAGTTTCTTTACTTCATGTTGACAAATGATCTAAGGAATCCACTCGTGTAACTTGTAGTAGTAGACAAACTCAAGTACCTATTCGTTGTATACTTATATGCTATTAATTTTCTAATGACAGTTATTGTTATATTGTGTTATTTAGAATTTCCTTGACACGTAAAATTACATCAGTTTTGATACTGGTAGTTAGATGATAGATTATCTTGTTTACCAAGACTTCTGAGCATTAAACAGACATGGATTCACTATAAAAAAGACTAGATATTAAGTCAAATTTGAGATGGGCGGAAACTAGCCGTGAATTTTACAATAGTTTTTCTGTCAATTTTTGGCCAAAATTGATATATCCAATAAAAATTATATGTAATTTCGGGTTGATCAAAAAGTGGTTAAAAACTTGCTAGAAAATAGGACTAAAAAGTACATAAAAAAAGTTGACCAGAAATTGGTTAGAAAAATGACTAGAAAACAGGCCGGAAAAGTAAATAAAAAAGTTGTCGGAGAGTGGTTAAAGAGTTCCCAAAATATTTTAATGGAAAAATGGCAAGAAAAGTGATAGATTACTCTCTCTCACACTCTTCTTACGGTTGGCGGGCACCATCAGGGGTGGTCTTAAACAAATAAATCTGACTAGTATACCAATAAGATTTTAGACAAGAAAGTAAAACATCTAATGAATATGAATACTAAGGGAAAGAGGTCAGAATAGTATGCTCAGTTTGAGAGGATGCTTAAAAGCAGGAGTCACCCATAAAATAAGAAGAAAATATTTAGTTCAGTCGGTAGAACCCCATTTTGAGGAATGGTAAGAGATTCCTTCCGCTAGAACACACAATAATTAACTCCCACAAAATATTCCATGCCTTAATAAAAACTCTTCAAGGCCACGAAAAAACAGGATGATCATGGCTAGAAGCATAAGCCCAAATTATGGGTCAGGGCAGGTCAAGATATGATGATTCTAATCCTGCTATCAGTATAAAGAACTCAAAATTTTTGACTTCACATAGCCTCAGACAGTTAAGGAAATGCCTTGAATTGACAAAAAAACCTCATAAAAGACAATGACAAATCCTTTATAATTACTACTCAAACAATGACAAAAAATAATGGTCGTGGATATCTATGAACACAGTTGAGGAAAAGACTGATTATTTAATAGTTCGCAAGTTCTTTGACTACAATTATTGTGAATGGCTCTCCAATTAGAGGTCACTATCAAAAAAATGGGAAGATTAGTGTCTAAATGCATTTTTAGGATCAAATCCAAGCATCCCTAAGGGATCAATGTCAAAGGTCGGTGGTAGATATGCTTGTAAACGCTTGACTGGAAAGTGAGGTATTGTCATTCATGGATGGATATGCGAGATATAGCCAAATATGTACAGTCGAAGAACATGCCTAAAAGATCATATTCATAGGATTTTGAGACAAACTGGTATCTTTGAGTGGACATTTATGCTATTTGGTCTTAAAAATGCTAGTGTAGCTCATTAATACATCATGCAAGCAAAAATTCCCAAATTGCTTAGCAAAATGGTTTAAGACTGCATAGATGACGTAGTTGTGAAAATATAAAAGAAAGAAGACAATTGAACTCACCTTCAAACTATGTTTTAGTAGTTGTCTGAACACAACCTTGACAGAAACCCTTTGAACTATAGTTTCAATGTTACCATGGACCAAAACTATAACATTTACTAAACAAGTAAAACTAGAAACTCAAAGCTAAGGCCTAGATTAAATCAACTTGTTTCTTCTTAAGAAATATTCTTCCATCCACGGTCCTTGAGCACCTTCTTGCTACATGAGATAGAGCTTGCTTCTTCAAAGTGTTATCTTAAGATTCATTATTAAAGAACACGGAATATAACTATAAAATAAAAAACTAAAATCAATATGAGTATAACAATACAAAAAAAAGTTAAATGAAATACAAATATTTTTTTTTGAATGATGGTACTTTCATTAACAAAAAAGAATATACATAGTGACAGAAGATCAATTCAAACAAAACTAAACAATAGCCATAATTAACAGAAAAATAGGCTATCTAAAGATAAGATTTATATTTACTCTATGAGCCCAAGAATTATTAAATGGAGAAGACTTTTATGGCTAAAGAAAAATGAGCTTGAGATTACACTCATATTTGGTTTTGTTCAGGTTGTGATCTCGAGAAAAGGAGGTATTGACTAGACTAAATTATTCTATCTCATTTATATTTATCTCACCTAATTTCTAATCATTCTTAGGTGTCATTTAATAGTTTTAGCTAATTTTTTTGTTTAAGATTAATTTTAAGTTTTAATGCAAAAATGCTAAAAAAGGACATATTTGGAGCAAAGTTCGGATAAAAAAAGAAAATCAGACAAAAAACAGTGGTCAGCCCAGTGCAAGAGCGGCATGCAGAGGTTCACTGCCGCTTGAGGGGAGGGCTGACACATGTTACGCAAAGAAAGAAAGGAAGATGATAATGTGGTCATTAGTCGTGCGCGACACTTAAATGACACGTGCACGCGGCTAATAACAATTTCTAAATCCAATCTC
>NQLW01000072.1:12826-32643 GCA_002312845.1 Kalanchoe fedtschenkoi
AGACTGCATAGATGACGTAGTTGTGAAAATATAAAACAAAGAAGACAATTGAACTCACCTTCAAACTATGTTTTAGTAGTTGTCTGAACACAACCTTGACAGAAACCCTTTGAACTATAGTTTCAATATTACCATGGACCAAAACTATAACATTTACTAAACAAGTAAAACTAGAAACTCAAAGCTAAGGCCTAGATTAAATCAACTTGTTTCTTCTTAAGAAATATTCTTCCATCCACGGTCCTTGAGCACCTTCTTGCTACATGAGATAGAGCTTGCTTCTTTAAAGTGTTATCTTAAGATTCCTTATTAAAGAACATGGAATATAACTATAAAATAAAAAACTAAAATCAATATGAGTATAACAATACAAAAAAAAGTTAAATGAAATACAAATATTTTTTTTTGAATGATGGTACTTTCATTAACAAAAAAGAATATACATAGTGACAGAAGATCAATTCAAACAAAACTAAACAATAGCCATAATTAATAGAAAAATAGGCTATCTAAAGATAAGATTTATATTTACTCTATGAGCCCAAGAATTATTAAATGGAGAAGACTTTTATGGCTAAAGAAAAATGAGCTTGAGATTACACTCATATTTGGTTGTGTTCAGGTTGTGATCTCGAGAAAAGGAGGTATTGACTAGACTAAATTATTCTATCTCATTTATATTTATCTCACCTAATTTCTAATCATTCTTAGGTGTCATTTAATAGTTTTAGCTATTTTTTTTGTTTAAGATTAATTTTAAGTTTTAATGCAAAAATGCTAAAAAAGGACATATTTGGAGCAAAGTTCGGATAAAAAAAGAAAATCAGACAAAGAACAGTGGTCAGCCCAGTGCAAGAGCGGCATGCAGAGGTTCACTGCCGCTTGAGGGGAGGGCTGACACATGTTACGCAAAGAAAGAAAGGAAGATGATAATGTGGTCATTAGTCGTGCGCGACACTTAAATGACACGTGCACGCGGCTAATAACAATTTCTAAATCCAATCTCCAGAAACCTTCCAAGTTTTGAGAGGCATAACTTTAATGCAAGATGTCTGATTCACGCGTTTCAAGAGGTTAAGGAAATATTAGACAATTATCTACAAGTTTATAAAGAGTCAAAGCCTAATTCTCAGTTGTAATATACAAAAAGAGCCGACAAACACTCTGAGCAAATATGCTTCATAATTTTTTTTTTTTTTAAGGATAGTTTTATTAAAGCAACGAGGATAAGCAGGAGATTATCCGAGCCTGCATGAGGCAGTGCGGACGCGATCCAACGAAATAAGCGATCGAATGTTTGAGCTAAAATTAGACATATTCGAAGAGACTAGATCACCGGATGAATGAGCATCCTTAGCTAGAGCATCCGCAACCTGATTTGCTTCACGATAAATGTGCCGGAATTTCGCTCCCCTTAACTCTTTTCGAATCTTTCTCAGAAGATAACAGCAATCCCACGGGCAAGATTTTGAGAGGCTGACTGCATCCGCCAGGACTGAGGAATCGGTCTGAATTTCTGAAATTGAAAGGCCTGCTCGGGATGCCTCCTCTAAACCCTTCACAGCAGCCAAGAACTCTGATTGTATGTTTGATAAACCCGCGACAAACCTGAACCTGAAAAGCAGCCTCGGACTCCCGCTTCTGTCCCTGATTATACCTCCACCCGAAGATCCTGATGCACTTGTTGATCCATCGACATTTAGAGTGAGAGTTTCTCCTGGATCCCAAGATACCCACCGAATTTTGGGGGAAGAAACAGGAACCTCGGGAACTCTTAACGCCGACAGAGATAAGGATTCTGAAGAGGAAGCACGGACCGCCGGCTTGGATAAAGAGGAAAGGGAAAAACACCAGTGCCGGATGCGAGAAATTACTCCTTGAACCCGAGATGTTTCCCCATAGATTCTATTATTGCGCTCTCGCCAAATCTCCCAAAGGCCGCAGCCAACCACTATCTGGATTATGAAGTCAATCTGAGACTTTGGACTTCAAATATGCTTCATAATTTGACTTCAAATGTGATTCTGATTTCCATAAACTGATAAGTTCAACTTCTAACATTATTCCCTGAAGATTTACATCAACAGGTTATAGCTTGCACTCTAAGCTAAGTTGTGCATATATAAAGAGAGTTCAAGACGGCTTAAAGAGACATCTTCTACACGACCAACACATCGAAGAGCATTAATCTTTGGGTGCAATTCTAATCTGCCAAGTGATGATCTTCAAGAGAGCACCAAGAGATTTTGTCCTAGTGTAGATTCAAGTCAGATTGTAAGGATTGTTTCTTCATCTTTACTTATGTCTACTTCTATGGTCCTCAGTGGCTAAATCACTTGTGCAGTTCATGTAGTATAAAGTTATGATGATTGTTGTGAGTTAATTTGTGCTTATAAATTCTATTTATGATAATATGTTTACTGCACTTAAATTAAATGATTGCGTTGTTCGATGACAAAACCCTAATGAATGTAGTCTTTTGTTGCATGAACGCTGACTGTTGATTTAGTTTTGAGGGCGTGAGCTAATACCAATTAAACAAAAGAATATAAAATAAATATATTTTAAGTTCCGTGTGAGCTAAATCACTTAGATTAAATTCCCTAACATAGAACTCAAATGCGCATATCTTATTACTAGACTAACAGCCTAACTAAAGCATGTAAGACACATAGATTCATACCATGGCTTAAGAACATGATAAATGCAGATAGATGTAATTGTCTATGACTATTCACATGATTATGGATGAAAATTTACCAAATTTAACTTATAAATTGAATTCCATCTTTAACATCAATGATTAATTATCTCACAAGTTAAGCAACTCGAACTACATGCTAATCTTATTGACATCTTTACTTTGTGTGCATATAAGCCTTTCTAATCCAAACCCTCATAATTTAAATTTTTTTAATTGTCAAGCTGATAGTTACTAAACATGCATGAACTCATTTTCTGTGATTCGACCCAGAACTTACTACTAGCTAGTGAGCTCAGTAATATAAATTTATTTGCGTAAGACAGCCGAACGACGGTCTTATCAAATTGGCGTCATTGTCGGGGGACAGAGATAACACTGTTACTTTAGTAATTAGTCAATTTTTTCCTAGTTTTTAGTTATTGTATATTTATCAAAGTCTAGCCGAGCGTGGAATATGTTTATATTAGTCCATTTTCAAAGTCCCTTGCGCATGCGGCTTAAGTCACCAAGCGGGCGAGAATCATTTGACTCTCTGTCAGATTTGTCAGATTGCTTGCTCAACTACACTAACCCCTCAGATCAGTACTACTAAGTCTATGAATCTTACCTTTCAGGATAGTCCATTCACATTCTATAAAGATCTAGGACTTTTGATTCGATAAAGGAACATGGCAGAACGAGAAGCAGTTGTAGCTAACAGGGATGCAAAATACGAATAATGACCAAGGAGGAGGACTCTAAGGGAGCTGACTGCTCCAACCTTGCACGACTAGCTACTGTGCATACAAGCCGCTCGTGATAAGGATATCGAATTTAGGAGAGGTTTTATACACCAACTTTCTAAGTTCTAAGGGTTGCTAGGAGAGGATGTCCAACATTATCTGTGAGAGTTTAACGTGGTTTGCACCATGATGAAACCGGCAAGAGCTGACCTTGAATGATACAGGTTGCAAGCTTTTTCTTTTTCACTAATGGAGTATGCTAAGGAATGGCTGCTGTATTTACCTGCAGGAACTATCTCTACATGGAACCAAATGCAAGAAGTTTTTCTTGCAAAATATTTTCGTGCAAAGCATCTCAAATCCTCAAGGAGATATGCATGATCAAACAACAGCTACACGAAACAGCTCACGAGTACTATAAATGCTTCAGGGGACTGACTACAAAATACCAACGTCATGGATTTTGGATTAGAGCCTAATTGAGTTCTACGTCAAGGGAATAGAAACACAGGAGAGGAAGATGTTGGAAGCAACAGTCGGTGTCGTTATCCAGAACACGTATGCGGAAGCGGCGTGGATGATCATCAAAGAGATGGCTTAGAAGGCTTACCTGTTCATAAGACCTCGTGAGTGCTTAAGGATGTAACCTCGGATGTTATCACATATGCCAGCACTTTCAGCCCCATCCTCTAAAATATCAGATATGAAGACCATGATATAGGAGCTACTCCAAGTCTTGAAGGCCACTACACCCATTTAGTGCGAGGTATGCATGTTTATCAAGCATAATACTGTTGCATGTCTTTTATGGCAGGAACATGCATGTCAAGGAGAGGACTTGATGGAAATCAGAGGGCATACCCCAAGGCAGCAACAGAACATCGCACTGCCCACACAATACCATCCAGGCCTCCACAATCATACAAACATGAGCTACAAAAATAACAGTTATCGACAAGGACCAAGAACCTTTGTTCCTAGATACCAATAATGGACTGGAATCACGAGTAGAAAAGCTGGGGGAATACATCAAGGAGCATGACAAAAAAGATGGATCTCACACTTGCCAACATGGAAAGGCAGATTACTCAACTTGCCACAGATGTAAGCGATCAGATCATTGTAGGGCAGAATGCCATCACAAACTGAGAAAAATCCTCATCCTAATGTTAGTACCTTGCCCCTCAGCCAATATTAAAGTTGTTTCCTCCACTGCTGCACACACTCACGCACACTTACAGGTATAATGTCGAGCGCATGAGGAGGGGATTTATGGATGATATAGACATCCCCCGCATAGACAATGCGCGAGTGGTTATCCAAATAGCACAAGAATCAAACCCAGATCCCCAAGTTAAGATAATAGAGAAAACTAAGTGCTCGACAATCCCTTGCACTCACCACAAACCAATCTTCAACAAAAAGGCTTGAGCCATCATCTTTTGTCATATGTATGTCTTTCGCAGGTACTTCAAGTGCTGGAATCAACGGTTTCTAGTGGTCGCAGTCAATTTCATAAAATCTTAATCGTGAGCTCACCGCCCATGAGGAACCACGCGCTAAGAAAGACAGCCACACATATGATAAGAATTCAGGTAGACATGAATTTTCTCCAGATTGGATCAAGGGTACCAACGGAGCAGACAGTGGAGGAGCACATCCAGAACCTGCATAATAGGAAGATGGTACCCAGTCTGTTCGCTGAGAGGCAGTTCCTACCGGAATCAGAACAATCCGGAGAAGTTGGAACATTTACTCACGCCATGGGTGGCCGCGTATGCTTGATTTAAATTGTCACACCAATGTGGAGGCAACCATTAAGTTCCTCAATATAGTGGATTATCGAGCTAGTTATGAGGTACCTTTCATTTGATTCACCGTAGGAGGCATGTACTTTCACATTCCGTTAGACACTATTAGGCAATTCTTTGGATGGCATTTTGAGAACTTAATTCAGATGAAGGACTTAGATATTCCTGAGCTGCCCAAATTTTGGAGAGTAGTTTTCACAGAGCTGGATGTCATGTTCAGGCCAAGCGAGACGCTAACTACATATTTGAGAGATTTGATATTGTTCTACATCCAAAAGGTGTTTAGAGGCCCGATCCTGGCTAGGAAAAAAAAGCAGGGATAAGATTCAATATCCTAATTTATTTATGCTGATGTGTTGTATGCACAAGATGATGCCTAGATTTGTCTTTACATGTGCTTACACTTTGAATCTATCCACTTGAAGCTTGGTCTCATAGCCCGTGGATGAGTGATCACCCGCATGCTGCATAGGTGTGCTGCGCTGATTTTGATTCTTGAGGAGGAACGTGTGACTATGCAACCTGTGAACCAAAGCTTATTTATGAGGAAAGACCGGAAAGCTAAGGAGAAGAAGCCTGATGCTGAATCTGCAAAAGAGCCTTACCGCCCTCCATGGAAGTGGAGAGAAGAAAAATATAAGGATATGGAGAAAGCACTAACTCTGGACCATGACCCTACCAAAAAGAATGTGAGTTTTTAATCATATTTGATAACATCTAACAAAAATTTACATTCATATTCAGGGACAAGCCGTGCGGAAGAGGAGTGCTTTAACTTAATTGATCCTATTGATCGAACGGGTCTAGACATAGTAATTGAGGATACACAGAAGCCTTTGAATAAGGAAAACAAATAACAAAGCAAATGCAATCCGAATACTAAACAGATGCGAAAAAAAGAGCTCAAAGGTCTAGACATATCATCAAAGGTTACTGGAAGCCAAGATAAACTAAATGATGAAATATTATGTCCTAATGGTGGTCCACCACTACACCCTAAGAGCATGAAGAAGATGGAGCCTACTAGGAAGGGATCCTCGCAAAGGGCTTCTCAGTAGTGATTCTGAGCTTAGTATGTGTCGCCAAGACGTTAAACTAGGCCTTTCCGGGAAGTAACCCGCTCTGTAAGATTTCTTATTCATTTTTTAGTTTTTAGGATAATAGTCATGGCTTGGGGACCTTTATCTGCTCAATGAATTTTATGTGATGTGTGCCTTAGTTAATGCCTTGGAATTATGGCTCGTATTGAAGCCGACATAATTTGGAAATAGAGCTGAATGAGGGAGTAGTTCTTTCTTACTCTTTGCATTTTATACCCTCATTATACTGATTACACATGCATATCCCATGTTATGACATGAATTACATGTATCGGCATATATTCCTATTTCTTCATACATTTATGCTTAGGGACTAAGCACCATTTAGTGAAGGGGGGAGATCATGAATTTATACCTCTAAATGCATTCATAAAAAAAATCTTCTCTACATGCATTATTTGAATTTTTTTACTTTATTCTTATGGTTTTATGCTTAGAGTTTTGATGAGTTCTAGGGAAGAGCATGAAGTCTAAATTCTTGCAAGTTTAGTTTTCTTTGCAAGTGTCTCCTTGATTAGTCTATTTCATGTTTTGAATATGAGTTTACTGCAAAGATTTTTCAGTTTTTCAAATCCAGTGGGCACTGGTCTTAAAATTTTTCAAAATCAATTTTCAAAAGACTGATCTCCGGTGACCTTGATTTCTTGCGGTATATGCCAATGCAAAAAAAAAAGGATTCATGTGAAAATTCTTTATGTACTGTCAAGTCTTAAGTGTGGAGTGATAACATCACTTCAAACAAAATAAAAAAATCTCTGCAAAAAATAAAAGAGCCGAAGACTTAGAAAAAAAATAGAGAGAAGGCCAAAGATTTGGAGAAGAAAAAAATTTTTGAATGGCCAAAGGCCAATGCTAGACACCATGCTAAGACTTGACTATGTTATTATGTAAGGATCCTATTTTTGCACATCATTCACTTTTATTGGTTATGCTACATTGAGATTAGGAAATGACCTTTGTGCATGCACGAAATCATGATTTGATTTTTGGTTTTACTTTTGATAAAATCCCTTTGCCGAGCTCTTCTTTCCTTACGGAACTAGACTTGATCTTGAGACTTGGAAATGAGCTTTGAGCCATAAGCCCATGGACTAGCTCTTTGCTGGCATAGACGGTTGGCGGGAGTGTTTTGTGTGACTGGATGAATGACTAGAAATTTCAATGTGTGATTTCTGTTCTTGACTGAAATTTGGCTAGTCATTGAGATTGTTGTAGTGAAATCTTTATGTGTATGAATTAAGATGGCTTGTTTCACAATGTGAAGTCCTTCACTTTAGTGACTTGTTCTTAATTTCTGAGTTGTGATTTCATTGTGATATTGCGGTCTTAATTGAATATTGATGTGAGAGATTAATTTTTTGGAAAATTTTGAATTTGTGGGTTATCCAGTCTATGAAAACCCTCACAAGACTATAACTCGTCCACTACGGGCACCTAGGGGTTTAAAGGCTAAATGCATATGCTAAATGCATCCGTGATTCCTATGAAAGTGAGTTAAGATTTTTATTTTTAGGAGTAGTTTAATTTAACCAACAATGAAGAATGGTTTTTCAATGAATGGAAACAAACTCAAATATTCTCGATTGCATATGATCCATTCATTGTACCCTCGTACTATTGTATTATATTGTTCGGGACGAACAAATTCTAAGTGTGGAGTATTTTGATAGGGCAATAATTTACCCTATTTTAGGTGCATATACTTAAGATATTTGAGTCATTTCCGAATGATTATGGGTAATTTATAGTTGATATTGTCTCTTGTAGGTTAAATATGAAGAATACTGGATTCAGAAGAGGAAAAAGATGAAAACAGTGCAAACTGGGTTAAAATCGGACAAAAAGCCAAGTTCAGGGGTCAAATTGTCAGAAGAAGAAGTTCAGGAGCAAATATGTAAATAAGCAGAACCAAAACTCGACCCAGATCAAGATGACTTTGTACTAGCTTGATCGAGATCGAGCTGACATGTGGTGGGCTCAGAAAAGGCAGTTTCTAATTCTCGTTTAGGAACCCTTTTGGCGATAGGGTTCCTACCGAAAACAATCTAAGGTGACATATCAACTATAAATGGAAGTCTAGGGCTGATTCTTCACATCTTCGGCCACACAGGAGTGTGGGGATTCTGCCGTTCAGAGTTGGAGCACCACGAGACTAAGCCTTCTTCTACCTTTCTAGTTTTACTTTCATTATTATTGTGATTGTATTACCATGATGTGTAGTGAGTAATCTCCCTATTATAGGATCCTGCGGATCCTAAGTTGTTGTAAACTTGGATTCATGTTATTTATTTAAAAGTATTTTCATCCATAACTATTCGTGCTCTTTGAACATACTACGTATGACTGATAGAGGATTTATTGATGAATTTATCTTGCATCCATTATTCTAGAGACACCTAGGAATGTGTTTATTCAGAGTTTAAATATGCATGCTTTAAGAACTTAGTTTAGGATATAATCTATTATCCTCTAAGTTATAATATTCCATCCCAAGAAGACCAGAATCGGGATGTGTTGGATATTTCGCTTAGTTGTAGTCAATGACCCTAGTCAACCGAAGAGCAGAATCGGGAATTGGCCTAGAAATATTGAGTAGTTTATTTATCATGCTGCATGTTTAGGAAATAGTAGTTTATCACCCTTTGACTAGTATTTGTGAGCTACGAAAACCAGAATCGGGAAACAACAGAATACTAAATCAATTGTAGTCAATAATTTAATGCGTAGGAACACCTAGAAGTAGGACTTGCATATGAACTATTGAGTGGTATGTCGTGTTATTGAAATTGCATGATACATTGTGGAAGATTACTTATGCTTTAAGGATAACATGAGAGTTTTCATACAACTTAGGTAAAGTAGAAATCTTAGGATGTTTCCATAATCTGAACACAACTTCCCTTCACAACTGTTTCTGTTTTGCGTAGTTCTTAATATAATTCTAAACCATTTGTATAGGATTAAATATTCATTAGCTACGATATTAGTGCCTCTGACAAGCCTTACTTGCTCCTCTGAGTTCGACTCCGACTTTCCGATTTTATTTGACTGCAACTGATCCCTGAAACATAACATTAACAAATATATAGGGTCAAAAATATGCCTGTCAGCAGCTATCCAGTGATGAACAATTCCATTCTCTTTACAAAATTAAATAATTTTAAGGTGTACTCACCTCCTCTGTTTGATCTCAAAACCTTCAAATACTCTCCACTTTGCTTTTCTGCAACAGCTTTAAATTTCTTGAATTTATCACGAGCTTCAGACTTTGCCTTGACAATGTAAACCAATGAATGTAATATAATAGCGATTACCTCCAAGTGACGGTATGTCAAATGGGCCTGCTATGTCTGTGTAAACAATCTCCTATGGCCTTCTTGCTCTCCATGATTTTTCAACTTGAAAACTTTGCCGGTGTTGCTTACCTTTAACACAGGCTTCATATAGTTGATCCGGTTGATCAATCTTAGGTAATCCTTCCACCATCCTTGTTCTTTTTAACAGCTTTAGGCCAGAAAAACCAAGATTACCAAACCGTAAGTGCCATAACCATGATTCATTGTCTTTCATGACTGACTTCATGCACTTTAGTAGCTCTTTTGAATATCAAGTGTAAAAAGATGATTTCTTGTCATTTCAACTTTTCATAGTATCTCTCCTTTATTGTTTCTCAAGCTGAGAGAGCGGTCCTTCATCTGCATGTCATAGCCTTTCTTCACGAGCTGGCCCGAATTGATAATATTGCTTTTCAAAGTTGGTACATAGTAAACATCTTCTATATACTTATTTTCTCCATTTTGTAAGGTAATTAAGAGTTTACCTTTTCCATTAACAGGAGTCTTTGAAGAGTCTCCAAATGTGACTTCTCCATGTACTGATGTGTTCAAATTAGTAAAACACTCCTTTCGACCACAGATGTGGTTGCTAGCTCCAGTGTCGAGGTACCAAATATTTTCGTTGCATTTTTCATCACCTAGATAGCTAAGAAAAATTGATGATTTGTTAATCTTTTTTTCGGATGCTTCTGAGAAATGATTTCTCTCTTTTCTTTTAGGTGCAGACCTACACTCATAGCTGTAATGTCCATACTTATTACAGTTGTAGCATTTCACCTCAGTTTTATCACCTTGTTGTCGAGATTTTCCTCTTCCTCAATTATATGATCCTCGACCACGGTTGTAACCCTAATAATCTTCATTTGATTGAGACCTTTCATAGGACTGGGATGTACGTCCTCGACCACTATGTCCACCTCGATAGGAACCTCTTTGACCGTCATGGTTTCCTCATCCTCGCCAGTTATTGTTGGACGACTAATTTCCTCCGAGAGATAGTCTGCTTTGCAATGCATGATCATAATTTGCATTGATTTCATCTTGATTCATCCACATCTCTTGAGCTTGAAGAGATTCAACAAGCTCATCTACCATGCTTTTAGATAGATCTTTTGCTTCTTCAACTGCTGCAACCACATAATTAAATTTATGTGACAATGACCGCAAACGTTTTTCCATCACCTTCACATCACCAATGGATTCTCCATTTCTTCTGATCTCGTTTGTCACAGTTTTTAAATGTGTGACGTAGCTGTCGATGCTTTCAGTGTTTAGCATCTTCATGGTCTCGTATTCGCCTCGAAGTGATTGGAGTCGGATTTTATAAAATCTCCCAAGCTTCTTTTGAAGTATTTGCACCGGATATTTTTTCAAAGGTTGACTCTTCAACGCCTTTAAAATCAGTAGCAAAGCCTTCTTTCCCTCTTGCGCATTTCTTTCAGTGCTTCTATTTGTACTGCGGTTAAAACATCTTTAGTTGTTGTATTTTCAGGTTCGGTATACCCTTATTCGACGACATCCCATATTTCTTGTGATGCAAGAACGCATTTCATTTGGATGCTCCAATTTCTATAGTTAGTTTTTGTCAACTTGGGAGTTTGTGGTTGCACGTAGGTTACCATTTTTTTGAATCAAACCTTGGCTCTGATACCACTTTTTGGAAATGTAATGGACCTTACAAAATAAAAGAAATAAAATTTATTCAAATAGTTAGTAGCTTCTGCCACAAAAATGTGAAGGAGGCTGCTGCTCATTTTCTCTCCTACACGTGTGTTTTGCTTTACTTTTTATTGATTGTTGTTGTTGTGATGTAGCTATGAACTTCTCTTTTATACTACTAGGGAAGTCTCTATATTTAGGGTTACCAAAATATTAATGGGTACTGAATGAAATACTCATCACCATAATACATCTCTCCACTCAATTTGTAGCTTTTCTATTTTAATGTGGGTTTGTTAATTCTATCAGATTTGACTAACGTTAGCCTCCCCCTGTACTGAGGAGCTTGGTTTTCTAGCCTGCTAGCTTGGGCAAGACTTTGGCTATGATATCGTCGAAGTAAACGATCCGGTTCTGAATTTAAACAACGGGAGGCCAGGGTATGTGGTTGAAGGGAGGCTGTTTGATAGCTACAGTTTAGGTGAATTCTTTCTTTCCCTGGGAGGAATGTTTGTACTGAATAAAATCTTTATTTTACGTGAATTAAAGGCATAACCTGAGTCTTTGCAGAAGTTACAGATGAGCTCTAGTAGACTGCTCACTTACGAGACTATGCCGGAGGTGAAGAGGAGCATGTCATATGCGAATAATAGGTGTGAAGCTCCCGATATCCTTTTAAAGCAAGCATACCTGGTTATACCTCGTCGCTGCTCCACTTAGTCGAGGGCGAGGCTGAACGGCTCCATGGATAGGATGAAGAGGAAAGGCGACAAGGGGTCGCCTTGTCGAAGGCCTTAGAGAGAGTGAAAGAAACCATGGTTCTCTTCGTTCCATTTAACTAAGAAGGCGTAACCTAAAATGGCTCGGAATATGTGTCTACCTCCTTCTCCTTAAAGTCGAACCTTCTATGACAGTGCAGGAGATAGCACCATTGCACACAGTCAAAGACCTTGCTCATGATTTTGGATATGATTTTGTGAGCATAATTTCATAAGCTGATGGGGTGTATATCGTCCAGTGATTGGGGGTTTATCTTCTTCGGGATTAAGATATATAAGGAGGGTATGCGAGATGCAGGCCGAAATTTGTCCTCCTGCACAGAAGAAGCAAATGGCTTGGGTCAGGTCCTATTTGATGATGTCACATGCATCAAGAAAGAATTATCTAGAGAAATTGTCGGTCCTAGAGCTCTGAGAGGGTTCATATTTTTTAGGGCCCAGAGAATCTCATCCATAAAGGGTGGAGCAAAGATCGACCAGCTTTGGTCTAAAGAGACTGAGGGTGCAATAACATCACATAAGGCCAGGTGATCATCATGATGGGGGCCTGTGAGAATATCTCAAAAGTGCTGCACAGCCTTTTCAACAACTTCCTTCTTGGGCAGGGGGCTTCCATCTACAACTTTTAGGGTAACTTTGTTACAGTAAACCCTTTCCTTTATCAAAGCATGAAAAAAATGAGCTTTACTGATCTCCAAGCTTTAGCCAACTATTTCTGGCTCTCTCCTCGAGCAGTGTGTGCTTATTCCATAGAGCTTTAACATGATTTTATTGCATTCTCAGCAGCTCTTCCGTCGAGCTATCAGACCACCTATGTTAAGGCTCACTTCCACCTCTTTTATCTTCTCCTTTGTCTGTCTTATAACAAGGTTAACATTTTCAAAAATAGCTTTATTCTAGCACGATTGGCATTTAGAAAGGTGTTTGAGTTTCCAAACTGAGGAGAGGGTTTACATGCATAAGCTGCTCCCAACAGTCTCTGACCGTGCTAACAAAGAAAGTGTGAGACGTCCACTTCCGCATGTACTTGAATCTCATTTAAATTGCCTGAACTCTTTTGTCGTAATCAGGAGTAGGGTATGGTCGGAGGCAAGCCTATCAAGGTGCTCAACTTTGATTTTTGGGAAGTTCGCTAGCGTCGCGTCGTTTAATAACACCCTGTCCAGGCAAACCTAGATCCTTTATAGGCCTTCTTGGTTGTTCGTCCAAGTGAAGGGGGTGCCTGAAAAGCCTGCGTCCACAACTCCCCCCGTGATCATTAAGTTTTTCAAATATGTGAAGTTGTTGTCTTGGTCTAATCTGCCTCCCAGCTTCTTGCTCTAGTTCTAGATGATGTTGAAGTCCCCAGCTAGGAGCCATGGTTCACCTTGTAGAGATGCTTCAGCTCTTAGATTGTCCCATAGCCTTCTCCTCGCATGGCGGTTGCAGATAGCATACACTAAGTTGAGCTTGGTTCGTTTGTTCCTGCCTATTGAGATCTATCTAGAGAGATGTTGATTGACAATATCTGTAATATCAAACTGCACCAAATTTATGTTCTAAATAACCCAAATGTATTTGTTTTGTTCAACATAAAATTATAGTGTTTCTCATAGCCTAGTTTTTGATAGCCTGATTAGGTTTTACCATGAGCTTTTGTGCTCCAATAGCACCAGGATGTAAGGTTTGTACCTTTTAGTTATGTTCAGCAGTTGATCGTTCTATTGTTCACACCTCTTGCATTCCAGATTATTGCACTAATCATTGATGGGACTGGATGTGGTTGTATGGAGTTCTAGAACTCGTCCGAGTTGTAGTTGCACTTTTAGTTTTCTGCTTACCTTCTTTCCTTCCTCTTTTAGGCAGCTTGGCCTACTATGGATCCTCCTCATTTACCTCTTCTTGGTGTCTTTGATTGTAATTCTTAATAGGATATGTAGACGGTTTCAACTAGGAAATATCATCCGGCATTTCCTCCACTAGGAAGTAAGTTTCTAAAGCCGATGTAATGTCTTCAGTATGGAATGTCTCTTTAGGCGACTATAAGAAGTAGGCGAGGTCTCGCTAAACTTCCCCTCGAGGGACCGAGGTAGGACATTTATGGATGGGTGGTGTGAAAGCGAGTGGCGTTGGATTTCCCGGGGCGGTTGCTGCATCTGGGGTGGGGCTTCACATTACGGAAGCTGTGGGTGGGTCGAGGCTCCATGGATGCACCAAGGGTGTGTTTTAATTATAATCCTCATTTCTTCATGATAGTTAATGTCCTCAATTATTTGGGGTTACACGTCACTACAATATATGTGGTAGAGGGTGTTTTATTTATCAGAGTAATTTAAGGGATGGGGGCTGTCTTCACTATCACGAGCGTCGGAATCTCAGGCGGGGCATCACAACATTTGCTTATGAGTCTGATAGGAGCTCGAGAATCTTGAAGCGGTATGTGGGCTCAATGAGTTCACCCAGTTCCTTAGTTTGTAGCTGCAGAGTTTACCACTTCTTTTTCAGAAGCATCTATCTGTTCTCTTGATTTTCCATTTCTTGGTGCTTCTGTTCCTTCTTGTTGTCCGCTACATGCTCTTCTGATGCTGGAGGGGACTGGGGAGAGGCGGGTTAAGGGCCAGTGTCTATTCTTCCATTTGAGCAGCATCAGCTTGGTCTGTGCTACCTATCTCCTGGTTGATCTTTGAGCACAACTCCCACATTTGCTTGGTTTTAATCATGGTCGGCTGCACCAAAGCTTGCTTAAGTCTCTCACATTCAGACACATTGTAGCACTACAGTTTGCATCTTGAGTAGTAAGCCAGCTTGCCTTTGTAAATGACTTTGTCTCACCTTCACCGGCAGTGCTACCTATGTATATTTCTCTCTACAATGGAGTTTTTTAGTCGACCGCGATAAGCAAATGGGCATAAGCCGGGCATGTCCAGGCCAACATACTTTCATGGGTCTTTAAGAACATACTGAGCTCATCTCCTATCAGTCGAATTAAACCCTCATAAAAAATAGAGCACTATCAACCTCAAGTTAAGACAACGTCGCTGGCCACGCGGGAGATTCGAAGACGGAGCGAGATGATGTCGTTTCTGCTGAGAGAACGAGTAAAGCAGACGACGTCGTTTGAAACCAGTAGAGCTTCGCGCTTCAATTTTGTTTGCTCTGCAAATGGTGCCATTCCTTCTGCAGTCCTCCTCTGTTCTTCTGTTTTTCAATAGCTATATATATAGCTCTCTTGTATTGATTTTGGTCACTTCTGAAAGATCAATAAAAGAAGGATTCTATTTAGAGTGATCTCCTCTCATCAACTTGCAAAAACCCTAGCTTCTTGTCATGGTATCAGAGCAAGAATTTAGGTGAGAATTCATGAGATTCTGGTGAAATTCAGTTCAGTTCTTAAACAGGCCTAATATCAAGTCTTCGAATCTGTTAGTCAATTGCTGAGATTTGATCATTCTTTGCTTCATCGCACATTTATCTTCTTGATCATCTTGATAATTGTTGATATGATTCTCCGATCATCATGCCGAACGTTTCTGAAACTCACACTGAGTTTACTGGCGATTTTCCTCAAGTACTTGCAAATTCAGGTACTGATTCTCCAAATTCACAACTTAGCTTGCGACATGCTTACTATGTCAAACCTTGTGAACATTCTGGTATGAAAATTATACCTATCACGCTGACTGGAATTGAAAATTTTGAACCATGGAAAAGAAGCATGACGATAGCTTTGTCTACTCGAAACAAATTAGGATTTGTTTATGGAACTGTTGAAGTGCCTAGGAGAAATTCAGATCTATGGCTTGATTATAATTGTGCAAATAAAACAGTTGTTGCTTGAATACATAATACACTGGAACCTGGAATCTTTAAAACTATAATATATATCAGTGATTCAAAGGTTCTTTGGACTGAACTTACCACAAGATTTAGTGAGAGAAATGGATTGAAAAAGGCTCAACAGCTGGCTGAATATTATTCCATCAGACAAGATAAATCTGACTGTGGATCAATATTTCTCTAAGTTCAAGGGTCTGAAAGATACCATAACTAATATGGTAAACATCAGAGGATGTGATGGTTCAGTAAATTGTATCAAACACTCAGATGAACAGCTTGACGAGGAAGAGAATCAAACTATGCATTTTCTGATGGGCTTAAGAGACGAATTCATTACTATAAGAGGAAATATTCTGCTTATGCAGCCTCTCCCCAAATTAGATGCAGCTTATTTTATGATTGTTCAGGAAGGTAATCAAAGGCACCATTCTAATAAAAACCTGACAGATGCCACTACCTTGTTCAACAGAACAATATACTCAAATCAACTACAAACTGAGAAGAAGTACCAGAGGAACAACAATGATGTTCAAACCAGAGATACATCAGTAGAATGTAGTTACTGCAAGAAGATTGGCCACACCAAAGTGTAATGTTATAAACTCATTGGTTACCTTGAAAACCACAAATTTTACAGACCTCCCACCCCTAGGCAATTGGCTAATAGAAAGAAATTTGCAGCTTATTCTCAAGTGAACTAAGCTCAACAAGGAACTGAAGACATGCAGGTTGGTTCTCTTTTCAATCTGACTGATATTGGAGATCAATCTTCATTGACCTTTTCAGTGTCTCAATTGAAAGAAATTGTCAAGCTGCTAAATGTTACTACTGCAAATAACATTTCTGGAACTTCATCATCTGAAATTCCCACTGCTAACACAATCATGTCCAGTATTCACCATAGTTTCTTAGTAATAATTGATGAAAGTACTTGGATTATTGATTCAGGTGCATCCAATCACATTACCTCACAATTTCATATTCTCCTTGATCCAAAACCTATTTATTCTAACATCCATCTTCCTAATGGCCAGATTACCTCCATTACTCACATGGGTTCAGTAAAACTTTTTTCTTCCCTTCATCTTTCCAATGTTTTATATGTTCCTACTTTCAAATATAACCTCATTTCAGTCTCTCAACTTCTTCAAAAATCCTGTCACTCACTAACATTTACCCATGACACTTTTGTCTTTCAGGACCTTGTATTGAGAAGAATTATGTGATTGGTAAGCTGAATTAGAAGTTATACGAAGTTCATATCTTTCCCAAAATCACACCTCTTGTTGCTGCCTCCACCATCCAGTCCAACACTACTTCAGTTTGGCATCTGAGACTAGGCCATGCCTCTTACACAACCATGAGACACATTCCTCAGCTATCAATTCCCTCCTCCACCACCACATGTGAGACTTGTCCATTAGCAAAGCAGTCAAGGCTACCTTTTCCAGTTAGTACATCTACTTCCAAACATCCTTTCCATCTTATTCACTGTGACACTTGGGGACCTTACAAGGTTAAAACATATGATGGTTTTTCATATTTTCTCACTATGGATGACTATAGTAGAGCTACTTAGGTTTACTTGTTAATAAATAAATCTGAAGTTACTATACCATTAGTCATTTCATTTCTTTTGTGGAAAACCAGTTTTCTACTTGTGTAAAAATACTTAGAAGTGATAATGGTACTCAGTTTCTAAATCAGAACCTCTTTACATGTTATCTTCAAAAGGTATTATTCATCACACATCTTGTGTTGAAACACCACAGCAAAATGTAAGAGTTGAGAGGAAACATATGCATACCCTTGATACCCTTTGTCCTTCTGGAGAGATTGTGTACTCACATCCACCTACATAATCAACAGACTTCCTGCTAAATCCCTTTCCTTCAAAACATCTTATGAGCTCCTCTTCCAGACTCCTCCAACATACTCTCATTTCAAAGTCTTTGGTTGTCTTTGCTTTGCCTCTACTCTGAAATCTCAAAGGGACAAGTTCTCACCTAGAGCCATCAGAAGTGTCTTTCTTGGCTATCCTTTTGGAAAAAAAAGGTTATAAATGCTTTGACACAGAGAAACAAACTATTTTCTTCAGTAGAGATGTTGTGTTTCTAGAACATATATTTCCCTATAAATCCAGTTCACACACACACATTGATCACCCTGATCAGTCTCATTTCTCTTCTCCCACCTCAGATTGTCCTCATTGTCTTATGGACAACCATCCTTCATTTACCCTCCCTCCTTCTCTGTCTTCCTCCCCCACTACACTACCTGATGAAAATATCGCACAACCTCCCTCATCATTAATGCCACTCTTGGACTATTGTTTTTGAACAAAAAGCATAACACAATAACTTCAGGTTGACTGTTCGTTGGTTCATTGTAGATCCAAGTAGATAATCTGACAGAGACGTTTACTTCATTCACCTATTTGGTTAATACTCTATTACTATGCATTCTGGATTTCCCCGTAGACAAAGGGTTGCTGATGATGAAGCCAGCGGCAGAAAGCTGATGCATTTACATAACAAATCTAAACTAGTTAAAAGGTATAGATAGATAGGGGCTGCAAGCACATGTAGTTTTATGTATCTGTCCCGAGTTGACGACCCCCCAGACTCCCACATTGTTTTACTGAAATCATGTTTAGATTTCCCATGTCCGTCACACCTTCTGTGTTTCCAACATTATTCATTTTGGCGCTTACCGAACTTCAGCTTTCTACTGAAGGATTTGCAGGCGGAGATTCTGAGGTCTGCAGCACCTTCGAGTGCCATGAAGATGGCCGGATCATCAACACATGCTACATGTCTCTGTGCTAAATGCGCTACAAAATGCTACCATAGTTTCCTTCTCATTCTTGTAGCTTGTAGATGAATTGCACACAAACAGTTCCTCATCGCACAAAGGTCTAAAATTCACTACAAATCCTTTTTATAGCACTCCCACTCACAACTAACTACAACCACCCAACATCTGATGAACTGGAAGGAAATTTGACTGCCTTCTCGTTTAAGCCCAAAAGAATCCTACACTAACCCAAGTCGCAGATTCCTAATTAAAAAAAGAAAAGAAAAAAGAGAGTTCATTATCTTAGATAAATATGGAATTGCAAATGCAGCGACAACCCTTATTAGAAAAAATCCACTAAAAAAGACACAGAATCTCACATAGCTTCCATTACAAAAACTTAATTCATATAAAAGAAATTCCATCTACAGGTTGAGAGGTTTCAAACTCATCATATATGATGCTGACACTAGACTCGAGCGCTCGATCTTGACAAAGGTTGATCACCATTGAGCAGACGAGATAAAGGGAAACAAATGATGATTTGACGAACAAAGGAGGACTTGATACTCTCAAATTGTTTAGAATTTCATCGCTTCTTGGATAACTATGTTCATCAAATAATAAATTTTGGTGAAGAACGAGGTATTTCTGATGAATATGTAAGTTATAAAAAAAGAATAAAACGACGCCATTTTGTACAAAGCTAAAACGGTACTGATTGAAGCAACTTAAACTAAAACGACGCCGTTTTAAATTAAATAAAAACGGCGTCACCTGAGGAAGTAGGTACTCCCGATGCATAAAAGAATGGTTGATAAAAACTTGTTTTCAACTCATCAAGCAAGTATACTTATAAGATAGAAATCAATAATCCATCCCATAGAAATTAATATTCATCGGTTGCACCTGAATATTCACTTATACCAGCACATTCATCTGCTAATATTTTATATCTATTATATGACATATTCAGTTTTTAAAATTTTAATTTAATTTTTGAATTTTTATTTTAAAAAAATGTCTGCCGTTTTATAATTTTTTTTAATTTAGAACGGGTTGGTTTTATTAAGTCCTCGTGGGGAGGAGAAAAAC
>NQLW01000072.1:50589-67799 GCA_002312845.1 Kalanchoe fedtschenkoi
ATTAAAAGATATTTTATTATTTTAAAACTTAAACTTTCAAATTTATGAGTAATATTACTTAATAATCTCAACTAAGCGAAGTTTGAAATTTTATAATTATATAATTCGCATACGTATATTCTTAGTGTTTATTGGACTAGATTAAGGAATACTTGCGAAATTTTATCTTATATATTATCATTACAAAGAAAGTTCAATATTTATATTATATGTTATCCCTTTATTTTTTTTATTTCTTTACGGGTGAGATTTAGCAAATTTATTTTATTTAAAATTTTAAATTTAATCTACTCCCTTTATTAAGTAACTAGATACATTTTACTTAAAAATCATATTCCCCTTGATTGTCTCTTTATTTGTTTCTTAGTTATCTCTGTTTTTCTTATTTATAATCAAATTGGTATAATTTTGACAATATCCTCACATCGCATATATGTTAATTAAAAATAAAAAATTCAAAAGGGACCCTGAACTACCACCGTTTACCCAATTGCGGTCAGAACTATCACGATTTTCAAAAAGAGTGCGATGAAAAAAATGGATTGATTTTATAAAATAAAATTCACCATTACATTCCAAAACTAATATTATTATAAGACTTAGATTTATATGTGAAAATTACATCGTTTGGTTATCAAAAGACGTCATTTTCTTTATGTGCGCAAAATGATATAATTTATTTTGGTAACCAAACGACGTAATTTTTTCACATAAATTTAAGTCTTATAATAATATTAGTTTAACAATGTAATGGTAAATTTTATTTTAAAAAATCAATTCAATTTTTTTTCATCGCACCCTTTTTAGAAATCGTTGTAGTTCTAACCGCAATTAGGTAAGTGGTGGTAGTTCAGGTCCCTTTTGAGTTTTATCCCTTAATTAAACAAGTAAAAAATATGACAATTATTATATATTAGAGTCTAATGTTTTTGAAGTTTTAAAATTAATGATGATGGGACACGTTTTGAGTCTAATTTAATAGATGTTTAGACACATTAATAATTAATCATTATATATATATAATTAATTAAATAAATAAATCATAAATTTAGGTGTTTTGTAAATTTGCATAATAATCTCAACTATTTTATTTGATTAGATAAGAAATTATATGATTCGTAAAGAGATATTTTTTTATTTTAAATTTATGAGTAATACTACTTAATAATTTCAACTAAAGTAAATGTTTAAATTTATAATTATATAATGCATACATGTATATTATTAATGTTTGTTGGACGAAATTAAGGAATCCTTGTCAGATTTTATCATTACTTATTTAATATATCATATGAATATATTAAGTTTATTTCAAATTCAAAAAATTGATGATGATGATGATAGATCATATTTGTAATAGTTGACATGTGTCTTTTTCTGATTTGCTATACATAAAAGAGTGTGTTTTGATAAATGTTAAATACACAAACATCAATCATTTCAATCAATATCTTTAAGTAGTTTGGGAAAAAATCTTGGTTGTTGTTAAATTTGTAGCAATAATTACTTAAATTTAAAATTATATCCATGAATACCCCCATCTATAACCTTCCAAAATAGGTTAGTATTATCCAAATGAGAGTGGCTTCTCAACAAATCATGATCATTTTAATATCAACAATCGATTCATGGTAATCACATGTTAATTATCTTATTCCATATAATGAAATATATTATATGTAATTTAAAAAACCCATTAAACAATAAAAAAAAGAAAAAAAGAAAAAAAAAGCCCGACAGCGAGCCACAAGCTAATGAGTATTAAAGAGAATTCCGTCAATTTTGGACAAAATTCCGCTAGACCCTTCTTGTGTATTGGACCATGTGTATCTATGGCCTGTAAAGGAAGCATCAACCAAATATGTCATAGTACAGAAGTTAGATAATTTAGATGTGTCCCTCAACCTGACTAGATTGTCAATCCTGTGATTGGTATGGAGGAGGCAATTGAAGTCACCTGGAACAGCCCGAGGAGAAGTCATGGTGGAGGTAATACTAGTGAGATCAGACCATAAGGTTGCTCTACTAAGTGGATGGTTGAAAGCATAAATAATTATAACATGGAAGATTTGACATTAAGTTGTTATCTAACAATGAATATACTGAGAGGAGGAACTGATAATAATAACTGAGGTGATTGTACTAATCTTCTAAGCCAATAAAATTCTTTTATAATCATGATCCTGAAAATTGGAGGTAAAATGTCAGGCCCCATGCTGAGAAAATCTCTTAAGGAGAGAATCATAGGATGCAGGGGAGAGCTTGGTCCCAAGTAATCAAATAAACTGAAAACGATTGGAAAGAACACAGTTCATGATTTCATTTTGTTTAATAGAGGAATTGAGACCCTTAATGTTCCAATATGCTATTTTTAAAACATGGGAAGTAGGACATCGAGAGGTGTTTAAAGTAGAGGCACTCCTTAAGATCATTACTCGAGCAGGAAGTTGTTCCTGGATATTGGAACTTATGTCTGCTGTCCTTGATCTTCCTTTTTTTTTACCAATGTGAAACTATCTTGATCAGGGGACGATGGCTGAGTTAAGGAGCTCATGACTTGACTGTCTAGAACTATGTCTGGGGTTGGACTTGATTTTGGAGAGGTAGCCATGCTTGAATTAGTACCAACCATACTACTTCTAGGACTTATAAGGTTTATATTACTTCTAGATGGAGTATTTTTGATTTTATCAACAATGGCATTAGTCGGCATCTGTAGGGGTAGTACTTAGAGCTTGTGGTTGGCCTTCTGCATTAGAAGTGATAGCAGCCTCAAAATAAGTGGGAACATCCTCTACATTCAGAACTGGTCTAGGTTTAGGAATCCAATGTTGAATTATGACTTTGGAACAATTATCAGCATTGTGACCAAAAAGATTGGAGTTGGGGCGCCAATGAGGCTTCCATTCATAATCAACTAGAGCCATGAATAGTGATAGATTGAATAGGTTGTTTATCTGTAGATAATTCAACATAGACACGGGCAGATTGAAACATCTCTTGGCGGGCTATAAAGTCATCTGTACATATGGGCTTGCTTTTTTCCTGTTCCTTGGGTGGTGTTCCTTCTTCTCACCTAGTATATGCAGAGGATATGGTGATCTTCTCTATGCTAGTCTCAGTTCAATCAGGGGCCTCAGTAGAGTCATTGACAGATTTTGTAAGAGTTCTTGGCAGGAGGTGAATCAAGGTAAGTATGCGATTTTTTTCTCCCGTCATATTTCTAGAGTGAGAATGTTGGCTATCCTGAGAATGAGTGGCTTTAGGGAGGGGAGTTTTCCTATGGTTTATTCGGGGGTCCCTATCTTGCCAGGAAGACTGAAGATTGGTCATTTTGATGGGATTATTGCTTGCATTAGATCTAGGGTGGAGAGTTGGCTCGAGAAGTTGATTTTGTTGGGGGGCGAATAACATTGATCCGCGCTATTTTAACTGTGTCCTTTCTCCACACTATGTCTTCTTTTGTTGTTCTGAAGATGGTGCTTATGCGGATTAACTTCATTTTATTAGCATTCCTCTAGGATTCAGGGAAGGCGAGGAGGACCCATTTGGTTAGTAGGAGGATGGTTTGCAGTTCGATCCAGGAAGGGGGAGTTGGTATCAGAAGTACCTTCCAGATGATGGAGTCCTTACATGGGAAGCTTGCCTGGAGCTATTGGTGTCAGTCTTCCAATTGGTCTCATCTCATGGCGGCCAAGTATGGTCATCCTCAAGTTTTTATGGAGTATCAGGTGTCTGGATCTTCTATTTGGTGTGTTATTCGGCCTTTAGCTGCCATGTTGAGGCCTCGGATAGAGTGGATTTTTGGGAGGGGAGATACTAGTCTTGGCCATGCTTTTCCTTTACACATTCTTCCTGATCATTATCGGGTCCTTCCGGTTAATGTGTCTCTCGGAGGAGTCCATATTGGTTCATTTGCCAGTGGAGGTGAGGATCCGGCTGGGCAAGGTCCGTCTTCAGGAGGAGTGCGAGGATCTTGCAGTGTGGCGTGACAGTAGATTTGGTTCCTTTCCAGTGGCTGACTTTCGTGCTCTGGTGTCCCATCATGTGCTTTCTTCAGAGTATGATTGGTTTTTGGTTCGCTGACTTCCTATGAAAGTGTCAACTTTTCTTTGGAGGCTTTTTCATAGTGCTATTGATATTGATACCCGAGTTTAGGGCAATTGTGTGGCTTTAGCCTCCCGATGTAGGTTTTGCGCTCATCCTCGGTGTGAATCTTTGGATCATCTCTTCGTTGGTGGGGATTTGGCCTCAGGACTTCAGAGTTTAGTTAGTCAGATTTTAGATAAACCTCGCATTTCTAGTATCTCAGATGGTCTCGGATTTCCCAGTATTATGCTTCCAATCAGATGGATTTTGTTATAACGATGATTATTGGCTGTGATCTATGGAAGATTTGGTGTGAGAGGAATAGGCAGATCTATAAAGAGTCTGGCTCACAGAGTAGAATCTTTCACAGAGTTCATCAGTAGATTTTAGATCTTGCCCCTTTGTTCCCAGTTACCTCTCCTTATCTACCTTTGGACTCTTTGTCTCTCCAGTCCTTGGGAGTCCCAAAGCTTGTGGTGCCCTGGAGAAGAGTTAGTTGGGTGGCTTGGTCACCTGGGGATGGACTTACTCTGAATGTGGACAGTTCGGCTACTGCTAAGGTGGTTACGGAGGAGGAGTGATCCGAGATGCTTCTGGTTATCCGAGGTTGTTGTTCTCGGTGAGTTATGGGGACTTTGTATCGAATGTGGAGGCTGAGTTTCGAGCTGTTTTGGATGGTATTAGACTGGCGGCATTCTATTCGTCATCTTTTGTGGATGCTTAACCTGGGAAATTAGCTTGCCCTTGGAATTGTGTCTTAACCTTGAGGAGGATTCGAAGTATTGTCGAGAGTGCTACGGTAGTACCTATTTTCAGGGAGGCTAATGATGTTGTCGATAGTTTGGCACATTTTGCTAATGATTTTGGGTGGGTTTCTTCTACCAGGGCTTTAGATTTCTCTTCAGAGGTAAGGACAGCTCAGCTCAATGCAGATCATATGTCCTTTTATAATATTTGGTAATTTCTTGTTGTTAGTTTTGGGGCTGAGTGCCATCCCCTCCTTAGCTCTTGCTTTGTAGGCTCTATGAGTTTTGGTTTATGTTTGTTTTAAGCCTATATGTGATGGTTCATTGTATGGTCATGAGTTAGGTTTTTTTGCTCTTTTGTTTAATAAAATATTTTTTTTAATGTAATTTTTTTTAGGGCTTTCAGCGTCCATAAATGAAGATTCAGATTAGGGAGTCGAACCTAAACTGAAAGAAACTTACCAATATTGAAATTCAAGTCAAGATCTCGCTTCCAAGGTTGTAGCACTAAAGGTTTGTCATCAAACGGTCAGGGACCCTTCTCCATGATATCATCCATTGAGGACTTATTTTCAAAGATGAAAAGGAAAATGTCATGCCTCAGTTCTTAGAATTTAACAATGTTCTCTCCTCTCCATCTCTTCTTAATGTAATTTTTCATGGTATAAAGGGATGGGCGCAAATCAAAAACAGCCCCTACCAGTGTGGTATCACAATCAAGAATGCCTTCTGACCACGTTTCTTCATCAAGAATGACATCTTCCCCTCATGAGTAATTTGAGTCCATAAATAGCTTGAGGCCATCCTCCATCCTCTTATTCTTGTAACCAGTGATGCCCATGAACCCTTAATTTAATCCTGGAAGTTTCCTTCATTAGATCAATTCCTATCATCCATAATTTCATTGTTATTCTCCATGGATCAGGCTGGGATTGCTGGTGGAATGCCGATCGAAGATGGCGCCGGAGTTGCCATTAGAGAAAATTTAAATTTTGCTTCAAAGGTCACCGCAATCGCCTGCTAAGAAAACCCTTCAGTTGTGATGATCAAATTGTTACCATATAAGGTGAACATATTTCGTCTGATCAGAACTTGTATTTGAGTGTTGCGTATGCACTATGATCAAAGCGTCCTAAAAGAAAATTTGGAATGGTCTCATAAATTTCACAGATTAAAGTTCCCTGAATTATGGAAGGGGACTTTAATGTCATTTCCAACTAGAATGAATATAAAGGTGGCAGGATGCTTGATGATGAGAGCATTATAAAATTTATCTCTTTCATCCTTCAATATTTTTTACTTGATATCTCTTCATCGGTCCCTTCCTTTTCTTGGACCAATAATCAACATGGTATTAGAAAAATTTATTAGAAACTAGACAATGTTTTTTATAAATACTGAAGCTTTGATTAACTTGTCAGGGATCAAAGCTAGTTATTTACCAAGAGTTCATTCAGATCATATGCAGATATTGGTGAGTTTGGTGAAGTCTGACTTGAGGCCTTATGAGTTTAGGTTTCTTAAAATGTGGTGTGATCATGAGCATTTCAATCAAATAGTTAAAAAAAGTGAAAAGTCATAAATCATCCTAATGGTTTGGTTAACTTGCAGTTTGAATTAACTTATCGTAGATCATAGCTCGGGAGTTGGAATAGAAGTGTCAATGGACATATTGACAGGAATATTGAAGACTCTATGTTCAAAATTCAAGCTCCAGATGAGGAGCTGACAAGAAATTGGCAGGATGATGTTTTTAAGAGTACGCAATCTGAAAAAGAAAATCTTAACAGATGGCAAGCTATTTAGTATGGGCTTTTAGAAGACAAGGCTAGAATTTATTGGCTTAAAGGAGGTGACAGAAATAGTAAAGTGTTTCGTGCTACTATTAAAGACCAAGCTAGAAAGAACAAAATTAAAATTCAGTCGGATGATGGTTTAGAGTTTGATGACATTAAAATCATTGGTGATCTAGCAGTGGATTATTTCTCAGAGTTATGTCAAGGTTCTAGATATCATCATAATCATGTGTTATTCAACTGCACTTCCAAGCTAATCTCTGATGTAGAGAATGAAAGTTTAAACAGAATTACTCACAAAGATGAAATCAAAGGGGCATTTTTTATTTGAATCCACCCAATGCTCCAAGTCCTGATGGTTTTATTGGTTTTCTTTATCAATCTTGCTAGAATTTGATTAAGGAGGATTTTTTAAAGCTATTCTGCAGTTTTGGAAGCCAAGGACAATAATTTCGAAAGGTATTTCAACAGCAAATATTTGATTAATTTTCAAAATTCAGAATGCTAAATCTTTTAAGGATCTAAGGCCTTCGTCCTAGCATTATCTCCCAAAAGCAATCTGGTTTTATCTAAGGAATGAGTATTATGGAGAATATTGCCTTTTCTCATGAGCTTTCTTAAGATTTTGAATAAAAAAGTGAGAAGCAATAATGTGCTTATTAAGCTAGATTTATCAAAGGCTTACGATAGAGTGAAATGGTCCTTCCTCCATGAAGCTATAAGAGATATGGGTTTTTTCTGAAAACTGGATTGATTTGATTTACAGACTGCATAACAATTACTGATATTCAATTAAACTTCAAGGTCTCATGTCTGGGTTTTTTCAAGCTAGTTGTGGTCTTAGATAGGGTGATCCTTTATCTCCTGCTCTTTTTACTTTGGTGACATTTATTTTTAAAAGTAATTTGAATCTCAAGATTCATCAATAAAAGATTACAGAATTGTCTTGCAGCAAAAGGTTAAAAGCTACTTCTCAACTGCTTTTTGCAGATGATTTTCTCTAATGATGCAAAAGCTTCTGTGAAAAACAAAAAAATCTTCTCGATGATTTTTGTACTACTTCAGGTCAGGTTGTTAATCTGGATAAAATAATATTTTATCCCATCAAAAAAATCAGCCAGACTTTTATAAGGAAATTCCAACATATTATGAACTTTCAGAAAGGTAATTTACCTGCCAAGTATCTTGGAGTTCCTCTTTATTATGGCAAAACCAGAGCTGAGTTCCTTTACTCTCTCATAGATAGAATCCACAAGAAGGTTACTAGGCGGAAGGCTAGAATGCTTTCTAGGGAGGCAAATTAACCATTATTACATCCGTTATGAACTTCATCCCCATTTACACCATGTCTGTACTTCCAATTCCCAAAAAAGTTATTAGGTAGTTGCATAGAATTATAACTGATTTTCTTTAGAGTAATGGTGATCCGAAAAGATTTCATTGGATCTTTTGGAATCAGATTGCAAAATCTATTGAAAAAGTTGATTAAATCGGAAGTTTATGGTCGAGGTTCATTTCTTTTCAAAAGTAACATGATTTGGAGTTTTTTGAAAAACAAGATACTACCGGTCTATATTTATGAATCTAAAATACAAACTACAAAGTTCCAACATTGCTGACAGAAAAATTTGGAAGGAACTATCTCCCATTGACATGCACAATAATAGTTTTTCAAAGATTGGTAAAGGTCAGATATCTTTCTAGACTCAAATGTGGTGGACAATGGAAAGTAATTTTATTATTCTTGCTGGATATGATGAAGGTACAATTTGTAGTATTTGGAATGATTACAAGAGAAAAGAACAATTTTTAACATATCTCCCAGGTGATATTCAACAATATGATAATTTTATTGCATTAAAAATTCAGAAAACAAACTCATTTGGATGAATTCGGGGGATGTCTCCTGTTGCTCTAAGGAATATAGAAAATTAATCACAATTTAATCCAATGTTCAGATGTCTTAGTGGAAGAAATACGGGCAATCTTGGATTCCTTCCAAATGCAATTGCTTCTTATGGAAGTGCTTTCAACAGATTATTCCAGTGGATGAAAACATTTAAAAAGCAAAAATATCTCTGGTTTTTAAGTACATCTGCTGCTCTAATGGCAATCAACAGTCATTGGACCATCTCTTAATATTCACTAATGCTGCTCAAAATGTTTGGAAGCTTCTAGATAGACTTGTTGATATTCAAGTGCAATATACATCCTTTTACCAGGCAGCACAAGTCTGGATTAAAAATACTTCCATTTCTTCTTAATATGGCTGTCTCAAAATCCTGGCTTTTATTTTTACTTCCTAAGAAATTTGGAAACAGAGAAACAAATCAAAGTTTGAAGAGCTAAGAGATATTAATTCAATTCTTTCAAAAATCAACTTCCAGCTTCAATAACATGATTATCTTATCAAACCAGAAAGTAAAGCTAGTTGGACAGAGGAATAAACTCTACAAAGCCTGCATATCTCTGTCTCTATGCCTAAGCAGATACTTGGAAAATGGATTCCTTGTACTCTATGTGTTACTCTGAATACTCATGGAAGAATCAAAGGTAGTAACAACAGGGGAGGTGGCATTTTTAGGGACAACCAAGGTAATTTTGTTCTCACCATCAGCTTTGTTCAGGATTTAAATCAAGACCAATTTGAAGTCATTCTCACAATTCTTTCAAGAGCAGTAAAGACAGCTAAAGACAACAATTTTAATATTGCAGAGTTGCAAAGTGACTCCACATGGTTTATTGACAGTCTAAAAGGTAATCAAAATCCTCCATGGAAATGCTTAGATTTAAGGGTAAACTACAAAAACATACCCCGAACTACCGTCCATTTTCAAATTAAGTACCGAACTTTTAATTTCTTCAATTTCAGTACCGAACTTTTTAATTCTTCAATTTCAGTACTATATACTTAATAAAATGAGAAATTAACATGAAATATGAGAATTAATTTGTAAGTCTAACTCTTTAGCTAGAATTTTAGAACTTGCATAAACATATCGGACCCAACATATGTTTTTTTATATAAATTTTCTCATTTTATTAAGTGTATAGTACTGAAATTGAATAAATTAAAAGTTCGGTACTTAATTTGAAAATGGACGGTAGTTCGGGGGTATGTTTTTGTAGTTTACCCTAGATTTAATTGATCATTTAAGAAATTGGTATTGTAAGGTCTCTATGAGAATAGTTAAGAGAGAATGTAACTTAGCTGCAATAACAATTGCGGAGACTGCAATTGGAGAATTTGCCCATCACAAATGGGAGGAGCAAAGCTTTGTTTTTATAGCTTTGGTCTTTGTTGAGGATTTTTATGGTGTCGATCGAGGATTGTAACCCGATGTTTGTAGTGACGGAGGGCGGGCTGTTGTCGTCCTTCTGGCTTTTTTGACGCTGTGTTTTGTATTTGTTCCTATTCTTAATAAATTTGCTTTTTTAACAAAAATAATAAAAAATAGGTTATACTTTGGACATAGTTCTTGCACTTTGATTCTTGTTCGTCATGCATAGTTCTTATTATACTCAGTTCTTCTTCGAGCTACAAATTAAGTGTGGTTCTTTTATGCCCCCTTTTATTGAGATTTGATGAAGGTTGAAGTTTCGTTTTTAAGCCATAAGATTTAGTATGATACACTTTTAGGTGAGACTGTGCAACATGCAAATGGATGTTCCAATTATCTATACAAGTTATATTCTAATAACTCTTCGGTAATATTAGGTTTGTTCTATGACTCACGTTCATTTAAGTCTTCATTTTGGTCTGCTTCAAGTTTTGTCTCCTTATATAAAGCCATTTTTCATCTCATACAATTTTAAATTTTAAATTCAACAGAACATGATATCGGTAGAACTCTCATATTTTGTGTTCCTTTCGTCTATCATAATTGGTATAATCCCTGGATGGATTTATTGTGTAAGAAATTTTTTCTCATCCAATAATGTGGTAAAGTAATCTATAATTTATTTACCAAGTAATTTATTTTTACAGTAATGTTTCCCAAACTTTATAATGAGACGGATAAACAATAGTAATAGGGGTTAAAAGTGAAGAATGTTGAATAGTTCAAAAAGAAATTTTTATTATTCACGCTTGTATTTTTTATAGTGTAGTGCTGATAATCATCAGTTGTACACTATATATTTACTCAATGTCAGCCATTTTTACAACAACTTCAACCTATGATGACTCCACAACAACCTAATATGTTCACTTACAAAAAAGCCTCCACTAATGTTCCTATATTTTCTTTTCTTTTCTATGACTTCATATTTAAAGTTCTCATATGTGCTTCAATCATTCGTAGATTAGCTTTCTGAATTATGTAATTATAAGAGTTGTTTCAATTTTAAGTTCATTAATAAAAAAAGTAATATATTTAATATAAGATATATAAAATTATATATTTTGAATTTCAAATACAATTAAAAAATTATTAACGATAAAAATAGTTTTCAAGTTGATTGTTACATATCTATTTTATGAGCGGTCGCTAGTTTGGTCTTAGTAATGATCATAAAATTTGATTTTGGAATTGATTGCAAAAGTGGTTTATAAAGAGGATAGCATGAACTTGCAAACTGGTTTCATAAGTGATTCTGAGCTTGGTTGTCAGATTAGCCGCAAATTTATGAACATCATAAGGGCTGAAAGAGGAGAACTGCAACACGACATTTTTTTTTTGAATTAGAACACTCATCTAAAGGGATGCAAATGGTGCACCCAAGAATATGCAAAACTTTTTCTGATTTTGCCGCCATTGTTGGGAGAACAGTATCCAAATGCACTCAAAAATTCAGTCAAAGTTTGATATATCTTTAATATTTGTAATCCCAGATACATCAAATAATACCATTCCAATTCAAACTAGTTCATAATACAAATAAAGTAAACATATTAATAAAATACACAGACAAATTAATCTTTAATTTTGATTTTTTTTCCTTTTAAGCATTTTGAGGAGTTGAAATGCATTTGAATTAATATACATAATGTTTTTAATTTTATTTTAAAATTACGATTATATCATTTTTTTAATCCAAATTAAAATTCCTGATCTCGTCACGACATCAAAATTCAATAAATTATGCTCAAAACTAAACCATTTGTAGCTCGATGAGCTTCACTATCTCAGATAATAGCTTTGCATAAAATTTTGATAACTGTTATTTTTTTTACAATTCATAAGATAAAGAAGAAGAGAGATATTCACGATTACATGTAAGCATAAATGCGGAAAAACTATAAGGTGATGTTCTGATAATGGAAAAACTACTTCCGACGTTCATTAACCACTATAACAAACAACCTGAGTTAGTATGAGCTAGTATCATGTGACGTTGAAAAACTTTAAACACTTAGTTCTTCATACTAAATTAGCATATGTGAGATGTAATTTCAGGCAGCATCATATGTTTGGTCAATAACTCACTCCTCGGCATAGCACGACTACCAACATCTGTGAAGTATACTAATTTTAATAATCTTAAATGCCGGCTTGTAAATCAACTACTTACCCGTTATTACAACCATCTGTAGACACAAGGATTGATATTCTCAGATATAAGGTTTAAGGTTCATAGCATACTGAAGTAATATAAATAAAAGATTATATGGTGAAACCTAACGAATTAAGCTGTCACAATGTTTGCACTGTTTATTTTATCTCAATCAACTCTGTGATGTCCATACCCATGTACTATGTTGTAGTTAATATCGAGGTCCCTGCTCCAACATAAGTATAAATGATCTCAGCATCGTTCATGTTGTTGGCTCATCGTTAAAACAAATATAAATTTCTAGGAAGAATTATAGAATGTTGATTTTCTGGTTGGTTGTCTAGCTCTGGCATGTGGCGATCAATAATCCATTTTAAAGAAAAGTTGGTTGAGTTAATCAATATACACAAATATGTTTGAACTAAAAAGTTTGAACTATGTATATCATACTTTTGAAACTAAAAAGTTCCTTCAGCTGGAAAATTATAAAGGGATATGCACCACTCACCAATCATGACAAAAAAAATCATGTTTTGGTCTCTATCGAACTATGTTACTACAAAAGAAAATAATTTTCACAATTATCGATTTGGTCTCTATTGATGACAAAAAGTGACCGCAAACTGAATAAGCGACTACATTCAAGATCAAAAGGGGGTCATAAGAAGGGCTGTTAAAGTGACAATCGCGAGATCACCAATCATGTTTTGCCAAAAATCCAATATAAATAGTAAGAATTAAAAGAGTATTTTAATATATATATATGGAAAATATTATTTTGATTAAAAATTAGATAGAAAATATAATTAACAAATTAACAAATTTATATTTTATACTAATTATTTATATTTTTTAATCACTAAATATCAATAAATATTCATTAGTTGTGCATTTATATTCACCACAAAAGCAACAATATTCATCAAATAAGCATGAATATTCATTAGAAAAGTTATTCTATTTATTTTCTCAATAAATAGAGAAAAAGCATAAAAAAACTTAAATATTCTCCTGAAAGTTAATTAGATTCATCAGTTGGAAACCTATGTTTATTAGTTGAATATCTATGTTCACTAGATTGATAGCTATGTTCATCTAATGATAAGCTATGATTATCATATGGATATATTTCTTCATCAAATATATACCTTTGTACATCAGGTGGAATGCAGAAGTGTTCATAAGAAACTGTTGTATTCTGTTGTGTGTTGTTTTGTTTCATTTCACTAAAATAATGTAGATAGATTTTATATATTTTAAATTAGGGATACAATATCATATCACATGTCCAATTCAAATCAAAGGAGAAGTTCTCTCATCCACAAATAGATGAGCTCGAGAGTTGAGATCACATCGCAAACAGCATAAACACACAAAAAATTAACAACCAGCTACCGAGACATATAGTTAATCTTGCAGATGTATTAGAGTACACAACAAGTATAAAAGATAAATAAACCAAATTACTCACAGGAAGCCTCACAAACATGAAACACTCGTCTAATACCAAAGTTCATTAATTTGTAGCCATTTTAATTCAAATCTCATCATTTAGTGGCAGCTTTGTTTCATGTTGTCAAGTAATTGTTGTCGATCCAATAATTGTACGTAGTGTTTGTTACAAAGAAATAAAGCAAACATGTTCTTATTTTTGTAGTATGTTGTTGCAGTTAAGTAGTTTTTAATTTGAAGAAAGATAAAAATATAAAAAATATTTATCATATAAGTTGTTGTGTTCAACAGTTGGAACCTTTGATTATCAAATTGATAGTTATGTTCATCACTTGGATATATGGATAACTTAAAAATATTTTTTTAGATGGTTGGTTTTTTTTTGCAAAATTTTGATTTCATTCCAAATAAAATTGAAGTAAAAATTATACAGACCAACACTTTGGACAATCTATACATACTTATGGAACCAATAACTGCACACAAAAAGGATTCCAAGACTGAGTGATTGTTGGAAATTATTGATACAGTGTTTAACAGGTTCAAATCAGTATGTATTATCACTGGATTACAGCCTTATAGTTCATAAGTAGGAAGCTGCCAAAACAAGGCTCAAGGACTTAAGTACTTGTTGGGGCACGTTGGCATTCAGCAGGTATGATTTAGTGCTCTTTCTAGAAAAAATGTGGCTCAATCCCAACAGAAACAGACTTCTGAATATTTTTGTTACTAAGACTAATTTTTTGCACTTTAGATAGCACTAGGGAAGTTCTGTAATGCCCTTTTGTCAAGATTGTTTCCATGTATCTTTTCTTATTCCCAAAAATCCTTTGAATTCTTTCTTTCCATATGAGGTAGATAGAAAGGCTGATGGATGCTTTCCTTATCATATTCCTTGTATTTTATCCTGGAAAATCAACATTCACATAAATTAGAAGTTGTGGAATAGAGCATCCAAATTTTTGGATGCCCACTTTTTGGATATATTGGACAGTATTGCATCAGAAAATGGGTAGTTAAAAATTGATGCTCATTTGTTTCATCTTCTCTTTTACATAATACACAACCTTGATCCACAAAAATTACAAGTTTGATCAGTCTATATTTAGTGTCCAACCTACTCAGACAAGCCATCAAAGAGATGAAGTCCCATATAGGCTCAACAAAACCATTAACACATGGGAAAAAGAACAATTTAACATATCATTCTCCCTAGTAATATATGAATAGGCTGATCAGGCACAAAATGCCTTACCTAGGTGCATCCATACAACAATATCATTAAATAGGAGATCATACATTCGTACTTTTAGGCACAAAAAATAATCTTTCAGCACCCCTGAGAACTTTTTATCTGCATTTCAAATAAGTTTTGATCTTTGATAAAATCTCTATGTACCCATCTGATCCATAGAAAATTCTTGTTGAGAAAAATATTTCGGGCTTGACTCACTAACAATGCTATATTACTAAGGATAAATAGCCTCATACCCAAATTCCCTTTCTATCTAGGGCAACAATATTTATACCAAGCCACAGGAGTCATGTGAGATTATTCCTTCTCTGATCACAAAAAGCCCTTACATTTTGCATTAATGACTTTAACTACTGTCTTAGGAAAGATAAGCAATCTGGCCTAGTGTTTAGCAAGAGTGGAAAACACATCATTAATTAGAACTAGTCTTCTTTCATATGATAACATTTTGGCTATTCAAAATTTTACTCTACTTAGGGCAACTTCAATGATAGAATTAAAATCAGCCACTTTTAATTTACTGGATGATAGTGGAACCCTAAGTATTTTATTGGAAGTTCACCCATCACAAAATTAACCCAGAAAATTAACTAAAATATAATAAGAGGGCGGGAACTAGCAACATATATCTAGGATTTATAAACTTTTGTTCTGAGCCCTGACACAATTGTTAAACTATCTAGCACTGGTTTCACCCCTAATATGGATGCATAGTCATCTTTACAATAAATCAAATACTCATCAGCATAACATAAATGATGAGTTTTAATCTAGCACATTTGGCATGGAATTTAAAAGTCTATTGGGTACCAATATTTTTGAGCATTCTATTAAGGTATTCCATATCCAAGACAAAAAGGCATGTTATCCCTGTCTCAACCCCTTTTTACATGGGAAGTAGTTAGTCTGATCACCATTAATTTTAACAAAAATGTTTCAGTTTAAACCATTATCAGTATGCAGTTTGAAAATCTTAAGAGAAAATCAAGTATCCATAACAAGGTTTTCACAAATCTCCAAGACCAGGAAACATAAACATAAGCCTTTCTTAAATCAATTTTCATTATACACCAACGGCTCACATTCTTTCTATTATATGCATAAATAAGATTTTGCATAAGCAATATATTATGAGCTATTCTTCTATTTCCTACAAATGCCCCCTCCCTGACAAGGATCAATTAAGGAATCTAACACTTTTTAAGTCTATTTGTGTGCACCCTTGAACATATTTTATAAATGACGTTATAGTATGCAATAGGCTTGTAATCAAATGTACAAATAGCCACAAATTTCTTAAGAATGAGGGCTTGGACATTAGGCATAAATAGATTTTTAGAGAAGTGACTAATGGTCTTAATTATGTCATTCCAATTATGCTCCGGCGTCTTTGGTAGAATTCATTATTAAGTCCATCTAGCCCTAGGGCAATCTCCTTTTTATGCAAAATACTACCTCTTTCACTTGATCGTAGGTGATGTCAGTGGAAACAAATAGTGTTTGGTCAGAGGACAGTTTAGCCCCACCAACCTAACTTAGTGACACATTGTGTTCCACTAATTCATCAAATAGATTCCAAAAGTAGTTAGTGATTTCACAATTAATAGCATCAATATCATCAAACACAACCCCATATGCCTTAAGTAATTTAGGAATTTAGGCAAAGGTCCTATTCCTTTTTATACAAGCATAAAAAGGGAGAATTTAGATCCCCTTCCTTAGCCCATTTAATATTAGCTTTTTATTGAAGAAATATTTTTTCGTACATAAGCAATTTAAGGTATCTAGTCCTTAGCTTGTTCTCATCCTAAAGTTATTCCTAGGAGGTACTCTCTTTTCAGATAGTTTGATGATGTCAGGGGCATGATTAGGGATCTCAAAAGGGAGGAACTCGGCACAGGAGTATGTAAAAACATTTGACCAACCAGGCAGTTGAAGTCCTCCCCAATTAACCAAGGCTCAACATACTAGGAGAAAGTATTAGTCAGAGAAGCTCAAAGAGAATTCTTGTCTCTCATATTTTATAAGCCATAAATGGCTGACAATATGAAGGACTTTCGTAGAAATCAACATTGACCTTGGCAGTTATTATTTGAGCATTAGGAGAGATCATATGGATAAATAATTTTATAGGATCCCTACATATTAAGATCCTACCATTGACATGATGCTCAAAGTTATCCATATATGACCAGTAAGGTTGCAGGATATTCTTATTTGTTTTAGCACTTTTCTCTTTATTTAATTTTTCTTTTATATAACAAAACATGAGAGATTATGTGTAAGAATGAATTTTTAAACTTTATATTGTTTTATCCTGTTGTTTAACCCCCTTATGTTCCAGAAAGCAATTGAAATTTTAATAAGGGAGGTTTA
>NQLW01000072.1:77580-124718 GCA_002312845.1 Kalanchoe fedtschenkoi
AACAATACAAAAATAATGCACCATTAAAAAGTGTGCACCAAAATTCATATGTGCACCATTTTCAACAAATCTTGACATACACCACTAAATTCAGAAAATAGTGCACCATTAATGATCGAGAACTTCACCTGGGCAAACTAGCACCATTTTCATAAGCTTATAAAGCCATCAACTTATCCATGTGAACCATGTTGCTCGTCATCGTGAATAAAGTGGATTTGGTTGGTAAATATTGGAGATAAAGAGATAAACCGAATATATTTCTTACCATAAAAGGATAATGAAAGATAATGATATGAGAGATGTTTAGGGCTGGAGATAATTGGTTGCGCAAATTAAGGAACAAAGATATTTTAACATATATCATACAAAAATTTAAATTATAAATAAACAAAATTAGTTAAATCTCATCCGTAGGATTTAATAAGATCAATGAATAGAATCAGTTCACAGTTTACATATCCAAAGTGGTTTTCATTTGATCCACTCCCTATATATATATATATATATATATATATATATATATATATATATATATATATATATATATGTAATATATATATAGAGGTTGGATTAGTTGCGAACACTTAAACTGTGAAAAAATTGTGGACAAATGTAAACCAATTATTTTATACATGAAACAACCGTGTTTTGAATATTTATTTTCTTTTTTAATATATTATTATATCTCTTTAGTTAATGATTCTTTTGATAACGTATATTGTTTCACAAATCACTCAAATTTCACCTTAAATAATATTTTAAATATGATGCATTGGGTAAAAAACTCTCTCGGTCACCATTTTCATGAATCCAATTCTACTCTCGCTTCATCTGATTCCACCGTCTCTGCCTTCAATTTGAGCCACAGAGCCATGCCTTCGTTCCGATCCGAGCGCTGTTGAACGCCTTCTCCGCTAACGTGTTAGATCGGAGCGCCTTAGTCTTCACCTTCACCGTTTGATTCGATCGGAACTCAGTTCAAGACTGGGTCCGAGCGCTATTGAATCTGATTTTGGATATACTATGAAATTGATTTGATATGGTTTGGTTTTGAGATTTGGATTGATTTGGTTTTTGTGGTTTTTGGAGTTGTGATGGTGCAGAGGAGGTGGATTTGTGAGGTTGACAAGGATGAGAAACTGCTCGCATCGGAGTCCAATCCTACCTTCACCCTTGTCCATGTCAGGACTGTTGGAAATTACCATCACTATAGGTATCTTCTCTTTGGCTATTTTTCATGCACAACAATTGTTTGATAAAATGTCCCAAAGTCTATGTACTAGCAGGCTTCTCAGGAAGATTTCCTTCTGTTCTTTTTCTATGCGATCCTGGCTTTAGTGCATTTTTACATTTGATGAATGAAATAAGGCACGATGTATGCCTCTCGTCCATAGGTGAGTACTAGACCCTAATTTTCTGATGTTGTCGGATAGTGTTGAAATCAATCCTATTTTTATGTTATATTATTTAGATGGTTTGCATTTTATGATAACATCTTATTTTCATCGTTTTAATGTACATTATTAAGCTGGTTTGGTTTTTATTTTTTATCTGACAGTGAACATGCTATGTGACGGTAGTGAACATGTGACGATGAACAGTGAACATACATCTGAGAGACAACAGCGAACAACTAGATAGTGAATATTGTTTGGATTTTTTAAATTTTGGTTAAAAACATTTATTACACAATAAATATATTTTTTGCAATAAATTTTTTATTACATATGTTCAAAATGTACATTATTGCGTAGTGAACAATGAATCTGTTTTGAAAAAAAATATGAAAATATAAATATTTCATTTTTTTACAGAGAACAGTGAATATATATTCACAAAAGATCTTGAAAAAAAATTCTTTATTTTTAATGACCAAAATATAAAATATGATATAAAAATAAAAACTTAAAATATTTTTTTAATTTCTATATCTGTCACATTTAATGAACTTAAAATAAATAATAAAAATAATAAATAAACTTCAAATGGAAATAATATATATATAGAGACAGGGGATGAAATGGAAACAGTAAATTCGTTCTAAATAGTGCACAGATATATACCATTTATGATTCCTAATCTGATGGTTGTGATTCTTCTAATTATATTTAGTTTAATAACATACAAATACGGTTTTCAATTTATCATGCCCCATTAACTCTCAAATCTCCCCTTCCCCATCCGAGCCACGGATGAAAGTTTGATGCGCGCAGCTGCCGAAGTAACCGGCATTGGAGTCGATCCGGCCAGATCCCGTCCAACGCGCGCAGCCTCGCTCTCCCTCGTGGTCGCTCCTTCTTGGCTCGTCGCCCGCATCTCGCCTCTTCTGAATTACATCACCCCAAATCGATCCCAACAAAATAGATCGTGCATGGATTCGGACCCCCAACAAAATAGATCGTGCATGGATTCGGACCCCCAAAAAAATTTTGATCGTCTCACCACGATTAGGATTTCATTCACGGCGAGTGGCTCCTACCTAAATAATCGGGCGTTGAGAGCGGACAAGAGTGATGATGGGATTGTGGGATTTGAGGTCAAAATTTTCTAGGGTTTTGTTCGATGCTGGGTTTTGGAGGATTAGAAAGAGGCTGCTTCGGGTTTTGTGCGATGATTTGAAGATTGCTATTAGGAGTACTGGCTCTGGTAATATGACTGGTGGAGCTAAAGGATGCCGAGTTCGCTGGTGATTTTAGTGAGTATTCTCTTTATGAGCTTCTTAAGCTTTAGTCTTGACCTCTAATCTGACATCATAATGTCTTTTGATTCCTGATGATCTTTGATGTAAAACTTTGTCTTACCATTTAGGTTTTCTTTTTTTATTGAGTGTACATTCATCAGAATTGTGTTGATGCATATGACAATTTGAAAAAAAATGCACATGGCTGAAGCAATCATGTATTTGACTTGATTGCTCTTCACTATAACATATATGAATCAAGAGAAATGATTATATTAGAGGAGACGAGATATTTTGAGCAGCGCACCCCAAGAATATGATGTTGTAGATAATAAAAATTTGGTTGGGCCTTTGGATGCTTTTGCTGAATCAGATGTTAAGGGATATGTTAATTCTCATAATTTAAATGATGGTAGAATTATGCTTAAAGAGCTGACATTGAAGGATTTTGATGGCATCATGATAGAGCAGGGTAGCAGGGAATGACTGAGGCTGGGAAATGGGTTACAGAAGAGATAAAAGGGAAGGAGAAGACAGCAGAAAAGGGGTGAGGCGAATACAAACAAAATTGATCATTAACTTTTTCCTCTCCTTTTCTCTTACATTTCTCTTCTTATATAGAAATAGTAGACTACTGGCAGTTGTAACAAACTCTGCCATGTCAAATACGTCATAATTTTCTCTGTTATGCAATATATGTGTCATTCGGGTACCTGCAGGCCTTGTATTTCTTGCGTGCACCTCTGCCCATTTCACATGTGCCTGACCCCGTGACACATCATTTTTACTGTTGCTAGCTCATCAAATGATAAAAACATATTGCAAAACAAATGGTTGTCATTTAACAAGCTACACATTGGATCAAGAAGTGAGAACTGAGCAGAAAGGCTATGTGAACGGGGAAATATTGTCTGGAAATGGCAATTTATGACTCCTGCCAAGATACCTATAGGAACATAATTATAATGAACTTATCTGGCAGAAGGGGATTAGTCTATCAATTATTTTCATATCCGAATTTCATATAAGTTTCCGAAGTGGGCTCTTTTTATTAATTTTCTTTTGTTTGAGGTAGTCTTTTTACCTTCTGAAGAATGCATTACTTGAACTCGTATTGGCCTCCTTTCTATGGAATGACCTACAGAAAAACTTGCTGATGTTAGTAAATTTGCATCTCCTCTTTTCAAGATTTACGCATAAACCTTCTCTAAGCTTGATGATGTGTAATTTTTGGATTAGTGAACTATTTGTTCACCATGGTGAAGTTCATCTGGTAAAAAAATTTAATATTGGCCTGACTTGTTCTTGTTTAATGCTTTAGTTTTGAAGAGACTTAACGATAGATTTCGCTATGGAAAAAATTCAGACTTATGTGACAGCAAGTTGGTCACAATGGAGAAGTGCACCGTAAGCGCTAACAAGCCAAGGCCCAACCTAGCCTAGAAGAACATCACCAAGTCCCCAAACGTGGTGTCCAATTGTACCACCATTCGCTGCTCAAATATTGCAAAAGCCCCAATATTATGTGTTATTTTTGTAGTGGTCGGAGTCATTGTGGTGGTGACCATTTGTGGAGCTTTAGAAATTATTAAAAAAAATTACTTTAGGTTTGGGTAATTTTTTGTACAGTAACCATGTGTCCACTCTATTAATGATGCGACAAAGTGATGAGGCTCAATTAGAGATGAATAATGGTGAAATAAAAATTCACTATCAAATTCACGGTGGTGACCCCAATTTAAATGTCCATAAAATATAAATTAACTATGGAGAACCAAAAAAATCAAAAATTGATGTGTGCACTATCCTCTCATAAATGTGTGTACCATGGTGAGTTCAAAATTCACCATCATATTCACCGTAGTTAGCCTGTTTTTTATGTCAGTGAAATATAAATTCATTATGATAAATAAAAATATCAAGAAATTTCTGCGTGAATTATCCTCCTTATAATGGTGAACCTGAAATTCACTATCGTTGGAATTTTAATTTTTCTTAGTTTGTGTTTTTTTTTAAATTTTTAAATTTTTTTAAACTTTTAAATTTTTTATCCACTAGATTTGTAGTGTCGCAATTAGAAACTCATAATTATCTCACTTTTGGATGTGCCTCAAATGAGTGGTCAGGATTTGTCCACTGTTTATAACGAGAACGATATTTACACCGGATCCCTTCCCTATATATATATATATAGGAAGCGGATCAGGTGAAAATCATCCTGAATTTGTAAACTGTGAACCACTACAATCCGTCGATCTGTTTTCCATCAATGAACTAGATTAATTTAAAATTTTCATTTTTATAATTTAAAAAAAAAATAGTTACGTTGTTATATGGTTTCCTAATTTAACGCCGCCTAAAAATATTCCATATCCCTTAATTCCCGTCACTATCCCGCAACCTACTCCAGCAAGCCCCACTCGCATATCTGCTTTCCATATCACCCAACTGTCTTCAAGATAACCCCACTCGTGCATACTTTTCATCCGACTCTCTCCCCATCTCCTTTCCCGTCGCTCCGCTTCGTCCTAGTCGCTCGTCGAACACTTTTCTTGCTCGTCAGTGCACCGACCGTTTTCATTCTCGTGTTTTTTGGTTCTTGTTTTGGCTACGGAAAGGATGTGCACCACCGAACTATTGCGGATCGTCTACGCCGGTTCACTTGCATAAAGTTGAAGAAATTGAAAATATTCCAGGCGGTGGGTGGACAAATTCCGGTGCACGACAAAAATGGTGAAGACAACATCCCAAATACTCAAGCAATTGAAATCGGGTAAGCCACTAGTTAGCAGAAGGCGAAACCTTTCAATTTTTACCCGGCTCGTTACTAGTGCACGATTCAATTTTTGTTCCGGGTATTCCGTCGTTCTACTCTAAAAACCCTAACTTTCTTACTTCCAATTTTTGATTCAAACTAGGTAAAAGGTCAGATTTCCCCGACGCTGGGGCTTCGAAAGATAAACCAATCATGACCAGTAATGCTATCTCTAATTATTCTTTGGTTATGGTGCACCGGTTTCACAACCGAAATTAAACTGATATTGGCTATTGGTGCACGTACTCTATTAGTTTCCAATGTTTGATCTTTATGCATTATGATAGATGAACTGGTGCACTACGTAAATCTGGAAATTTAAAACGGGGGGTTTCAAGTAGGTTCACATTTTTGTTTCCCATTTATAACATAATTTGTGAGTGGCAAATGGTGCACCCAAAGCTGAACGTGTTAACTAGCTAGTGCACTGGTTGAACCAGGGAATTTAAAAAGGGGTGTTGACAAGTTGCTTCACATTTGTGTTTTCCAGTTACAAAGTAGTTTGTAGTTTGTGCTTCACATTTGTCGTACTCTTCACAGTTCATCTTGAAATATCACAAGCACGATAAAAATGGTTGGATAAATTTTTTCTGTGCTGCTCATAATATTACTTGAATTGTGGCTCTGTTCTAGCTCTTGATGTATCCCTGGTGCTGCTGTCTTTCGGTAAAGGTTGCCCTGGTTTCGCTTGATCCGGTTTGAGTTGCGGTTGTAGCGGTGCCTTTGCTCTTCCTTTCGTGGAGCTCTCTGCTAGTTTTGCTTGCTCCCAGGGCTGAAATAGCTCTTGGTTGTTTGGTTCTGTTTGTTAAGTGTGTTATAGATTATCTCATGCTTATCTCCTCTGTTTAGTTTAGTCTTTTGCTCCCTGCGTGGAGTCTTGTTGTAGTAGCTCGTTTGTGGAGCTTTGTCCCTTATTGCAGGTTGTCTTGTGTTGTTTTTGTTGGTTTTAGGTTTTTGTTTTCTTGTTCCCCCTAGCGGGACTCTTTTGATTCAATAAATTTGTTTCAAAAAAAAATGTATTATCTTGATGCATTGTGATAGATGAACTGGTGCACTACGTAAACCTGGAAATTTAAAACGGGGGGTTTCAAGTAGGTTCACATTTTTGTTTCCCATTTATAACATAATTTTGTGAGTGGCAAATGGTGCACCAAAAGCTGAACGTGTCATGTCGAACTAGTTGTTTGATGGTTTAACTGGTGCACTGGTTGAACCTGGGAAATTTAAAAAGGGGTGTTGACAAGTTGCTTCACATTTGTGTTTTCCAGTTAAAAAGTAATTTGCGAGTGGCTAAGGTGCACCTAGATTTGAACGTTTCTTATCATTTTGTTTGTTTTTATTGGCTGTTGTGTACCGGTTTAAAACAGAAAATGAACAAACCATATTGGCAAATGGTGCACTAACTCTATTTCTTCAAATGATTACCTTGCAAACAGTTTTAATAACTTCAAAAGCGAGTGGATGCACATTTTTTCTTCCTTATCAATAAGTACATCTATGTTTCTCTTTGAAAAAGCGTACTGGTGCATAATTTGTCGATGAAAAAAAATCTAGGTACAAGGAAAAGTAGCAGGCTTCGTACATGTACTGGCATAAAATTCAGGAACAGTCCGACTGAGGCTATACAGATTGCAATCAGTAGTAGTGATAGCGAAGACGAAAATATTCAAGTGGGAATCCTTCATGAACCAGGTAAAATGTGGTTTTTTTCCCATGTTCTGATGTATACTTGTGTGGTGCATTCTAATCGGTATGTGCGCCATGTAGACGGTGGTATAACATCTAAAAATCAGGTGGGGGCGAGTGAACCAGTGCAAACACAAGATTCAGATTCAAATTCAGATTTCGAGACATTGACATTGATTTCTATGGTCCCGGCTGAGAAGAATTGAAAGATAAGCAAAACTGAATCCTTACCAGAAGAAGATAAGTCTAAGGTAAATAAAATGTCAGATGCAGCAGCGAGGAAGCGCAAGGGAAAAAATATTGTTGTTGATGAATGTGCACCAGAATGGTTGGACGTAAGTCATGTTACCATGTACGCAGAGCACTGCAAATTCAAGACTAGATGTTCACCTCAAAGACTTCATCATGTGCTTGTTGATCTTCATAAGATAAACAAAGAGGGTATAAAGTCACTGGACTTTGGTAGTGTGCTTGATTTTGGTTTTTGGGAGCTGCCATCACGTTTTGGAAGGTGGCTAGTTGAGTCTTTTAATTCAGACCGGTGCACACTAAATATGCAAATTGGGAGGCTTGAAATGACAGTTGATGCAATCCATATAGTTGTTAGATTGCCCAAAACTAGGAAGCTGATAGATCTAGATGCACCAATTCCTCCTACCAGCAATCAATGTTTGGAATGGCGCACGAGATATGGGAAAACTTAGTCAAGCATATCGCTTACCGGCATTAGTAAAAAATTATGTAGTTCCACAAAGCCAACAAAATGGTTCTTCTTTGATTTCCTAGTGCTGTTCACCAGTACGATTGTTGAAGGGATAAAAAATGGTTTTGCCAACCAAAGGATTTTGAATGTTATCAAAGATCCAAGTGAAGCAAGAAATCTAAACTGATATGAGGGCGAAGTACTTGCACAACGTCGTGATGTATAAGGAAAATGAGCATTTTGTAAAAGTGCGCCAAAAAGTCCTGGAGCATACTGATATGTCCATTGAAGAAAAGGATAAGCTGGCAGAAGAATATTTCCACAAATGGTCGCAGGATTAGAACAAGAAAGTACTGTGTGGTTTTTTTTGGGGATCTGAATGATTGATTATATTTTGTTTAAAACTAGCTTAAAATTTTTTTTTGTGTGAAATTATAATGGTTGTTGACTCTTTTCCGTATGGAACTATATTGAAGTATGGAAAAGATATCAACAACCGACATTATTAAGAATTATGTTCCTTGACTAGTGGACCAAAGCAATATTCTTGATTGTTTACGTAAGTACACCTTGTACAAGTTTGATGGGCTGAACGTATTCTGTCAACGGTGCACCTTGTGGTGCATAACTATTTCACTTTTTGAAAAACGTCAAAATCTGAAACAAAAATTATGTCATGTATGTTCAGTCACCAGTGCACCGTTGAAAATTCAGTTAAGTAGGTGCATCGAACGCAGTTTTCGTGTTTATTGTACTTTTTTTACGTGTTTGATTGTTGAACGTGTTCTGTGGGTCAGTGTGTGGTGCACAAATAAAAAACAGGACATGTATGTTCCATCAATGGTGCACCAAAACAGCATTCGGTCATGTTTAGTGTTGCACCACATCTGTCAATAGTGTAGAAAAAATATGTGCACTCGGATATGCGCATGCTGTCAGTCACTTTGTGGTGCATCTTTGTTATAATGACGAATTCTGAATAAAGTTATGAAAATTCACAGTACCTTGCGTAGTCCACCAAAACAATAAAAACAAGATCATTAATTTTGTCTGCATTCAAAGTATAAATTGTAGAAATTGAAAAACTAAAAGCTGAAAAGAAGGTTTATATGTCACTTGTTCTTGTCAGGACAGTTCCTGCTGTCATGATTGACCATTTGTTTGCAAAATGCATATTTTCGAGTAGGTTTTTTTGCCCGTTCAACAATCTTCTCTCTGTCAGATTTCAATCGCTTCCCACTACCTTTGTTCGTAGCTTGTTTTGGAGTCTGAACAATAAGTTCCTATCAGCTTTTCAAACAAATCAACTTTACTCATGACATTTGGCTCAGTGATTTTCTGTGTCCTAAACGCTCTCAATGTATCTAACAAATCAGTAATATTCCCCTTGTCACAACCAATAGATTTCACCAGTGCGTTGAACTCCAACACAGTTCATTCATAACCGATTCTGATTCATCTAACCTCTCAGATGTGGAGTCAGAGGTGACTGTATAGTTGTCCACCGCATTTTTTGTCCATCTTTTCTTGATGAAATGCTTGGGGATGGCATATATGTCTTCTGATTTCAAAGCTAAAAATATATGCCTGCATATAATCCCAATCCTCATATAGTTTGCATTCTGCATTATTTGATTCAATGGGGTGCACTACCTGTACATATACAAAATAAAAGACAAAAAAAACTTTAACGCTTCTACAAAAAATATGAAAATGATAATTTGCAAAGGTATGTATATTCACCGTGAATAATTGATTCGTAGTCGACTTATCCTTTATACCATATGTCTTAACTCCTTCATTTTCCGAGATGGAGCACACGTTGCAGAGCACGCAGGCATCAGATATGTCTTGTTGAACATAAAAAAAATAGAACGAGTAAATATTTCAGTTGTGTGTTTTTCAATATGCAATGACGTCCTGCAAACAGGGAACGTATTTAAAGATTCATGGTCCATCAAATGCTTATTGTGTCTCTGCGCATCCATTGCAGTTTCAAACACCATAAAGAATTCTGTTAAGCTCATCCCAGAGTGTAAGAAACAATTGAAGAATGAATTCTCAGACTCAGATCATGACGTTGTCCTTAATAGTCCTCCCATCGGGACATCTCTGAAAAATGCTGGGATCCAATTTTTTCGCATTTCAAACATGTCTGACAGCCATTTGTTCCCATGTAACCCATACTCATCGATAAGTTGTTTCCACGCATCTTCAAACTCAAATGGCTCGTGGTAGCGGTTCCACACAACAGCGTCAAGTTTGTCAAGAAATTCTTTTTCACTGCAAAGTGCTGACCCAATCTGTCGTATGTATAAACAATGGTAAACAAAATTCAGTTAAGACATAACAGTTTAAAAACAGATCGTGCACCAAACCTAAGTGCACCAGAAGTGTTAGTGCACCAAACAATAAATGTGTATTATTTACTAATTTTGTTAATAATTAGTGAACACTAGAAACATGCAGATATGTGGTTGAGATTTACATAATTTCTCTGTGAATTTCTTACTAATATGCCACATGCATAACCGATGAATGGATTCCGGGAAAACACGCTTAATTGCTATTTTCATTGCGGGATCTTGATCAGTGACCCAAATGCGAGGACCGCCTCCCATCACGTTGCGAAATCCCTCCAGCAACCATGAGTATGACTCAACATCTTCCTTTAATAGTAATCCGGCAGCAAATGTGATACAACTTTTATTGTTGTCAACCCCAGTGAATGGAATAAAAACTAGATTGTATCTGAAATTTGCAGGAAAAAACACATCACATGTGGTGCACCATGGTTGCTTAATCTCTTAAAAAAGAGAAACAGTAAAACCCACATATGCTACTTGAAAAATAATTCGGCAATTGATAATGACTAAAATACTTACTTGTTCGTCCTGTATGTAGCATCAAAAGCAACAAAATCTCCAAATACAGCAAAGTGGTTCTTTGAAACCGTATCAGCCCAAAAAAGTTTTTCCAATTCACCGTTTGTGCCGACACAAAACTCAAATGAAAACCCAGGTCTGTACTGTTGACTGCTCCTTAGCTTGTCGATTATAATTTGTGCATCACTATTCCCCACGAAATTTTAAAATCACGTTTGAAATTCTTTACATTCACCACATGTGCACCAACATGTGCATACCCTCCAGATAACTCTTTTAGTATCTTGTGAGATTTTCTTGCGCCAATTTTTAGATTCTCACAGTCCATCACAAAATTTTGTTGCGCATAATTTAATGACCTGTTTGACTTTAGGAACTGATGATATTCTGGTGATGTCAATGGGTGATTATGTTCCTCAATAAAATATTTCACTATGTATGAGGACTCGCCCACTCTCTTAAACACAACACGGGCCTTGCATCCAGTGCGTGAGGAAGCTCTCCTTCTGAAACCAGCGGATGACTCACCACCCAATGAGTCAAAATGTTTGAAAATATTGAATCCTTGTCGGTTGCAATATATGTATTGTAAACTTACATGAGCGCTACGTGAAGCCTTCTTCGAAGTTGCTTTACGAATCTGAAACCCACCTATTCTCACATAATCCTTGTAGAAATTTATCCCATCCATCAAATTCTCAAACAATTTCCCTTTTAAAGGATTCAATCTGACATTGTCGATTAACGAAAAATTTCTACGAATGAAAAAAAATCATCTAGCGACATTGTCGGTCAACGAAAAAAAATGATTGTGGTATACAGAACAGATCAGCAGGCGGACAGAACAATCTGACATATCGACATGCCTGCAAAACTATCAAAAATAAAAAACAAAACAAACCCACTATCAAAACAAAAACATAACTGGAAAAATAAGAAACACTAAAAAAAAGGAAGAACTTGTCGCAATATCAGATGCCGAATTAGAAGACGTCGACATGGGTATTGGTAGAAAAAAGCAGCAGCAGGCGGCGCGTGAAAGTTTTGCAAGCGTCGACAGTAACGATTAGCAATTATGGACTGCCGAAGATAAAAATGAAGGTTATAAGATTGAAAGATTTGTTCAAAATAAAATCAGCTATAAATAAGGAGAATAAATATAGGATCATTAAAGATATATATCAAAAAAAAATGTGACGATCAAAAAAATTAAAATTGAATTAAAATCTGATAGTTAGATCGAATCAGATCAAAGGATAGAATTGGTCCACAGTTTACAAATCCAAAACGGTTTTCATTTGATCCATATTCTATATATATATATATATATATATATATATATATGAGAGGGATCCGTTGTGAACACTTAAGTTGTGAATAAATTGTGAACGATTCTGAACCAACCATTCTATTTCCTTTTAAAGTTTATTTATTATGCTTTATTAATTATCTTAAACTCATTATATGTGACAAATATGGAAATATTAAATTATATAATATATTTAATAAAGTGTTATTAAATAGAGTGTTTTTAAATTTTATTTTTATATGACATTTTATATTTTGATCGATAAAAAACTTTCAGATCTTCTGTTAAATATATTAAGTGTTCACTGTCATGAAAAATATGAATATTTTATATTTTTAGATTTTTTGCGAAGCATATTCACTGTTCACTACATAATTACGTATATTTTGAATATACGTAAAAAAAATTATTGTAAAAAAATATATTCACTATGGAATAATATTTTCAACCAAAATTCAGAATATACAAATAATGTTCACTATTCACATGTTCGCTATTCACTACCGTCTCAGAAGTATATATACTTTCATTGTTCATTGTGACATGTTCATTACATCTCAGAAGTATATTCACTGTTCATTGTGACATGTTCATTGTCATCTCAGAAGTATATTCGTGGTTCATTGTGACATGTGCATTGCCGTCTCAGAAAATCCCCTGTCAAAAAAATGTTCACCTGTCAAAAAAATGTTCACTATACATCAAAAATATAAAAAACCCAAATTTATTCACTGTACATATTAAAAGAATTCATCAAACTCATCTGGTTCTGAACACAAATCTAGACTAGATAATAGTTATCAATGACCTTGAAATCATATCCCAAATTCAAAAAAACTAAATCAATAAAAATATGTTCACTGTTCAACGAACATTCACTATACACATTATCAACATTCATCAAATCAATAAAAATATAAATATGTTTACTGCCAAGTAAGATGAAACAGTAGCCACTGACATGGATATCTATCGTACACAGTAACGCTTATCTACCAAATAGTTTGACCTAGAAATCACTCCAACAGTTTGAAGTTACCTTTTAGATTAATGGCAACTGCATTGAAACAGAAAGCAATTAGAGCCTCAGCAACACCCCAAAAAACACCAGCCACCACCTCAAATACAAAATGCTACCCAAGCAAAACCCTCGAAAACAGAAGTCAGCACCGCCCAACCGCACACCACCCACAACCCCGACCTTAGATTCTCCTCACCAACACCGCCATCTTTGCTCATCAAAACAGCACTGACAACTTCATCCCAAACCAAATAACAAAATCCAGCAATCATAAATACCTTAGACAAGTGGCCACTCAGAAACAAACAGTGGTCAACGATCACCACCAAATGCATTCCCTTATTGTAAACGGGTTGAGGCTTGTCCACAACATATTTCAAAGTGTCGATCACAACCAGATCTAACAATGCTTCAAGGAGGAGCCTAGGCGACGAAGGGATGGAGATGGAGAAGGGGGGCGAGAAGGAGGAAGATGACGATCGGGAAGAGATAACGACCGTCGCCGAGATTTCAAGGGCTTGGAGGAGAAAACGAGGGACTAGGGTTTGACAGATGTTGCGGATATGGAGTGATGGGAAGAAGACGGGAAAGATGAGGCGATGAGATTGAGGTCGATGATTTGAATTGGTGAGAGAATGATGAATTAAATAATGGAATTGAAACTGGAAAGAGAGAATAAAAGATATGCTTTAACCTGTGATTTAATTAGGTAGAGAATTTTATGCAATGTAAGTTACTAGCGAATAATTAAATAAAATATAGTAATGTTAAGTGAGGAAGTCAAAACACAGTCGTTTGGTATTAAAAATGATTGGTCAATATTCATTCATAATTTGTTCACAACTTAAGTGTTCACAACTGATCCAACCTCTATATATATATATTTCTTATGAATATTGATGTAAATCTGACGAATTCATCATATTGACGTCAATTTTCATCAGATCTCATCAGATTCGCAACTATATTCATCATATGCAAGAAAAATTGAAAATTTGAAAAAACAAATCAGAAAAATTCATCTACATATATTTGTCAATTTCATACTTATATTAATCAATTTCATATATATATTAATCAATTTCATACAAGTTCATTAATTTAATACATGTATTCATCAATTTTATTCATATACTCATCAATTTCATACATATATTCATCATATTGACATCCATATTCATCAAATTAACAACTATACTCATCACATACAAAAAATATGCAAAACAATTAGAAGAAATTAGAAAAAATAAAAAACAACCCAATGTTTATGTATTCATCAGTTTAATAAATATATTTATCAATTTAATATATATATTCATCAATTCCCACTACCAGATTTAATTTTCTTTAATGAGTCCATTTTTACCCGAAATACTCCCGATTTAATATATATATTATCTTTAATTTCCTGCATATATTCATCCAAGTTATACATATATTCATCAATATAACATACATAAAAATCAATTTCATACATAGATTCATCAATTTAATACTATTGTTCAACTCGATGCATAAATTCGTCGGCTTGATAAGTATATTTATCAATTTGATACACATATTCATCAATTGCATACATATATTCATCAATTTAATACATATATTCATCAATTTTATGCATATATTCCTATATTTAATACATTGATTCGTGAATTTAATACATATGTTCATCAATTTGATATATATGTCTATGAATTTGATACATACATTCATTAATTTAATATATATGTTCATCAACACAAATTCATCAGTTTAATACATATATTCATCAATTTAGTACATATGTTCACCAATTAGAAGCATATGTTCATGAATTTGATTTTTTTCTATTATTTTACGTATAATGAATATATGTATATATCTGATGAATATTGATGTCAATCTGATGAATATTCATTAAAAATACATATATTCATTAGATCCACATACATGTTCATTAATTTCACATATAACTATTTTAATTGATAAAAATCAAAAAATATTTGTATTTATAATTTTTTATTTTTTTTATATTTATAAATTTAAACTAGTAATTTTTTTATTTTATTTTTTTTATTTCTATTTTTAATTTGGGTGGTGTTTAATATATGATACCAAAACGAGATTGTTTTAAATCAAGACATAAAATGACATTGTTTTGGAGTGTTGACACCCATTTAGATGGATGTTCTCGGTGTACCCAAGAGCGATTGCTTAAAATATCTCTGATTATAATAAAAAAATTATATTTTTAATTTTAATTAAATTTTAATTTTATCGTCCGAATTTCAAATTCATATTCTTAAGTATAAAATTCTGAAATTACCACTGGGGCTGTGCTTTGGTGCAGTGGAGCTCAGCTGGACCTCAATTCCTACCTTCCAAGAATAGAGTTTTCTATTTGACTTGATATTTTATTTTGCGTCTTGTGTTGAATAATAAAAAATGAACAAAGAAACAAATTCATAGGCCGAAGAAAGAATCGGGAGGTGAAAGGACAGACACGGCCATCGGAAAAGCCATGCCTGCGACGCCTCAGCATATCCTATCTCATTCAGCATCTGCCTCTACCTCTGCCTCTTGGTGATATGATATGATTTGATTTGCTTGGTATTCTCATGTCATCATTTGTGCTGAAGGAAAAAAAAACCAGGTATTATCGGGGATGGGAATGTCTCCAAACATGAAGGCTACTTCAATCAATGCATTGAGTGCATGCGGTTGTGTTGCTCTATAACAACTGAAACCAACCACATCAACAACAATTTCTGAGCTAGCAATGGACCCCAAACAATGCCCTGGATTCCAGGATCACAAGGGATATACAACTTCCTGCCAATACCTGCTTTCCAATCCAGCCTGTGCCTCCTCCCGGGGCTTCTTCTTCAATTACATCATCTTCTTTTATTGTGATTGCCAGAATGCATCCCTACTCGCTTACGCCCTCTTGCTCCTGTGGCTTGCTGCCCTTTTCTATCTGCTCGGCAACACTGCTGCTGACTACTTCTGCCCTTCACTCCAAAACCTCTCTGCTCTCTTCAACTTGCCCCCCACTGTTGCGGGGGTTTCTCTGCTTCCCCTTGGCAATGGAGCCCCTGACGTGTTCGCCAGCATTGCTGCTTTCGCTGGCACTGATGCGCCTGATGTTGGTTTAAACAGCGTGCTCGGAGGAGCTATCTTCGTTACGTGCATTGTTGTTGGGATTGTTTCTCTCTGTGTTGCCGACAAGCAGGGCCCTAGCATTGATGACAAGTGCTTTGTCAGGGATGTATCCTTCTTTCTTTTCACCCTCGCATCTCTTTCTCTTATTTTGCTTGTTGGCAAGGTCAGTGTCGGAGGGGCCATTGCATTTATTTCAATTTATATTATCTATGCCTTCGCGGTTGCTGCAAATGAGATGTTAAGGGGAAATGCTCATTATAGAATGAGGCTGGATAACGGAGTCACTCCTCTGCTTCCTGTCCGAGGAACCGTTGTCTCCCAGACCAGTGAAGAAGATGAAGATACCTTTTGTAGTTCCTCCCTACATGAATTTGACCCTGAGAGTGATGCACCTTATTTGCAGAACAGGCTTCCCCAGTGGATGTGGGTCTCAAGTGTGGCCATGTATTCAAACCAATCCAGCAAGTCTAACATAGAAGACGGCAGCCCAAAATATTTGTGGGGTTGGTCTGATGATGGTGTGCAAGATGATCACTCTCGCTTCTCCTGTTCAAACATATGTATTCTGTTAGATTTACCCTTCACTTTTCTGAGAAGGGTGACCATTCCTATCGTCGAGGAGGATAGATGGTCCAAGGGTTACGCGGTTTCTGCTGGCTTCCTGGCACCTATACTTTTAGCATTCCTATGGAGCACTCAAGATAAAGTTACTTCTGCCAGCGTCAAGATGGCTTATGTTCTGGCGATCTTTGTTGGTTGTCCTCTCGGAGTTGTAACACATCTGTACACAATGCCTGAGCATCCTCCTCGTAAATTATTGTTGGCATGGGTTCTTGGAGGTTTCATAATGAGTATCGTTTGGTTCTACATGATTGCAAATGAGCTAGTCGCGCTCTTGGTGGCATTTGGTGTGATCCTGGATATTAATCCTTCACTTCTTGGATTGACTGTGTTAGCCTGGGGTAACTCTATGGGTGACTTGATGTCAAACGTAGCTTTGTCGATGAATGGCAGAGATGGCATACAGATTGCATTGTCCGGATGCTATGCTGGTCCCATGTTTAATATTCTTGCAGGTTTGGGTATCTCAATGTTGCTTGGTGCATGGTCAGAGAGACCTTCATCGTACACGATCTCATGTGACACTAGTCTGTTTTACACAATGGGATTTCTCACGGCAGGACTTCTTTGGGCACTCTTTGTGTTACCAAGGAATGATATGCATCCAAGCAAGATGCTAGGTGTTGGTCTCATAGCTATATATTGCATTTTTCTCTCTTTTAGGATGACTCTGACTCTCAATATCTTTTCGTGACATGGTGCAACCCTTGTGTAATTTACCCAGTCCTGTGAAAATACATGCCCTGCTGATCATTACTACTTTCAAAGGCTCATGTGATGGGGGCGGAAGCGATGCATGCGATCGTGTGGAAGCCTTTGAACATTTCCTAGGAAGTGAGAAAAAGTTCTTCTAAGAAATGAAAAAAAAAATTAATAGTAAAAATAGGCTCATAAAACTGGACTAATTATGCCATTGTATTTGAAACTTTCTGGCTGTGTTTGGTTTAGGAAAATTTTGAGAGAGGAAAATTTGAGGGAAAATGAGGAGTCCTTTGTGCTTTGTCTGGTTTAGAGAAAATTGGGAATGAAAAATTAGATGAAAAAAAAAATTGTTTCAATTAAAAAATTATTAATACTTTCTCTAAAAAATTTCACCCTGACCAAACAAGGGAAAAATAACATAAATTACACGGAGAATTCATTTTTTACTCAAAAATTTCCCCCCCTCAAATTTTCACCACACCAAACACATCCTAAAACTTACTTTACTTACCTTTCAAGTTTTAGATCTTATTAGTTTAGTCCGGTCAACGAGGGAAATGCAATTTGGAGTAGCGTTTTGAGATGGAAAATAATATGTTTCGCTAGATGTCTAATAAGTCGAGATTTTTCGATTTATTTTATACATAATTCTAGTGATTCTTGATAGTCATAGTGTGTTTGGTTTAGTGAAAATAAGATGGAAAGGAAAATATGAGGGAAAGTGAATTCTTCATGGAATTCATCTCATTTTCCTTTGTTTGGCTACAGGTAGAAAATTATAGAGAAAGTGGTAAAATACTCTTTATTTTGATAAAAATTTTCATCTCATTTCCATCTAATTCTTTCTCCCCTAAACTTCTATAAACCAAATAAGAGATTGCTTCTCATTTTCTTTCAAATTTTCTCTAAACCAAACACAACCTTAGAGTGCGTAAACTAATGTTTTGCCGAGTTTTCATACTTATATACAAATTAAGTCATATAAATAAAATTTAATATAAATAAAAGTAAAAAAAGTGTAAGAAACGGACGATAATGGAACATAACGTCTAAAAGACATACAATGCACACGTGTTGGCCGCGCTGGCTCGACATCCGGGCTCATTGATTGGGTGCCGATGAGGCGCAAATTTGCCCATAAAGAGTCAAGCGGCTCATCACAGATCCCGCACATGGGGCAATGACTTATTTGCGGGTAGCTCGAATTAAAATTTTCTAACTTTTTCAGTGTTGACCTGACATTTTTTGAGGGCAATAATACTGCGCCCGTTGTCCAATTTAAGTGATTTGAGTTGCGTTGAAATGATGAAAAAAATTATTTATAGCTTTTATGTTAGGAATGAAGTTGAATTATGATTCAAGAAGCGCAAGTAGGCTTGAATATTTTTGCTATTAGAAAAGTTTTCTAACTTTTCTAGAATTCATTTCATCCTCATACAATATGTAGGAAATTTCTAGATTCGTTTGAGAAGATATTCGAGCATGTGTATTAACAAACATATCAAGATTCTCAGGAAGCTATTTAAGAGGATTTGTAGTCTATTTTTTAGTAGGTTTGCTCATGTTTTCTTGTATAATTAGGGGATCTTCTCTAGAGTCTTATATATTTTTCTTTTCTTCTATCACTCTTTTCTCCCTCGTGTCAAAAAGTCATTGCCTAGTAGAGAAGGAAAGGGTTGTAAAACTTTTCTCTTTTTTTTTTTTTGCCACACAAGTCAGTGAGTGGCTAATTCCTCTTATAAGGCTTGAATTATTTAATTGTGACATTATGTTGTGAGGTTGGTAATTAATAAAAGTTTTTTATAAAAAGAGTGCTTCCATTAATGAAAGAATTTACAATGAAGAAATTCAGAACAAAGTTGTGAAGATAATTTTACATGTGTGTGGAATTTATATAAGATCTACTCTAAAAGGTGTTAGAGATATAATTCTAGAGTCCAACTTTTATTAAACTTTGATGGCTGAATAGCTTTGATATGAGTGAGCTTCAATAAAGGTTCTATTATGACTTTGTGAAGGATTGTTGTCTATTGTAACTATCTCCGATAAAAATACTAGAATTTCTTGCTTTTTACATATTATAGGCAAATGATGCTATATAACTGAATTTGACTGTTCTAAGATCCTTAGTTGCAAAGTTGTAGGACTGAGACCAACGGATTAGGTCATCCCAAGATGTAAAAATGGTCTGATCTGGAAAATTACAAAGAGATAGAGCTTCTAAAAGTAGATCTTATGTATGGGAGCATTGGAAAGGTAAGTGGTCTTCATTTGTTGGATAAGAGTTACAAAGCTGGCATCTAGAATTTATTTGAAGGCCCCATCTGTGAAGTCTTGTTCTGGTGGCTAGTCTGTTGAGGAAGGCATGTTTAGGATAACTAAGTTTGTTCCATACTAAGGTAATCCATCTTGGCCGAGAGGAACTTGAGTGAAAAATACTATATGCAGATGAAGCAGTGAAGGAACTTCCATAAAGCTTCCAAGAACCTAAACTAATATAATAGCATAGTTTGGTAACTTCTCTTAATTTAAGGAGATGCTTGACTGGCCATGGACTTGTTGGTTTTATTAGCACCAACCACTAATTATTGTCCTTCACATAGTAAGCATGAATCCATTTGGTCCAAGCAGAGTCCTCAAGCTGGATGATATCCTAGATCTGAGATGAATAAATGGCTGTGAGGATGTGCTCACCTTATTTAATATTTAAACCACCCAACTTAGCAAGTAAGTAGACATCAGACTATTTAAAAGTGGATTGAGTAACTCATTATCATAGAAATCTCTTACAAATTATGTCATTGCTTTTATATCGATATACCTTTATTAAATTTGAAACTAACCTCAGCAAAATAATACCGCCAGCATAGGAAAGCAGATTTCTTAACCAAGAATTAATTTTAGCTCTCATATCCTCTAACAAGAAAGCACAATCCTTAAACTTAATGCTTTTATAGTCTAATAGAATGCCCAAATACTTTACAGGAAGAGCTCCTCTTGTAAACCCAATTTGACTAGCCATGATTGCTTCCTCTGTAAGAGGTATACCTCAGGAAATGATTTGAATATTTGTATTATTAACTGATAGCCCTGAGTGTTTGAAAAAATCATTCATGGAATCTTTAGTTAAAGAAAGAGTGTGGAGGTTACCATGGTAGAAAATGAAAATATCATCTGCATATAACAAATGATTAAGACTGATTCTTGAGCTTTTTGGATGAAACTTGAAATCTAGATGATGGTGGAGAGTTCTTAGCTTCGTTGAGAGGATCTCCATAGCTAAATAAAAAATAAGAGAAGATAGAGGGCACCCCAGTCTCACTCCTTGGCTGCCTTGAAGGAACCCAGCTGATGCACCATTGATCAGACTATAATAATGAGGGCCTCTAATGCATTTCATGACCCAGACTATAAAAGTTGGAGGAAATCTAAAATATATAAGGCCTATATGAAGTTCCAATTTAAGACATAAAAAGGCTTTTTAAGGTCAATTTTAATACACTTTCTAGGGGAGATTCTGGATCTAAAATATCATGTAGCCAATCATTGAGCTGATAAAATATTAGGCACAATATTACTTCCCTTCACAAAAGCAATTTGCTCATTTTCAACAATTGTTGAGATACAAAGCTGCATCCTTTTTGAAACTATGCTGGAGATTGCCTTGTACAATATATAACAAAGTGCAATAGGCCTAAATTCATTCACTATTATGAGATTCTCTAATTTTGGGACTAATGCAAGCAGAGTTGCATTAACTGAGATAAACATTCTGCATTGACTGAAAAAATTTCCAATAGAATTGTAAATATCATTTTCAAGATTATAGCCATCTAGACCTGGACTCTTATTAGTTCTCATTTGGAAAAAATTGGTTTTGATTTCTTCATCAGAAAATGGGAGGCCGCGATTAGCAACATAAGAATCTGAAAGAGTAGTACCGTGAACAGCAGTGAAATCTTGAGTTTGACAACGGTGATAAACTCCTAGAATATTTTGAAAATAATCAATCAAACTACTTTTCATTATATGCGAATCCTCAGTCCATGTGCCTGCTGAATCTTTGAGCCTCCTAATTTATTACCGAAAGATCTCTTCTTCATATCTGCATGAAAATAAGAAATATTTATAACCCCATATTTAGCCCAATTTTAGGATGGCATCGTTGCTCCCCTGTGGAGCTTCTTCACTAGGGTGCTTGATAAGTCAAGGGTAGTAAGTCTCTTTCAGCTTCAATGGAGTTGGCTTCCTCTCAAGAAGACATCTAGTCAGATAGATTTTATGTTGTCGGTGATTATAGGTTTTATTATATGGAAAATTATGTGTGAGAGGACTAAGTACATGTTTGAGGACAGTCGGGCTTAGAATCGTATCCACCAATGAGTTCATTAGTGGTTACTTCCTTTAGCCTCATAATTTAAGCCATCTTCTCAACCTTGTTCAGTCGATAGTTTATCATTTCAGAGTCTTTATATAAACCAGATCTCAATACCTAGAGAAAAGTTCATTGGATGATGTGTGAACCTGGAGAGGGGCTTACTCTGAATGGTAGTGGTTATTCAGATCCTCCGGGAGCTTGACCATAATTTGGAATTCTGCGGGTGCTCCAGTTTCTCTCTTTTTTGTGGCTTATAAGTTGGATGTGTTTAACATGGAAACAGAGTTTTGAGCTATTCTTGATGATCTTTGGTAGCTCAGGGGAGAGTTAGTCATTTTGATTCTTCAGTTGGATTCGATGACCATTTTAAAAGTTTTGTTGGGAAGATATCTTGTCATTGGCAGATTGCTTTCTAAAATCTGAGGAGTTACGATGGTTCACTTTTTACAAGAATCCAACGAAGTCGCTAATGATTTGGCTAGCTATGCACATGAATTTGGCTCTCTCTCCTTGGCCTTATGATTTTTCTACGGAAGTCAGAAAAGCACTTCAACTAGACGCAAGGCATACTATGTTTTATAGGAATGTATAAGCATCCTTATTTGTAGAGTTCATAGGCTCGCTTTCAGATCGGGATCAGCCTTTTTGATCTCTTAATAATTTTTTTTTTAAAAATAGAGATGAGATATATTGAAATGAAATGGAGTAAATATTTTTAATTAAGTGAAAATGGAGAAAGGGAGGAAAATGAAAAATGAAAGTGGGATGTGAGTGAGGAGAGCATTGTTTGGCGAAAATCGATTCACCTAACCAAAATAGAATAACCGAATTAGTTTGGTTTGGTCAATTCGGCTAATAGTTTAATTTAGTTAAATACCTAAAAAATTTGGTTAGTTCGCTTCGCTTATCGTAGGGGATATTCTTGGGTTCGGTTAATTTGGTTAATCAAATAAAAAAATTATTAAATTAAAAATAAAATTTATATATAAATATATTATTTTTATTAAACATTTTAATTTAATTCGGTTAATATCAGCGAACTGACTACTTAATCGATAATCAAATTACCGATTTATATATTAACCATATAATTCGATGATGAAATATTTTTAATTCGGTTAACCGACAGATGCTCTGCTACTTAGTGTAAGCACAATGAGTAAGTATAAATCCACAAATTCTTAGGTGCACCAAGAGCACCCATGTATATGGGTGTTCTCACTCGAACACGACGTCGTTTTACATCATTTTCAATAAAACATCACACATTCTCTCAAATGAAAAGTAAAAAATAAATAAATACTCTGAAAAAATTGAGAAATATATTGTTTTGATTTATAAAAATTCAAATAAAAAATTAAATTAATAAATTTAATATTTCATATTCATTAATTAATATATATGTTCATCAAAGTTAAACTATATTCATTGGATGATATGTTTATCATATGAGTTGTTATGTTCATTAGATGAGTTATTATGTTTATCAGATTAGATGCTATGTTCATCAGATTTAATAATATGTTCATTAGAATGAGCTACATTGTTCATCTGATGAGCTGTTATGTGCATATAAGATGAGCTGCTGTGTTTATCAGATTTGATAATATGTTCATCAGATTAGAATATAAGTTCATTGGATAATATGTTCATCATATTCGATAATATGTTGTTCAGATGAGCCGATATATTTATTTGAAGAGCTTCCATTGCTTTTATTGATATTTATTCTACTATATTCATTAGATAAGCTGTCAAGTTCATCATGTGAGTTGTTATATTCATCACTTGAGCTGCTTTGTTCATCAGATGATATGTTCATTATATAAGTTGTTTTGTTCATTATATTTGATTATATGTTCATCAGAGGAGTTGCTATGTTCATTAGATGAGTTGTTATGTTCATCAGATGATATGTTCATCAAATAAGCTGCTGTGTTCATTACATTTAATTACATGTTCATTAGAAGAGCTGCTAAGTTCATCAAAAGAGTTTTATTTGCTTTTGTTGATTTTTAATCTAATATGCTGATCATATGAGCTGTAATGTTCATTATATTTGATAACATGTTCATCAGATTAATTTCTATGTCCATTAATTATATGATCATTAGATGAGCCGAGATGACCTGATATGTTCATCAGAGAAGCTATTATGTTCATCATATGAGCTGCTATGTTGATTAGAGGATATGTTCATTAGATGAGCTGTTGTTTTCTTGAAATTTGATAATATGTTTATTAGAAGAGCTGCTATGTTCATCAAATGAGCAGTAATGTTCATTAGATGAGCTGCAATATTCATCATATGTGAAAATATGTTCATTAATTTAGGTGTTATGTTCATTAGATTATATGTTCATTAGATGAGCAGATATGTTCATTAGACGAGTTATTATGTTTATAAGATGATATGTTAATAAAATAAGATGTTATATTCATTAAATTTGATAATATAGTTAACAGATGAATAAATTAGTTTTTAACAAATATAAAAAATATAAATTAATTTGTGAACACTTTGACCTATGGTGATGCAGTGTCTACACATTAAGTAAGCATAAATCGGGCGTCTTGTTAATGGGAAAGATATCCGCCTAAAATGGTTAAATTATTAGGTAATGAATGTGTATGACCATCCGAAGACCCATCCATCCGTTCCAATAGCGCACGTCAACCAAGCATCAAACCCCACCGATTCCCACCCAATTCCGCTGTGCTTCCTTTTATTGCTCACTCACACTCACAGACAACACCCCAACCCAAAAACAAAGAAAGAAAGATCTGCTCCTTCTCTCTCTCTCTCTGCTGCAGCTGCGGGAGCCTCGCTGGCCCCGATATTGCTTTCGCTCTCTGGAGTTTTTATTCACTTCACTTCGCCTCTGGATTCGCTTTGGTCTTATGGCTATTTGAAAAAAAAACAACAACAATGGCTTCTTTGGAAACGGGTAAGAGAGAGACTCTTCCCCGCTCCTCCTCTTCCGCCAGAGGATCCTTTCATCCTATTTCTCTCAGATCGCGCTGCTCCCGCTTTCTGCTCTTCAAGAGGTTAGATTACCTCCAATGGATTTCCACTGTAGCCGTCTTTCTCTTCTTTGTCGCCCTCTTCCAGATGTTTCTTCCTGGCTCCGTTACCGACAAGAACATTCCCTTGCAACGCATTCAACATGCCGATATGGAGCTGCTCTCAGAGATTAGGGAGCTCCATTTCGGGGAAACTCTCAAATTCCATCCTTGGAAGCTTCTCTCCAAGTTTCACAAGGACGCTGATGATGGAGTTTCCACTTCTAATTTAACCAAGAAGCGTTTTGCTTACAGAAAACCTCAGCTCGCCCTTGTTAGTATCTCTTCATATGCATGTCTTTGCTTCTTCATCATGTGTCTATTGCTCTTGTGTTATCTCCATTTCCCTACATTTCTTTTTTTTGCTTCTTCAAGGTCTTTCCAGATCTGTTAGTGGATCCGCAGCAAATCCTTATGGTGACTGTGGCAGCCTCACTGCAGGAGATAGGTTATTCGATTCAGGTAGATTGCTCATTGCTTGGCTTGCTGTCATTTCAACCCTTGCAGATTATAGTAATAGAAAAAGTTGCTTCAGTATTATCTGCAGTATAAAGAACCAATGTCAGCAGTTCGCTGGTTAACTCTGAGATTGGACCTTATGATTGTATTGCCCTCATTGCCATAGTAGAATAATACTCGTACACTAGAGAAAGATTCATTAGATATAGAGTTATAGTGTCGTGCATGAGGTGCTCAAGGAAAACATCTTAAAGATATTATGGGTGCAAGATGCTTGATTGTGGTCTACTGCCACATCAATGCTTACGACTATATATTTCAAAGGAATGCAAATGATACCGTTATGGATTCTGTAGATTTAGTTTCCATTTGGAAGAGAATTCCCAAGGTGTCAGTTCCATGTCTGAAAGTTCTGCCAATGTTTTTTATGAATCGTTGAACAAAGTTGAGGGTTTTAAAACTTTTGATTCAAGCTGATGGGTATTATATGATAACTGAAATGAAATGTTAAGTAAATGCTAGGTAGCCTGTAGTTTCTGCCGATTGGTAAGTTTAGAGCTGGAATTGCCACATATATAAAATATACGTAAACGTGATTGCTTAAACAAAAGTTCATGCAAAGGCAGGTGTAAAGTGCGCATTTTATATACCATTTATGCTGCCTCTCTCTTTTTTTTATGCTTTTTGGTCCGTGATCTACTAGTCATCTTTTGTACATTACATGACTTCTCTTCAGGTATTTTCTCTTGAGGAGGGTCCTATGCGAGCTGTTTGGGGGAGAATAGGAGTTCCACTCAATATAATTCAAACTGGTGACAGCAATGAGATAGCTGTAGATTGGCTAAAGTAAGAATCTAAAATGCTCATCTCTTTTGATCTTTGATAATCGATTGGTCCCGTCGAATGAAATTCTAATCTGTGTACAGCTCAACTAAATTCTTTGATCTGATGTTGCTGCATCCCTTTATTTATTAACTCTATCAGCTACGATGGTATTATCCTGAACTATCTAGAAGCTAGAGGTCTGTTCTCGAGGTAACTTCGGGTTCCTTTTCAGAACTTCAGTCTACTAGTGTTTTAGGGAAGTCAAAGTGGAATCAACTGCTTTGCAGATGCCGAATGTGTTATCATTATGTAACAGATTTTTTTTTTATGATTGATAAAGCTTTATGAAGGAACCATTCAAGTCTGTGCCATTGATATGGACCATACATGAATCAACTCTGGCAATTCGTTTGAGACAGTACAATTCAAGTGGCCAGGTGGAACTCTTAAATGATTGGAAAAGAATCTTTGCGCGTGCCAGTGTCATTGTCTACCCGAATTACTTTTTACCGGTAATGATTACAACAGCCCGATTTAAGTTTATTCACAGTATAAGATGTATTTTTCTCAAAGTACACTGATTGGTGTATGATATTTACTTGTGATCTTGAATATGTTTATTATTTTATGAAGTTGAGAGACTGCAATGCTCAGTGGCTGGTAGAGTGAACTCCTCTTGTCGAATTGAACTAAAGTTGGGTTTCGTACTTATATCTGTTTATCTAATGTATGTTACAGATCAGGAATTTGAATCAGCTAAATCTAGTCAAACAACAGTTTACTTCAAATCCTGCCATCAATATGCATTTGTTTGCAGAATTTATTTTCAAGAATTGCTAAAGTTATTATTTCTGATTGGAACACATTTTGCTCCATACAGATGATGTACTCGATATTAGATAGTTCCAATTATTTCGTGATTCCTGGATCTCCTTCTGAAATATGGCAAGCAAATACCTTTGTCAGCCATCCCATTAAAAATATCCGTAGCAGGATGGGTTATGATGATGACGACTTGGTGATTGTCATTGTTGGAAGTCGGTTTTTGTACCGCGGATTGTGGCTTGAACATGCTCTGATACTACAAGCGTTGCATTCAATATTGGAGAACTCATCAGATGTTATATCTAGCGACCATTTGAAACTTGTCTTTTTGAGCGGTGATTCTAATAGTAACTACTCTCTTGCTTTGAAGGTATAAGGTTCCATGCATATGTATAATGTATATATTGTTTGAAATTTAGCTTCGGAGTTCCCTTACACTGTTCTCTTATTTCAGACTGTCGCTCACAATTTAGGCTACCCAAAAGGCAGTGTGATCCACATACCTTTTGATGGTGATGTAAACAGTTTTCTAGCTGTTTCTGATCTTGTGATATATGGATCTTTCCTTGAAGAGCAAGCTTTTCCTGATATTTTGGTAAAGGCAATGTCATTTGAGAAACCAATTGTTGCACCCGATCTAAACATTATAAAAAAACATGTATGTTTCTGCTTCTCTTACCCTACCCTATTAGTATCTAAGAATATTTAATTCAACATATCACTGAGATACTGACATTATTGATATGGTGTTCAGATCAATGATGGGGTTAATGGCTATCTTTTTCCAAAAGACGACGTCAGACTTTTGACACAGATCATAATTGAAGCATGTTCAAAAGGAAAATTGTCGGCTCAAGCCAGTCAAATTGCGCTAGTTGGAAAGCAAACGGCTAGGAACGTGACAGTCAGTGGAGTTGTTGAGGGATACGCTTCATTGGTTGGGAATGTTGTGAAACTCCCGTCAGAGGCGGCACTTCCCAAGGCTGATATCCCTCCTAGGCTTAAGGAAACATGGCAATGGAACCTCTTCGAAGCGTATGATCAATCTTCATATGTTAATAGAACTTTAAGAAGCTTAGATCTAATAGGCAAGGTTGAGCAGCAGTATAACCTTTCTCACTCCGATGAAGCTCCTGAAGGTGGCACATTTATATATAGTATTTGGGAGGGAGAAAGAAAGATTCAAATGGCTACCATAAGAAAGAAACGAGAAGATGATGAGGTAATAATTGATGTTTATATACATTGTCTGCATATTAGGTAAGATTAAATTTATAATTCCTTAAATATGGCAGTAACCTTAAAATTTCTTGGATTCCGGCAAATGAATCTAGATCTCAGATTCAGATTCGACTGTTGATTAGTGGTTCAGGTTTATAAAAGTATGTGTTACATAGTTGCATTTATGGCCTTGAATTTCCAACCACCCATTAAATCTCAACCCTGGATCTAGGTTTGTCCGATGACTTCCATTGAGTTACTGTGTCGATGCCAAAAGATATGGTTTTGAACCACCATGTTTACATATAGAGAAGGATTCAAATGAGAATCCCCAATTTTATTTAAGACTCACAAACCTCCATCATCGCCATCGACCAATTTTGATCTGATATAGATTAAAGACACCCAGTTAACACATTTTTTAATGAGAGGGGAATTGGAATTTTCTTTCTGTTACCTACCGTCACTCAGTGAACATTCCAATTTTCGGTGATGAATATTTCGGGCAGTGGTGTTGTTGGTATTGTGCATCATGTGACGTTTAATGAATTGTTCTCGCCCGTTAAATAGAAAAATCAAATGCTAAAATCAGTTCTTAGTTCCCAATATAAATATGGTTTTCAAATCATCCACTCTCTATATACATATATTCAGTTGTTGCATGATGTATCATTGGAGCCTTTAATGATTGGAAGCCTTCATCTTCCCGATTCCATCTAGTTGAAGGATAGAACAGACCAGACCCGAGGAACATGGGAAGATGTATATCGGAACGCTAAAAAAGCTGACCGCCTTAAGAATGATCTGCATGAGAGGGAGGATGGGGAACTTGAAAGAACAGGTCAACCAATATGCATCTATGAACCTTTCTATGGTGAAGGAGCCTGGCCCTTTTTACATCATAAATCACTGTATCGCGGCATTGGATTGGTATGTTGAATGTCATTAGAATCATGGTCATGAAGTTATCCTCCCATTTGTGAATTTATGTTTTATGTACTACAAAATAATTACAGCTTCTCATAAAGTTTGTCTATGAAAAAGCTGTGCGTTTTCGCCATAATATTATTTTACATGTTCATTGGTTCGTATCAGTCCACAAAAGGCCGGAGGCCTGGAGCAGATGACATTGATGCACCTTCCAGACTTCAGCTTCTTGGAAACCCATATTATCGGCAAGCTCTGGGCGAGTATGGGGCTTTCTTTGCCATTGCTAACCGAGTTGATCGTATTCATAGGAATGCCTGGATAGGATTCCAGTCTTGGAGAGCAACTGCTAGAAAGGTATGTGGATGGATTTTCTTTTCTAGATAGGGCCATTTAATCTGAATACATGGAACAAGTTAGCGATCATTTATTTATAACAAGTAAATAAACTGCTTTGATTTCTCTCCATTCAGAGCTTTATTACTCCTTCTGTCCATGTCTACGAGTCGTTTTTGTCTTTTTTAAGATAGATTTTGATATTTGAATTACGAGTAGAGATATCTTGTCTCATTGCATACTATTAGTATCATTATTTTCGTATCAAAATGTATATCTGATGTTATTTTATTTTCATATTTTTTGCGTATCTAGATTATAAGTTATTTATTTTAAAGTTGATTGCTTGACTATTGTCACATGTAAATATGGATGAAGGGAGTGTACCAATCGTTAGTCCATGGTTATGCACTGTAAACTTGATTGCTTTTATGGTGTTTGCGAAATTATGTGTAACAGGGACATTGAATTAGCCTTAACAGACAGGTTTTTGAGAGTTGCAATAATTTTGTAATCGTTCAAAAGAACATTTCCTGTTGTGAGCGTTCAGTGGAACCTTGAATTTTGACCATCTATTTATTGGAATTTGAAAATAGATACAACGAATTTGGACAGAAAAGACCAATTTTGTCTTCTAATGCTGCTTGCTGCCTCCTAAACAGGCTAACTTATCTGATATTGCTGAAAAGAGACTGGTTCACGCAATACAGAATCGAAAACATGGGGATGCACTCTATTTTTGGGTTAACATGGATATGGAACCAAGGAATCCGCAGCAGAGAGACTTCTGGTCCTTTTGTGACGCAGTGAATGCTGGAAACTGCAAGTAAATGACATATATGCTGTCCTTGTAAAATCAGAAATTTTTGATACTTAGATCATCAGATCATGTTGTTTTACGTAGGTTTGCTTTTGGTGAAGCTCTTGAGAAAGTTTACGGCATTAAGCATCACAATTTCAGCTCGTTACCACCCATGCCTCTAGATGGTGACACCTGGTCCGTCATGCATAGTTGGGCACTGCCAACAAAGTCATTCCTCGAGTTTGTCATGTTTTCAAGGTGAGACAGCTTCTAGTTTTATCTATATGACTGGAATGCATTTCTGAAACCTCATGTTTCATGCTTGATGTTTGGAAATTGTGTAGAATGTTTGTCGATGCCTTAGATCAACAAATGTATGATGGTCACCACAAGAATGGACAATGTGTATTTAGTTTATCCCCGGTATGTAAAATGACTGGTCCTCTTGACATTGAAAACCTTTCACTTGTGCTGTCATTAGTTAAATCATCTCCTGAGTTTGAACATACATTTGAAAATACTCAGGACAAGCACTGTTACTCGCGTGTGCTGGAGCTTTTGATTAATGTATGGGCATATCACAGTGGAAGGCGAATGATATATGTGGACCCAGTCAGTGGGGCATTTCAAGAACAACATAGATTGAGGACCCGTAGAGGTCAGATGTGGGTCAAGTGGTTCTCATTTGCTACATTAAAGAGCCTCGATGAGGACTTAGCAGAGGAGTATGATACTGAACATCCAAAAAGGAGGTGGCTGTGGCCGCAGACAGGGGAAGTTTTTTGGCAAGGTATTTATGAGAGAGAGAAGAATCAACGGCAGCAAGAAAAGGATAAAAGGAGGCAGCAAAGCAAGGACAAGATCTCGAGGATGAGAAGAAAGAACCGGCAGAAAGTTATTGGGAAGTATGTGAAACCCCCTCCTGAGGATGATGTAAGCTTGAATTCTTCAGCCGTTAACTCAAACACCAGGAGATAGTATCTGTTTTTTCCAATATAGTTCAATTATAGTCGTATCATAGTATAGATCATTGATCCGGTCATTCTTTCATGTATGTTTCGAGAGAACAAGTATTGAGTAGGGATTCAATTCTGGGTGTGGACCTTGTAAGTGAGACCATACTGCACCATTGTGTCATGGTGCCACTGGTCAAGTAAAAATGCATGGTTTTGGTCTTATTTTTCTTCGCTCTTATTTTTTTTTTTTTTATCAATTCTCTATGCACCTACATACAAGGGCAACCTTGTTTTCCCCAGTATGTTTCGTACTTATTTGTGGTCGGGCTATTTGACTCTTCCATTTGCATCATAATCAAGTCTACTGACCGACTTATACCAACTAGCAAACTGAAATCGGAAGTTACTGCTGGACACGCCGGCATTGTCTATGACTTAAACCTAAAGGTCATGTGTTAAACTCCGCAAGTTCTTGGGTGCTTTGATAGTAAGTGCTCTCTTTTGCGACGAGATTTGTTCTTGATGAAAAATAATGTCGTTGTATGTGTTCTCATTAAACACATTTCATAAGTTATGCTCGGCCGAAAACAACGCCGTTTTTATATATTCATCAGTTTTACTGCTATATCCATCAATTGAGTTAAATATTCATCAGTTGTGATTATATGTTCATCAATTGTGCTTATATATTCATCAGCTGTAATTATATATTCATCAACTGTAATTATATATTCACCAGTTGTTCTGCTATTTTAATTAGTTGACCTGCTATATTCACTATATTCATCAATTGTGCTGCTATATTTATCAGTCGACCTGTTATATTCATCAGATGATGTGTGCTTGTATATTCATCAGTTGTGCTGCTATAGTCATCAATTGACCAGTTATATTCATTAGATGATTTGTGCTTCTATATTCATCAGTTTTGCTTCCATATTCATCAGTTGTGTTTATATATTCAACAATTGTGTTTCTATATTTATCAGTTGATCTGCTATATTGATCAGATAATTTGTGCTTCTATATTTATCAGTTGTGCTGCTATATTCATGAGTTGACCTACTATATTCTTAAGATGATTTGTGTTTTTAAATTCATCTGTTATGCTTATATATTCATTATTGTGCTACTATATTCATTATTTGGCCTGCTATATTCATAAGATTATTTGTGCTTCTATATTCATCAGTTGGCTTCAATTGTGCTTCTATATTCATTAGTCGTGCTTCTTTATTCATCAGTTGTGCGGCTATATTCGTCAATTGATTTGTTTATCAGATGAGCTTCTATATATTCATCAGTTGTGCTTATATGTTCATCAGTTGACCTGCTATATTTATTAGATGATTTGTGTTTCTGTATTCATCAATTGTGCTTATATATTCACCAATTGTGCTATTATATTCATTAGTTGACCTGCTATATTCATCAATTGTGGTTCAATATTAATCAGTTGTGCTGCATATTCATCCTTTGTGCTGATATATTCATCAGGTGATTTGTGCTTCTATATTCATTAGCTATGCTTCTATATTAATCATTTGTGTTGATATATTCATTAATAGTGCTGATATACTCATTAGTCAGACTTGCTATATATCAATATTCATCATATGATTACATATATTCATCAGTTGTGCTTCTACATTCATCAGATGATTTGCTCTTCTATATTCATCAGTTGTACTTCTGTATTCATCAGTTGTGCTTCTATATTCATCAGTTGTTCTGCATATTCATCTGTTGTGCTGATATATTCATCAGATGATTTGTGCTTCTAAATTCATTAGTTGTGCTTCTATATTTATCATTTGTGCTGATATATTCATCAGTTAGACCTGCTATATGCATCAATATGCATAAGATAATTACATATATTCATTAGAAATACATCAATATTCATCACAAATAGTTTAATATTTATTTAGATGATTACATATATTCATCAAAATAGATAAATATTCATCTGAAACACATTAATATTCATCTGAAGTTTAAATATATTAATCTGAAACACATTAATATTCATTAGAAGATTAAATATATTCATTAGAAAGAGATCAATAATAATAAGAAACATATCAGTATTTATCAGAAACAGATCAATATTCATCAGAAGAATATATATATATTCATCAGAAACATATCAATAATCAAAAGATATTATAGATATTTCATCAAAAACACACCCATATTCATTAGAACACTACATATATTCATCAGAAGATTTCATCTTTTGCCTTTTTGTAACAATTTTTTCTTTCTTTGTTTTTTTCAGCTTCTGCACATTGTATCTTGTGTTCCTTGCATTTTTTCAACACCTCATTTCTGATTTCATTCGACTCATGTTTGATTATCTTTGCACAATTTTTCCTCCAAGCATCTTCATATAATTTATCTGCAATAAAGTATAAATTTTAGTTTTTTTATAGAATATTTATTTGTTAAGTAAAACAACTTATCTCTTTAATTTCATTGGATCACCTAGTAAACAGCATAAATGTGACGTTATAAGAAAGGAGCCAATGAAGCCGATTTAGTAGTGTCTGTGCGCATGACCATGCATATGGTGGTTAATTATGTGGCACGCGACGTGCGTATATCATTTAAAATCGGGGTTAGCAGAACTGTGCAACTTTCAAAAGCTATATTTTTCACACGAGATGTTTGATTTGAATAATTCAAATTTTACAGAAAGAAAAAACAAAAACTACATTTTTCAAAGAAGAGTCAAAGTCTATATGTTGACGATGTTGCACTTGTAGTGCTAGAGCCGACAAATTTTGATTTAAGAACTTTCCTCATTCGGCCCCCATGCAAATTTTCTGATCTCAAAATCATTCTCAAATATGAGTATCCAGAAGTTTCCTAAGAAGATATGCATTAGATTCGTGAGATTATTATTATCAAAGATTGTTGACACTCAGAGTTATATAAAGAGGTCTTCAGCCCCTTATTCAAGTGTGTACCTATGACCTCATGCATCATTTTTCGAGTGTCTACCAACAACAAAAGAATGATATACTTTTAGGGTTTCAAACTTATAGCCATCACTGGCGGCCCGCAAAGGATGAAGGAGAAAGCTAATGGGGTTTGTAAGGATTGTTTCTATTCATTCTATTATATTTTTTTCCATGGTCATGTGTGACTAAATTTCTCTATGTAGTTCAGGTTCTCTGACTTGTGCATTGCTATTGTGATATTGTTATTTTGAATAAAGTTTATGTTTTAATGATATGTTTATTGAGCTTCAACTAAACGGTTATGTTCTCGGATGACAAACGTAATGAATGTATACGTTGTTGCATAACTTCTTTCCATTGATCTAATTGTGAGACTTTAGGCGTATATTAATTAGACGAGTAGCGAATACACATATGCTGGGTGAGTTTATGTGGAAAACATACTCTAGTTATGTGTGAAATAGATTTTCTAGACTGAACTCCCTATCACTGCTCGTTAATGTGTACGTCTTTCCTATATGCTTCTATCTTACATGATTGACATATAAAATTTGTATCATGTGCTAACGGCTATGATGATATTAGTATATGAGCAACTGTTTACGCCTTGTCACACCATCGTAGTGTATGAGGACTTATGTTTTGCTGAGTTTGGTCATTACATGACTTTCATCTTTAGTATTAGTGATCAGCACAATTACAAGACAGTCACCTAAGCTACGCGTCTGTCCATCTGATTTTTTTCTTCCTCTCAGCTTTGCAGGTTACCAGCTTATTTCATAAAATAACCGCCTTTTGTTGTGTCACCAACATTAAAAGTCTTTGTCCTCATGGACCGACCCTGACTTACTACTTACTAGTGAGGATTGTATTATAAATTTATTTACATAACACAACTAAATGACGGTGTAATAAAACTGGTGTCACTGTCAAGGACAGATTAACTCTTTATTTTAGTGACTAGTAAATTTTTTTCATTCTATTTTTATTTTTTTGTATTACTTAATTGCCCGAGCATGTGACCTGCTTAGTGACCGAGTGCGTACTTCTTAGTTGACCGCACCCGCAACTTTTTCAGGAACCGAGCACACGATGTCTTAACATCATATATGTTTTTTTAATTTTTTATGAATATTACTAACCCTAATCTTTTGTGAATACTTCTTTTTAGCTATTTAAAAAAAATATTTCATGAATTTTTTAACGTGTTTACTTAGTGTGGGCCAGAAATTTAGAAACATGAATATCTTGTTCTTTTTCTTGCCAGGACAAGTATTCTCAGAGAAGGTGAAATACATTGAAGATGAGCAATTACCACCATCAGGCTTATAAGCACCATTATGAGTATACAAGATATAGGACTTATGAGGACCAGCGAGGACAATAAGAGAAGATATACGAGTAGCTAAGAAGACCAATTTTCATAAGGCATGAACTACTCTTAGATTAAAATTTCCATGGTGGCAGGATTCATATAAAGAAGAAGTGATCTTAAGAAAATATATTTTTTAAAAATTATTAGTAAAGACTGAATAGTCTAATCCATAACACTACAAAGAGGGCTCACAAAGGTGAGGGGCTCATGAGGAGCTACAAAGGTATGAAATTTCAATGAAGACTCACAAAGGTGAGCAAAAGTTAGGGGCTCATGCGGAGCTAAAAAGTGATGCCATTAAAATGAGGGTTCACAAAGGTAGCTAAGGTGAGATCATGAGGAGCTACAAAGGGCTTCTGATAAAGGTGAGCTAGATGCCTTTTAGAGACTTTGAAACAGATGATATGATCTGTCGTTGAAGTGTCTTATACAAATAAATTTATAATTACATTCCTCACTAGCAAACAGTAAGTTAGGATCAAACCACAGAGAATGAGTTCCTGCACATTTAGTAATTAGACAACTTGACAATTAAAAAGACTCAAATTAATGAGGGTTTTGGATTGTAAAGATGATCTGCAAGTGAAGTAAAGATGTCATTAAGATAAGCATATAGTTTAGGTGGCTTGATTTGTGAGATTGTTGATCATTAATGTTAATATGAGTTGGATTCAGTAATGTATACTCCCTCTGTCCTCTTTTACATGTCACTTAACCGAATTTTTTTGTCCACTTTTACTTGTCACTTAACAGTTTTCAATGTGTATTTAATGTCCACAACTACCTTAAAATGTCAAACATTAATCACTTCATTATCATATTCAATAAAAAATACAAGCTCCACCAGTAATCACCTACCAATTTTACTTTTTGCACGGATTTTTTTATAAAAATATTAACCACCCATTCATTAAATTTGTTCAACCGCTAACATTAACTTCACCTTAATCTACTCAAATTAACCTTAAACGACATGTAATAGAGGACGGAGGGAGTACTTATTATCACTACCAGATTACGCAGGTTTACCCGTGAAGAATCTAACCGGTAAGTAACCAAAAAATTTTATTTATCGGTTAAAAAATTACTAGCCATTAATTAACTGGTAAAAAATTTATCGGTTAAATTAGAGATAGTGTTATGGGTTAGATTTAATAAGCTAATTTATCGGTTGGTTTACTGGTTGGATTTATCCAAATCGATAAACCTACCGGTTGGAATAACTTAGTCGGTAAACCCTAAACCCTAAACCTACCGACTTTCTGACAAACTTACTAGGTGGCCGAAAAATGGCTTGAAATGTGCCCCATGAAACATAGGTGTGCCTTCCAGACGTGCGCTATGAGATTATTAGGCTATGACATTGGTCTTTGGGAAATATGGAGACATCACGTATAGCACGCAAGGACCATGCAATTCGCGTCATGAAAATTTCTTCATGTTTTAAGCTTCGAAACAATCAACCTTTGGCTATCTTCAATCAGGCCTCGAGTGGAGGCCTCTGAAGCTGACAAGCCTAGCTTCATATCCTTCCCGCGACTCTCAAGTGATAGTTTCATGAAGAGTTCTCTTAGCATCCCTCTGGTTCCAGAGCAATAGCCAACATCGTCTATAAAGACAATGTAGCAGCTATTTTTATTCGCATTGCCAAAGGTAGCTTTAAGGCAGCAGAAGCTTGTTATCTTAACAACACTACTCATCTTGACATTCCTCATATCACCCTTATTTCCATCAAGATAGCTAGAGATTCATGAATTCTTCCATTCTCAATTCAATATGATCTAGACATCAGCTCAGTCTCCTCTAGCTAGAGATTGAAGCATTCTTTAATGATTTTCAACGTCCGTCTAGAGATCATCCACTGATCACCCAACAGTGCAACGAGGACGTTGGCCATTGCTTGCAAAGAAGACAATAATTTCTCTTACAAGTTTTATGAGAAGATCTGATCTTCTCCTCGTAGTTCTTCTAACCATAGAGCGAGATGTAACTCATTTTAGCATGGCACTTTTCCCACCTTGTAGCTCTTTAGAGCTTTATTCTCACTTGGCACGCACACGAGTGGTGTTAGCTTTTAATAATATTATTCTCTTTTTAAAAACATGTATGAAAATGCACCGGAAAATAAAAACACAATTCATGTCAGATTTCTTTTTCTTATTCTCCTTCTCCTTCCTCCTCCCTCTCCACTTCCCTTCGTCTGGTCGCAGCCTCCTTTTGTCATCGTCCCCTCCCGTTGTCTTTGCTGCATTATCCTAGCCATTGTCACCGGCTCATCCCCGCTCCACCCACGCCATCGTCGTTCGCCCTCCGTTGTCCTAAGCATTCACTAACTTTAATTTTTATGTGAATACCTGTTGTAATTCATAATTTTTGAATAATTGAATATGAGATTGTTGTGAACTACAAATACATATGTTTGGCTATTGTACATAATGGAACTAGAGACCGTTTGTGTAATAATATGATCAGATTTTTTTCTGTACGATGCATTGTTGTGTGTTGTAGAATGGAAGCCTTGAAATCACAGCGATGTTGGATGTGCGACTATTCGAAAACAATGGACATGATTATAATGTGTATTTTGTTATTGGGGTTGAGAGTTTTGTTGAATTCTTATAATGAATTGGATATATGTCCCATGCAACATTTACCAAATTGAACAACAAGAGTGATGATCTTTAAAATGCTATTAAATCTTAACATTTCATGAAGGAAAGTTATTTCTAATAAACTATCTTGAGAAGTTGTAAAAGAAACATTGACAATTTTTTAAAAATAAATATATGGCTCACATTACTATTTTTATATAATATGTTTCTTTCCTTTTTTCTCGTAAACCTTCTTCACATCAGATTATAACTTGTTTAAGGTTAAGATAAATAAGTGAAACTTATGCATAAATAATAGATATGGAATATAAGTTTAAGCTAAGACTAATTTGATAAAAACAAATTTTTAATACAGATTCTAATGTTATTCCCACCTCATTCCACATAATTTCTAGACCATCATCTTCAAATATAGTCTCACCATCATATGTGTTGTAGTAATTTAAGTTAGCAACTTTGCTCAGTAATAAATTTCTCTATGATTTATTTGCCACTTAATTATCAACATTACACTCCTTAGTGACTTGAGACCTTTGTTCATTTACATCTTCATGAACACTGTCTTCAAGTGTCTCATCATCATTGTGGCAGTCTCCAGTCTCCTCATAGTTGTTATTTAAGTTAATGTTTTTGTCCAGTAATAACTTTCATTATGATTTATTTTCTACTAGATTTTCGTCATGACACTCTTTGGTGACCTGAGGTATTTTTACGTAAACATCATTTGTTGATTATGGTTTAAGTACCTTGTAGCCACTATGTCAGTCTTCACTCAGCTTACAACCATCCAGAACTTGCAACTAAGTATCATCTTTAATTATTTGTATGACACCCTTCTCACTATTTAGATTCTATGCTCTCATATTTGATATATGTAGTCACGAATTATTTGCATGGAACTATTCTTTTTTGTATGAAATTCTTGTTCTTTTGACTAGATATATCAAATATGAAAGCATAGAATCTAAACTTTTGAGTCTAGATAAAGTAGAATCCAGGAACACATCTTATCTTAATCAAATCCCCAATCTTAACTAACATTTAGAACTAGATACATAGGCATGGGGAATAGATTGTTCAGACAAGTATAACACTCCTTGTGTTCGATCCTGTCTTTCCGGTTATATAAACCTTATTTAACTGCTCCTTTTACCCTCCGCTTTTTGTATGAGTGAAAATACTCCACATCAAGGAGACAATGTAGTGTCGACTTTCATGTTCAGTTTATTTATAGAGTGCAAGTCCGACAAATTTAGCACGAGTATAATTTGACGTTTCAACAGTTTTCTAATGAGATTTTAATTGAATTCAGAATTTCTGCAATACATTAACTTATACTTTAAGCTATTATTCATAGATTTGTCTTACTAACAATAGTGGATCATTTTGAACAGTAGCCAATCTCAAAGATTAATCGTGTTTAAAGTTCTATAAGTGAATTCTTTTAAAACACACAATTACTCTGGATATTTTTAGTGAGAATATGAAATAGCATGATCGTATCGAACATACAAAATCTGAGCTCCAGACTGGATCTAGTTAAAAGCTTCTCATGTGCTCTTAGAGCCAAATCTTTTAGCCACCCTCGTATGCTTTTTGAGTTAAACATGGTTGGATCTGTAGTAAAATTCACATCAGTGGAGCAAAACTCAATGTATTAACCTATCGATAAGAAATAATTTAGCTCGCCAAAAACAAAATATGGCTATTTTTGTACCTTAGTTGCTGAATACAAATATGTGAGCTTCTACTTTTGGTTAGAAGTTTGGATATATCGGCTGTTTGGAAAAAAAAACATTTTGTTCATGAAATAACAATGATATTTAATATAAAAAAATGATATTTTAGCGTCATGGAGGTGGCATTAAATAAAGTTGGCGATGAAAGGTGGTAAATCAAGTAAGAGTGAGAGAGAGAGATTAGGAAAGAAAGAAAAGGCGGGGTAAATAAAAGAAGGTCACAGAAAAAAAGGCAAGGCTAGGAATGATCGTCATTAATCTATGAATACTCCCCATCATCCATTCCATTCTGAGACGCTCCCAAAAATGCCATGAAATTACTGTTTTCCTTTTCAGACGCCAATTTTCTCTCCATCTCCTTCACGATGGAGATTCACTAACTCTCAACTCTTATCATCTTTGGCGGGGAAAGAGAATCGATCAATTCCGGCGTACAGGGGAACCTCGTTGTTTTATTATACATGTCCTCCTGTTTTCCTGTACGCCTACATGCGAAGTCGTCCTCCCTCGGAGCCATGCACATGCACGCCCTTATTAATCGCTTCTTCTTCTTCCTCCTCCTCCTCCTCCACATTTCGAACGCCGCCCCTCCAACTACGCCCATTCTCTTAAGCTGCGGTGGCAATGGCGGCAAGGACACGGATGGGAGACAATGGGAGAGTGATTCTAAATACGTCACCGCCACAGGGAACTCACAAACCTCCTCAGCCGCATTCCAAGACCCGTCACTTCCATCGGCCGTCCCTTACATGAACGCAAGGGTTTTCATGGCCGAAGCCAGTTACAAGCTACCCGTTGAACCCGACAGCAGGTACTATCTCAGGCTACATTTTTATCCCTCAACATACACCTCTCTGGATCCCACCACGTCCTACTTCTCCGCCGTTGCCAACGGGGTCACCCTCTTGAACAACTTCAGCGCATCCATCACCGCCCAGGCCCTCACCCAGGCTTACATAGTCAAGGAGTACGCATTGCCTCCCCTCCAATCAACCGCCCTCGAAATCATATTCCGCCCCTCTGACAAACACAGCGGCTCCTTCGCTTTCATTAATGGAGTTGAGCTGATACCCATTCCATCACATTTATTCGGTACGGCCTCCATGGTGGGATTTGAAGGAGGTGACGCCATTGATGAACAATCGTCTAATATGGAGACCATGGTGAGGCTGAATGCGGGTGGTCAATACATTTCTCCAGCCAATGATTCTCTTGCTAGGACATGGTATGATGACACGCCTTATCTGGCCGGAGCCGTGATGGGAGTCACATCCAAGGCCAACGGAACAATCGTTTACGAGGATTTGCCGCAGTATGTCGCTCCACCAGATGTCTACTCCACAAGCAGATCCATGGGGTACAGCAAAGACCTGGCACAAAGCTATAACCTCACATGGGTTTTCCAGGTTGATGCCAACTTCACCTATATCACCAGGCTCCACTTTTGTGAGTATGATGAGTCGATGGCTAACCAGATTGTGTTCGACATCTACCTCAACGGAAAAATGGCATACCAAGGCGCAGATATCATAGGCTGGAGCGGCGGCAAAGACGTTCCAACTTACAAGGACTACGCATTTTATGTGAGCGATGGGTTGGGAGACGAGAATATAACGTTGCAGCTTCATCCCAACACTGAAGCCCACGCTGAGTATCTGGACGCCCGACTCAATGGGGTGGAGGTGTTTAAAGTGGGGGACGCTAACAAGAACTTGGCTGGGCCCAATCCCGTCCCCTCACCCATGCTTCTCAAGGCTGAGGCAGCCTCCACAGCTGCATTTGCGACACCAGGATCCGACAACACCCACATAAAAGTGATCGGCGGAGCAGCAGGAGGGGCTGCAGCATTCAGCCTGGTGGCTGCCTTGTGTGTAGCTGTGTACCACAGGAAAAAGCGAGTGGTCAGAACAAATTCACATACTTCCAGCTGGCTACCAGTTTATACCAACTCCCACACTTCGGTCAGCAAGTCAACAATTTCAGGCAAAGGCCATGCCAGCAGCCACTTTTCATCGAGGGATGGGGGGCTCTGTCGCCACTTCACCTTGCCCGAGATCAAACTTGCCACTAAGAACTTTGATGAGTCATGTGTGATCGGAGTTGGTGGATTCGGAAAGGTGTACAAGGGAGTGATCGACGGTAACACTAAGGTGGCCATCAAGAGATCAAACCCGAATTCTGAGCAGGGTGTGAATGAGTTCCAAACTGAGATCGAGCTCCTCTCGAAGCTGAGGCACAGACACTTGGTTTCTTTGATTGGTTTCTGTGAAGAGGATGGAGAAATGGCGTTAGTGTATGACTACATGGCGCTGGGGACACTCAGAGAGCATCTGTACAAGACGAGGGACAACAAGCCTCATTTGTCATGGAAGCAAAGATTAGAAATAGCCATTGGAGCCGCAAGAGGTCTGCATTATCTTCACACTGGGGCTAAGTACACCATCATCCACCGTGACGTCAAGACGACCAACATCCTTCTGGATGACAACTGGGTAGCCAAAGTCTCTGATTTCGGACTTTCCAAGACAGGGCCCGAAATGAATCAGGCTCAAGCGCATGTCAGCACGGTCGTGAAAGGCAGCTTCGGGTACTTGGACCCAGAATACTACAGGCGACAACAACTGACTGAAAAATCAGACGTGTACTCATTCGGAGTGGTCCTATTTGAGGCCCTGTGCGGCCGACCTGCGTTGAACCCTAGCCTGCCGAAAGAGCAAGTCAGCCTTGGTGACTGGGCACTTCTTTGTATTAAGAAGGGTACTTTCGAGGACATCATTGATCCGCATATCAAGGGAAAGATCAAGCCCGAGTGCTTGAAGAAGTATGTGGATGTGGCACACAAGTGCCTTGCAGACCAAGGCATTGATCGGCCATCAATGGGGGATGTGTTGTGGAGCTTGGAGTCAGCTTTACAGCTGCAGGAGAACCCAGAAGCAGGATCAAAACAGCCGAAAAAGAACTCTTCATCGGAAGACTTAACAAGCGATGAACAGTTTACGGAGGTGAGCCTTGATCACGAGTCGCCATCCTCTTCATCTGACGATTCCAACAATGCCATATTTTCGCAGATTGTGAATCCAAAAGGAAGATAAAAGGAACAGAATAAATACAGTCAGAAGACACGGTTGTAACATTAAATGGCCGTGTAATAAACTCAGTCTATTCTTGTTCACTCTAAAAAAATTATACTTATAATAAAATTTGTTGCCCGAAAGCAAACAATATGGTATTATTTACTACTATAAAATGGAATGGGGGTGAGGGTGACGAGTGGCAGTTCCACCGTCCACCAGGACCTCATACCAATTGTTCGTATTTAGAATATAAAAGCGAATGGCAGCAGCCACTAGAGGGGTGAAATTACAATAATTAATGAGAAAGAGTAACCTGTCCTACACGAATTCTTATACTCCTTCCGTCCTCTATTACATGTCGTTTAAGATTAATTTGAGTAGATTAAGGTGAAATTAATGCTAGCGGTTGAACAAATTTAATGAATGGGTGGTTGATGTTTTTATAAAAAAATTCGTGCAAAAAGTAAAATTGGTAGATGATTACTGGTGGAGAATGTATTTTTTATTGAATATGATAATGAAGTAATTAATGTTTGACATTTTAAGGTAGTTGTTGACATTAAATACGTATTAGAAATTGTTAAGTGACAAGTAAAAGTGGACAAAAAAATTCGGTTAAGTAACATGTAAAAGAGGACAGAGGGAGTATGTATCTTCTCACTAGCTATAAATGTGATAAAGAATGTTATCATCATGAAACGTGATCAATAAAGAATCTACTCTTTGATCACGTTTATCATCATGAAACGTGATTAAAAATACATGTTTATTGTCACATTTGTTATGTTTACAAACGTGATAAAAAATGTTATTATATTTTAATCACGTTTTCAAACATAAAACGTGATTAAAAATATATAAAAAATACATTTTTAATTATTAAATTGTACTATTAATTACGTTTCTTAATAGCAAACGTGGTCAATACATATTACAATAATTAAGTTTGCCTTTAACAAATGAGATTAACATACTGGTTAGTTATTAATCACGTTGTCTTACAAGAAAACGTGATTGTTAATATTTTAATCACCATTAACTTGATTATAAAATATGATATTTCTCTAATCACATTTCAGTTGTGTGCATGTTTTACATATTATGAAATTTTGACTCCAAATGAAGCTTCCAATGTGGACATTTCAACTCAAAAGAGATTAATGTTGATAATATGAAATTTGTACATATTAATGTTGATCTATATATATTTTTTGGTTGAAATTTAAGATTACATGTAAAATTTGTTTGATTTTTCTTTAAAAAAGTTGATATTATATTGTTAACATTTCAACTCAAAAGAGATTAATGTCCTCTCCTCCTATCTATTGTGTTGCTGATATGATGTTTGATTGAGTATGGAGAGACGTATGTGATGAAAATAATCCTATATTGATTTCTTGGATCACTGAAATAACTGATTCTGTTAGGATTCTGATAGAAAATTGAAACCGAACCGTTGGTTATCGGTTTTTGAGAATAAAAATCAAATTCAATGAAACCAACATGATTCGATTCGGTTCGGTTAAGTTTTTTGATGAATTCGATCTATTGACTAATCTAACTACTAAATAGTATAATTTACATATGAATTTCCTATAGGTATGTTCTGAACGTGTAATACTACTAAATAGTATAATTTACATATGAAATCCTATATATTCATCGGGTTTTTCAAATTTGAAACCGTATAACTGAAACACTAACATTACATAACTATGGTTCGGTTCGATTTGACTCTATTTGTTTGTTTATCGATTGACATTCCTAACACATATAGTCAATTTGAACTTCTTCACATAAAAAGTTATTTTTTTGAATGATTAGAACTAACTATTAACTATTTCATAAAATATAAATTTTAAATACTTAGCACAACCAGTAGAATATTCTGAGATATTTATATATAATTTATCACTTAATTAAATTTATTTAATTATCTTTTATATTTCAAATTTATGAAACATCTTTAATCACGTTTTGTATAAATTTGTAATCACGATTGATATTTTTTATCACGTTGAATATTCAAAAACGTGATAAGAGTTAATAATTTTTAATCACGTTTAATATAGTAAACGTTATTAATGGTATTTCATCAATTATCAATATTTTAAAAATATATAAAGTAAATGTTTTGATCATGTTTTTTAATTTAAAACGTGATCAATGATCTTTGCATCGATAAATCTGGACCGTTGATAAATATATTTTTGATCACGCTTAATACATAAAAAACGTGATCAAAATATAAGTGATCAAAAAAATCTGGACCGTTAGATGAACCGATTTTTTATCACGTTTCTTATATAGCAAACGTGATCAAAGATAGACCACATTTTTTATCACGTTTGCTTTATAAGAAACGTGATCAAAAATCGGTTCATCCAACGGCTGTGGTTAAAACCCCGATTTGATCGACGGTGGCTGAACCTTTGATCACGTTTGCTTTATAAGAAACGTGATCAAAAATCGGCTCATCCAACGGCTGTGGTTAAAACCACTTTCTGATCGACGGTGGCTGAACCTTTGATCACGTTTCATAGCACGAAACGTGATCAAAGGTGTTTTTACAGATACAAGCTGTGTCCTCGCTGTCATCCTTCAACGATTCATTGTTGTTGTCGCCGCCGGCTGCCGAGTTGAATCACTGTCCGCCGATCGACTCCGAGCTGCCGATTTATTTGCTGGGAATAATTTTAGTGTCTCCGATCGTGAGGATCACAATTCTGGTAATTTTGTTATCAACCGATCGTCTCCAAGCTCCCAATTTTATTGTTGGGAGTCTACCGATTTTATTTATTTTGTGACAAACTTTCTACTGTCTGCTGCCTACTTTCTACTGTCACCATTGATTTTATATTTTTTTTGTAAATGCATGTGCGTGGAATCGAAATTTATGGTGGACACTGACAGTGTGGGGTTATAACAGTGCTGGGAATATTTTTTGGAAGCACCGCTGGAAAGCGCTGACTCATAAAAAGGTATGTGTTGTTATATGTTTTTAGCTATTATAATATTAAGTTCGTAGTAACTGTTTTGATATGAACAGGAACGTATGGTTTTATGATTTTAGCTATTATATAAATAAGTTGTAAGGTTGTTATATGACTTCTATTTAGTGTGTATAAAATCTAGACCGTTAGTTTAGTGATTTCTTAATTATGATTAATTAAGTCCCAATCGTTAATATTTAATAAATTGAGCAATTATTTAATTAAGTAAAACCTCACACTTAACGTCCACGCGTTTACGGTTTAAATTTTATCGTTTCGTATAGTACGAAAATGACTCGTCAGTGGATGTTTGCCAATCGATTAAGTGATGAATATGAAGAGGGAGTTAATCAATTTTGTGAATTTGCGCGTCAACACGCTGAACGTGTGCAAGAGAAGTATGTGAGCTGTCCGTGTAGAAAATGTTGGAATGCGGCTAGGCTTACTATATCAGAGGTGAAGACTCATCTTATTTGTCATGGATTTGACACGAAATATGACGTGTGGTATTTTCACGGTGAGAAGCTTGGCGCAAAACGTAGTAGAGTTGAGGAAACTTCACAATCTGATACTATTTCACATGATGTTGATGATGAAGAAGAACCCGACAATATCGATGGAATGTTCGAGAATATTGCTCAGAATTTATATGACCAGGCTGAAGATGTGTCTGACTCGTTGAAGCACACATCCAAGACTCCTTTGTACTCTGGTTGCACAAAGTTCACTAAACTCACTGCGATTCTCAAATTATACAACCTGAAAGCTAAACATGGTTGGAGTGATAGGTCTTTTACTGACCTTTTGGTACTCATAAAGGACATGCTTCCCAATGGAAACGAGTTACAATCTAGAACTTATGATGCCAGAAAAGTAATTTTTCCAATGGGTGCAGATTATGAGAAGATACATGCATGCCCAAATGATTGTATTTTATATAGGGGAGAGTACGTTGGACTTTCTGAATGTCCTAAATGTGGTGCCGCACGTTACAAACACAAGGGTGACCCGAATAAGAAGA